>OZ029926.1:25778997-26030557 GCA_964023275.1 Norana najaformis
TCATCATCATCGTCGTAGTCATCATCATCATCATCATCATCATCAGTCGCCACGTAATTTATGCACGGAGACGACATCGCCGTTCGCTCCATGTCGCTCTGTGTGTGACTCTGCCTATGTCGCTTTCGCTGTCTGTGTGTGTCTGTGTGTTTGTCTGTTTGCTATGTGTGTCTGTGTGTCTGTGTGTGTTTGTGTGTGTCTATGTGTCTGTCTGTATGTGTCTGTGTGTGTCTGTCTGTGTGTATGTGTGTGTTTGTCTGTCTGTCTCTCTCTCTCTCTCTGTCTCTCTCTCTCTCTCGCTCTCTCTCTCTCTCTGCGAGTATCGTACCAGGATCTGTTGGAGACAAGCACAGCGTCGACGACTCTGACGAGGAACAGCCGACCACAGTCACGTCACTCACACGACTCAGAAACAGACAGAGACAGAGACAGAGCGACAGACAGAGGGACAGACAGAAGGACAGACAAACACACGCAGCCCATCCAACATCTAGGATTCGGTCAAAGTCCCTTCTGACTCAGGAACAAGTCACCGAACGTAACGAACGCAACACGTGCAAAAACGCCTTAAACGTTACGTGGGTGGCCGCTTGCGTTTGTTGATACAACGCTGGCAGACGCAGTGAAGTTAAGACGTACGGAGCAGGGTTAGTAATCAGATCGGTGACCGTCCGAGGAATACGAACGCGCCCGCTCAACGGTCCATGCCTTCGTGGTCGGTATTAAAATGTGTACAGACAAACTTTGAAGTTAACAAAAGGTTTCCTAACGTTGGAGTCGTAAGTAAGTAAGTAAGCAAGAAAGAAAGTATGTGAGAAAGTAAGAAAGTAAGTAAGTAATTAATTAAGTAAATAAGTAAGTAAGTAGGTAAGTAAGTAAGTTTGTAAGTAATGCATATGTTAACACGCCATATGTGTGACGTGTGTGGGCATCGGCCGAATTATCCCTTGACCTCTGCAGGTTCTTTGACCCTTGACCTTTTCATTACAGTTAATTATATTACATTTACAATTACAATTAGAAAATTACAAATACAAAAATGGGGAGTTTCTATGCAGACGTAAACAAATACTTTGCATTTTATCAGGTTATTTATATACCGCCTTTAGGAGCTTCCCAAAGACTGCGAAACATTACTAATAATTTGTAAAATGTGCACCCGATGTATACGCACTGAACAACTTTCTTGAGCGGCTTATGGCAGAAATATAGCATAGTAAATGTAATCGTAATCGTAAACTCGAGATTTCTACAGCGCCAAGCGGAAGCTAAGTTGCGGGAACCAGCTCATTCACAGGCGCTCAGTCAAAACAAAATCGATAGGCATTGCAAGAAGGGTTCGGTTCCAGGTCACGATCCAGGAGTCAGGCACTCAGACAGTCGGACGGCTACGGTGGATGATGTTTGAAATTGGAGCGGGAAGAGAGATAAGGGGAAGAGGAAGAATCAGGATAAGACTTTAGAAAATTAATGTCATCGGTTTTGTAGTTGTATAGTATAGGTAGGAAATGTACTATTTTCCACGGGAGGACAGTTGTACAGTTATAGGACAGTCCAACGCGTATGAGAGCATAATCTCGCTTCGTCATACTGAAACGCGGCGCCAGCGGAGCCCCAAGGGGGGCAGAACGCGACGTACATGCGTTAATGCATGCAGAGATTTCTAGGTGAAGGACAGAATGATTCGGAACATCCTCCCGCACTGGGATGCTGAGGTCCGACGTTCCGGGTAAACTTGTTTTACCCCCGCACTTCGTGTTTTAGGGGTGTAATGAAAGACGAACGAATGAATTGTCAAACATTTCAAAACTGGTTGCCTAAAGTACCTTCAAAAAGAACCTGATTCAATCTCAATCTTTTCTCATAAACAAATTATTACTTGATTTGGCGCCTTTAACTTCAGGCTGTTACGAAGTACTAGTAGCAGCATGTAGTCTGTCAAAGACAGACAGACACACAGACACACACACAGGCACACAGACAGACATATGCATGTGTTTAAGGATATGTTTATATATATAATGTATACGACAGACGAGCAGGCAGGCAGGCAGGCAGGCAGACAGGCAGGCAGGCAGGCAGGCAGACAGACAGACAGAGACTCAAGACTTACCTCTATCGTCATATCCTCTTCCGTTGCGACATACGAGACATTTTACAAATATTCCGCATAAAACGTGACGCTATAGTACGCATACGACGCTAAACAACCGTGTATTACCCTCTTAAAGCGCCGGAATGAACCAACGATTACGAAAAAACCTGTCTGTCGTATAAATGCATGAACGTTCACCTTATCCATCTTTTTATCTTATCTTTCGGACACCGCAATCGTGATTTCGGTGTGCCTAAGTCCTTAAGAAAGATAATAAGACAGTTCGGCGAGGTTTATCTTAGACACCTTCTTTATACAAACTATGGTTCGTATATAGTTTAATAAACACGAGTACGGGTTACAGTCTTCAGCTTGTCGCATCGTAGTTCATCTGTTAGGTACGCATATCAGATTTCCAAAAAATCATTAATTGCGAATAAAGAAAAAATTATTTAAACAAAATATCTAAGAATAATTGCGCAAAAATATGTAAAGGATGTATTCAGAAAGGTGCTCCTAAAGCTGCGACGTTTATACCGAACCATTAGTGAATGAAGCAACAGTTATGAGATAACAGTTCGTTGATAGCATGGGCCTTGTCCGTCTTTTTATCTTATCGTTCTCAGCGCCTAGTCATTAGATAGTGGCGCCTAATAAATGCAGAAATAATAATTACAATAATAGTTATCTGCCGTAGACCACATTCGTGATTTCAGTGTAGAAAAGTCTTCAAGTAAGGTAAGGTTCGTGTAAGGTTTTCCTTGGACACCTTCTTCACACAATTATTGCTCCTATATAAGCATATGCCGAACGTAGACTCCGTCATTTGTTTCGGCATAAATCCTCCAAACTCCGCCGCTGCCTTGTTTGGGGTAGTGCCAGTCCCAAGCCTGGATAAAGGAGGAGGGCGACGGCAAAGGCATTTGATGCCATAAACTGTCGTTAAACTGAGGAACTACTAAACAGTTGCAATTATAATAGTGGTCAGTGTACAGGACCATCAGGCGTATAAATGCAATTAGATTTAAATTCAATGGCAATTTATTAAAAGTATTTTGCCCACGGCAGAAATGATTGCAAGGGTTTCAAGCATTTTGGAATTTTTAAATTGGTAAGATCTGTTAACTGAAAGCAATCAGTTAATTTAATTTGGTTATTTATTGGTCTGATTTGTTTGCGAAGCAAAATGAATAATAGTATAATAATAATAATAATAATGATGATGATGATGATGATGATGATGATGATGATGATGATGATGATGATGATGATGATTATGATGATGATGATGATGATGATGATGATGATGATGATGATGATGATGATGATGATGATGATGATGATGATGATGATGATGGTGATGATGATGATGATGGTGATGGTGATGATGGTGGTGGTGGTGATGGTGGTGATTGGTGATGATGATGATGATGATGATGATGATGATGATGATCAACTCATCGTCGTCGTCGTCGTCGTCGTATGTTTTCTCGCCTTCTATTTTTTTAATTTTAATTAAATTTTTTATCTCGAAATAACAGAATCCCTCGGGAATTGAAAAATCATGGCGGGCGCTGTTCTGGATTGGCCAGTAAAAAATCTTCGCTATTTGAAGGGACCTTGAAAAAATCTTGCATATGAATACGTGTTGTTCTTACTATGTTCAACTCCGCAACTGCCTTGTTTGCGGGTAGTGCCAGTCCCAAGCCTGGATAAAGGAGGAGGGCGACGGCAACGGCCTTTGATGCCATAACATGTCGTTAAACTGAGGAACTACTACTACTACTAAACACTGTTCAATTTACGAAATTTTAAACACCCTTTTAAGTCAAAAGAAGTCCTACAAATTCTACTGTCGCGTAGGAAAAATATATTTCGTGTCGAATTTATTTCGGTTACCCTAGTAACGAGTTGGGGTGTGGTCGACATCAACGCCCCATGGTAGCATTAACACGTTGTTTAAAACCGACAACTGCTAAAGAAATACATCTGCATATTATATTTACAACCTTATATATATACGCAGAATATTCCAATGTGATCTTAAACACCTTTAAAAAGGTGCGTTAAGACCCTATAAGTTCTACAGTTGCTTACTTAATAGTGATGTTTAATCACTCTGGAAAAGTGGGAACTTGATGGTATATGTTATCGACGTCAACAGCCTATGATGCACAAGATGACGTTAAAATTTTGGCTCCATCCATCCATCCCTCCACCCATTCATCCATCCATTCATCCATCCATCCATCCATCTAATCGTTCCTCTTAACCTTTGAAGGCAAAGCAAAATACGGTGGACGTCCGCGAACGTGGGTGCCACAAGATGTTAAAACAACTTTGCAAATTAATGACCCAAGTATTATGAACATCAAAGTCTAAAACTGAATAATTTAGTGTGCACGTTACAGGCATTTAATGCCTGCCTGCCTGCCTGCCTGCCTGCCTGCCTGCCTGCCTGCCTGCCTGCCTGCCTGCCTGCCTGCCTGCCTGCCTGCCTGCCTGCCTGCCTGCCTGCCTGCCTGCCTGCCTGCCTGCCTGCCTGCCTGCCTGCCTGCCTGCCTGCCTGCCTGCCTGCCTGCCTGCCTGCCTGCCTGCCTGCCTCTTGTAACTCGACCTGGAACTGAGCCCTTCTTGCCTATCGATTTTATTTTGACTAAGCGCATGTAAATAAGCTGGTTCCTGCGACTTAGTTTTTTGGGGCGCTATAGAAATCTCGGGCTTACGATTACGATTAGGAAATACAGATACAGTACCTTCACTACAGGCAAGCTCTTATTGAAATATTTTTTAATGGTTTTTGCATATTTTACACCGTTTCCCGATTGTCTGACCTCCTGGCATATTGACCTGGTGACGAAATTGATCCAGTAATCCGGTCACGGGTTCAAATCTCAACCATGGGTGAAAAGATGTTTAAAGATTTGTTTCCACTTGCACCACAAGCGAACTCAGCTATCAAATGAATACATCGACTGTACTCTGTCGACGGGAAGATTAGGAGGCGAGGGATATGACTGGCCACCCGCTGGCATATGCCGAGACTAAGAAAAATTAAGTCGCTAACGCGTAAATGTTTTATTATTAGAATTTTGTATACATATTAAGTTTTCTTGCGTTCTTAAATACTTGTAAACCGATGTGCGATTGGCTATTGGTTAATAAAGAATATAATTATTTATTTACTTACTTCATGCCATTGGCTTGCTCTAAGGACTGGTTTAAGCGATTTGTTAGGATTAGCATCTATATCTTTAGCGACATCTTACGGCTGCCAAGGCCGTTGACTTCGAGTGAACCTTACGTTCGCGTTGAGAGCACTCTTTATCACTTCATAATTAATTATTTTCCCAAGTTTGTGTATGTAGAGTCGGTTGAATCACCTCTCAGTATGTGTCCAATCCATTTTCTCTGTCTCGTTCTTATTGTAGCCATCAGAAATCTTTTCTCTTCCACCTGTTGAAGCAAATCTTCGTTTGTGTTGTGTTCTGTCCAGCTAACCTTCTCCATCCTGTGCCATTCCCATGACTCAAAGGCCTCCAGTCTTCTGATGTCTTCTTTTCTCGTGGTCCATGTTTCCGATCCATATAAGACCACTCTCCATATCAATGTTTTGACCACTCTCTTCTTTCGGCTCCTGTTCAGCCCTCCTCTCATTAATTCTTTCCTCTTCTAAAGGCATCTTTTCCCGTCGCTATTCTTCCTTTATTTCGTTATGACCGCAAATATATAATAACAACATATAACAAGCTGAGTCTGTTGGCACAGGACAGTGGAATCTACACTGAAGCATGCCATCGACTTGGGGGGGGGGCGCTGAGCCCATGGACCAAAAGAAGAAAAAGAAGAATATTGTTATAACCAAAGAGGTTATACTATTTACAGTATATATGATTGGTTATAACCAATACATCAGGATTTTAGTTATTCGTCGTTGTTTCTATTGTTTAGCGACATCTTGCGGCTGCCAGAGCCGTTAACGTCGACCTTACATTACCTGACTACGACCGTTCTTACAGAATGATCACCTCTCCGCCGTTTTACTTATATATCAGCCATAACGCATTTAAAAGAGGTGTACGGGAATTTTTTTCATATTACGTCGTAGTGTAATTTGCATATTTATGTGGACCATTTATCAGGGAACAACTTAGAGGTGAAAGGCACACTTTTATACTGTATCTGGAAGTTATCATTAAGATATCAAGAAGATAAGAGCAAGATACATCGGTAATACTCAATCGGTAAGTATAGGGAATTCGATAGATAACCATCGCTACACTACAGTCAATGTGTTCATGCGATAGAAATACCAAAATATCTGAAATTTTGACAGAAAACTATTACGTTTACCACATTAATATTAAAATCTGAAATTACCTTCGTCTGAAAGTTTAAAAATATTAGAAAAACAGAAACAGAAACAGAAAAACAGACAAAACATTTTGTTGATTTGACATTCGCGTTCACACAGATCTGCCCATTCACGTGCATAGATTTTCAGGCTGAAGAAGCACAGGCGCAAGACCAACAACAAGTGAACAACCGGACAACCGTTTCAAGTGTTGTATAAGACACCAAAACAACCGCCAGCCACAAGCTGAGACATCAATAATATATGTAGGGTAAGACAGGCACTCACCTCCATATAATGCCTTTTATACAGAGGTCCATAGGTAAGCCTGGGAGGGAAGGTGAAAGCAATGACAACGCTGAATAGTTTAGAGCGCTTTTAGACACCTTTAAAACACTTTCAACGTCGATATTTATTCAATCGCTGCGTTAAACCGATGGTTAGTTAAGTATAATATACAGTATCTGTTAATACAAAATACAGCGAAAACTGTGCGCAATTTTTCCCGTCGACGTCAACGGCTTTTCATGCCATCAGAGCTCATTACACATTGGAATCTACTACTAATCGCTGTTCAGCCAATTCGATACTCCTCCCTAGGGGGAAATTACTGTCGACATTGACGGCCCTGGCAGCCACAAGATGTCGTTAAACACTAAATATTAATCGTTAGGTCGTTCAGGTATTCTTCCCTATTTGGACATGCTGGGAACAACGTCAACGGCCCTTGGCAGCTACAAGATGTCTTTAAAAGCTATAATAATTCAGGCATATCTGAATGTTATAATCCAAAACTAAATTACTTTTTAGACACCTTTAAAACGTCTTCATTATATATTTATTAAGGCGTTTAGCGAGTTATTAAGAATATAATAATACTACCTTAAGAGAGTACTAGTCACTCCAGGCCGTTGCCCGTCGCTTTTTGAACTTCGTCACTTTGACTTATTCAGTTAGCACTGGGCAAAACCTCCTCCCTCTCGGGAGTGGCCCGGAGGCAGATTCGTGCACGAGGCACTCATCAATCAAGTGTGTCGATACAGTTTCCGTCACCAGTTCAGAGTCTGCTGTAGTGCCCTCCCCCGGAACCCCTGGGTCGGAGGTTCCGAGCTTTACACCCTGCACGCAACAGGGCGACACACTTCGAGCCCGGAGCTTGCTTTACAGGCGGTCGCCACGACACCATCCGGATCGACCGGGGGCCACCAGGCACCGATCCCCAGACGGGCACCACTGCGCTGCCCCCGCGACCACGGTAGCGTGATGTATGATCCCGCCCCGAATTACATACTCTGTCCCAGTGACGACCAGTGAGGAAGGTGCAATCACTACTGCACCGACCGGTTGGCACTCGACCCGACTCTTCTCCCATTTTCGCATTAAGTGGGCAGCGGTGGGCCCATTCCCCTTCCGTCCTGTACGGTGATTGTCCCCTCGCAGAACGCTGTCCCTGACGGGATTTGTTCTGCTCAGAGCGCCGGTCGCAGGCAGGGCCAACAAGAGAGCCCGTGGTTGCCTGACAAGACGGTGGAGCAAAGGTGTTGCGGCACCCCGCTCCGGAGTCGAAGCTGATCTCACCACTCGTATCCAAGCCTTTCGTTTTCGCCGCGACGAGAACACACGGCTACTAGCTACTAAGCCTTTCCGCTCATGGTATCCAACCAATCAGCCTCTTTATATATTTATTAAGGCGTTTAGCGAGTTATTAAGAATATAATAATACGTTAAGTACCTTTATATATATAGTGCCAATCCCAAGCCTGGATAAAGGAGGAGGACGACGTTAAACTGAGGAACTACTACTATTACCAATATGTCACTGAGGTATTAAACAAAGGCATTTAAATCCCCTTTTACGAAAGGCAGGTTGACGTTAACAACCCTGGCAGCCACAAGATGTCGTTAAGCACTAAGTATTAATCGTTAGGTTATTTAGCTATTCTTCCCGCCTATATGGAGAGGCTCGGAACAACGTTAACGGCCCTGGCAGCTACAAGATGTCGCTAAAAGCTGGAAAAGATCTACTAAAATAATTCTTAACTGAGGCATATCTGAATGTTATAATCCAACACTAAACTGCATTTTTAGACACCTTTAAAACGTCTTTTATCGTCGTTATATATTCGTTAAGGCGTTAAGCTTGTTCTTAATAAACTCCGCCACTGCCTTGTTTCGGGGTAGTGCCAGTTCCAAGCCTGGATAAAGGAGGAGGGCGACGGCAACGGCCTTTGATGCCATAAGCTGTCGTTAAACAGTGGAACTACCTGTTATTAATTCTATTTCATCGAAATATTAAACAGAGGGATTTAAATCCTCCTTTATGAAAGGTAAGGCGATGTCAACGGCTCTGGCAGCCGTAAGGTGTCGCTAACCAATGAAAGCTACTACATTTAATCTCAAATTCAGCCAATGCCTTTAGTCTGGTGGTGCCAGTCCGAAGGCTGGTTAAAAGAGGAGGGCGACGCTAATCATCTTCGTTATGACACAGCGTTGTTAAACATAAACTGCTACTTTACTTAATCATTCGCGAAGAATTGAAGCAAAGGATAAAGTAATTTTGGCGAAAGTGGCTGCCATTAGATATGATAAAGACTGCAACCATGCTTTATTAAATGCACTATATATACACAGTTATACACATGCGTATATATACACACATATGTATGTATGTATACATATACATATTATAGATATACATATATACAGTATGCGCGTTCCATGCGGTCTTTACGTGGACCATATACATGTCCAAGGAACATTGAGGCAAGTATCCACGTGGAAACCGAGAGTACCAGATGTACCCCTTCCCATTTCATTATCTTTCTGTTTGTCTATATTAGGGCTGTTACGGATTCAAAAAATAATTATACTCGAATTGTTTATTGCAATAATTAATCGACTACTCTCCAAAATTTAACTTCGTTTAATCGATTAAATTCGATTAATTTGGTATCTGTTAGGTAAATCGTGAAAAACTGTTGAAAATGTAGTCAGTATAGTTAGGCCTACTACTTTCTTTCTAAAAGTAAACCTCAATCATTCTACATTTTGTTTATCAGCATTGATAGACCCATGTGCACGTTTGTTTGTTTCTGAGGGTGATACGTTGGCGATATGTTTCAAACACGATACTCGAATTGTTTATTGCAATAAACAGTTAATTTTCTCGCCACCATTTTCGACTTTTCCATCAGTAGTTAACACGAATGCAAAATTATCCCTTAATTTTCCATTCAACATTTTTCATTATCAATGTTCGCCATCAACATTAGATAACTGAAATAGTTTTAAAAATTGATCTAATAAGCCAAAATTAATCAGCTGAAATGAGTACATGAACCGCACACCGTCAGAGAGACGATCAGACGGCGAGGGAGAGACCCGCCCTCATATGCCGAGGCTAAGAAAATGGAAGTCGCTAAGACTTCATACCCTTATATCTCTCTCTCTGGCTCTGTCTCTGTCTGTCTGTCTGTCTGTCTGTCTGTCTGTCTGTCTCTCTCTCTCTCTCTCTCTCTTTCTCTCTATCTCAAGGCTGGTTAGCTAAAGGAAGAGCTATGCTTCGCTGAATCATATATTCTGACGGACCGTTACCAAGTTGACTTTTAGCTGAACTTTGACCCCAACCTGACCTAACATGACCTCGCTTTGCCCTTTTACCTCTCGCTCTTTGTATGTTTATCCGCTTTTTCCGTTTATTATAAACGCCAGACCTTTGCTGAAAGGTCTTCTGTTTATGAAATAAACGAGCGTGAAGGTTAACTGCTTGCCAAGGAATCGAATCCACAACCTACGGTCGAAGGTCAACCGATAGTATATGTCTACATTCAGTGAATAAGTGATTTAGTGCATAATTCACTGACTGAAAAAAATGGCTATTGAAAATGATAAATGAGTGTTTAGTCGTTAAGTTAATAGAGAAATGAATACAGTAAATTATTTAGTTAATAATTGAATAATTAAGTGAATAAGAAATTATGTAAACAGATAAATAATTAACCACGGTTTGCTATCAGATGTTCACATCAGTTTCAATCGACCTTTGCATTTGTTTTATATAATCTAATCTAAAGACTTCTATAGCGCCGCTATCATATTCCCCAAGGCGTCATTCGATGGTCGCTTCAAATGAAATCGTAAGCGAAGTCGTGATCCATTGGATTAGCTAGGTCGAATTCCATTAGGTCAGAGAAACCAGAAGCCAGGCTGCGGTGGGTAAGCAAGTTGAAACAGATGAGTCGTAAGTTTAGACCTGAATGACATCACAGAACTGACTGAACGAACAGAACTTAGCAGGGAATTCCAAAGCCGTGGACCAGCAACAGAGAACGCTCTGGAACCCAACGCTGTCCTGGTACAAGAGACAACAAGAGTCATACAGTCCACTGATCGAGTGCAGTATTTATTGGTAAGACGGTTGAGCGTGGAACAGAGATTTCGATGTTGTACTTTGTGAACCTTAAGACAGACTTTAAACTGGATACTTTGTTCAATTCGCATTTGAATGAAATATTGGCTTAGTTCGCTGATATTATTTTATGGGTCTTTGTTTTGGCTCTGGCGACAGATTTTGAACCACTTGTAGTGTGTGTGCGTGTGCGTGTGTGTGTGTCTGGGTGTGTCTGGGTGTGTCTGGGTGTGTCTGGGTGTGTGCAGAGCTTACTTAGTGAAAATTTTATGTAAAAGTCACGCGCACATGTTTCTCTCATCGGGCGCAATATAAATAAGAAGATGTCCCCTTAAATGTGGTAATGACTGCGTCGCGTTAAGACAATGACATAACAACAAAAGGCGATTTAATGACCTAAAATGACATCGAATTAATGACATAATCACAGTTTCCTTCTAGTTGCAATTTATTTTACAACATATTTCCAGTGAAGTCTATTTCCAGGCTATTTGTAGTATAAGGTGATATTGTATTGTATTGTATTTGATAACTTATATAGCGCTTATTACAGAACAAACTACTCAGAGGCGCTTCCAGGAGTTTCATTTGAAGATGCCCTGCATAAATATGTGATTACAGTTACAGATTACAGTTACAGATTACAATACAGAATTATTCACATGTCTGTTTACAATTTATCAGTTTTAAAGACAGTTTTATGCCACTCTTTAAGGTTTTTAAATCCAAGAATCGAATTCAATTCCTCGTCGTCTTTTGACCTTATGACCTTTGTGCCAAGATGCTTTTCGTTTCAATTAGACCCAATTAGCGGAGTGGCGCGTGTACGGGCCGTGACAGAGGTCGAGGTTGAAGGTTAAACGCTAAAGGTCAAAAGTCCTATATGCGAGGATAATCGGTGGCGGATGCGTCGCGCGATCGGGCGGTGATTTGGTCCGCGGATGAACTGCATCGGAAAATGGCGACGAAGTTGACGACGTAGTTTTTTGAAGGAGCGCCCCCGAGAGAGAGAGAGACGGACAGACAGAGAGACAGACAGACAGACAGACAAGCAGACAGGCAGCAGGCAGACAGAGAAAGGGAGACAGAGACAGATAGAACAGAGAGAGAGAGAGAGAGAGAGAGAGAGAGAGAGAGAGAGAGAGAGAGAGAGAGAGATGTGGTGCTTTACAAGGTCTTGGGAGGACAGACAGACAGACAGACAGACAGACATCCACATGCTGTCGGTTCCCGCGCGCGCCGAGCAGTCAGTCTCCCGCCAGCGGAGCGTCGTCGTCACATGGACCTCGTTTCACTCGGCCTTCCCTCCTCTTCATCCCTCCATCCCTCCTTCGTCCGCGACCGGCTAATAAATGTGACGTGAGCAAACAGACGTCGCATGCCCCCCTTCAACCAGCTGTATCGTTTTCTTGTCACAGTTCGTGGGTGGGGAGTTGGGGAGGAGGGGTCTGATGGGTAAGAGCGTCCCACCCCCCAACGGCCGGGCAAACAGACCCCAATCCAGCTGCCGTGAGGTAAACAATACGGCCCCGTTCGCAAGGTACCCCACGCCGCTCTCGAATGTCCCACTGCTTGGATGCGTGCCTCGACGTGTCCGTATGGCTCGTTGTATGCGTCGCTCGTTATAAATCGTATTTGCGCATAATGGCGGCTGCTAATAACAAACGATTAATTTTGTAAATGCGGAAATATGTCTGTCTGCGTTTTTAGCGTTTTGACGACCTAAACAGAGTCCATGTTGCAAAAATATGTCAGTGTTTTCAGAGGCTCTCGAAAAGCGTCTTCTAATTGCCCAAATATATACATACAGTACATACATACATGCATGCATACATACATACATGCATACATACATAAATACATTTATACATACATACATTCATACATACATATATACATTCATACATAAATACATACATACATACATACATACATATATACATGCATACATACATACATACATACATACATAAATACACATACATGCATACATACATACATACATACATACATACATAATACGTACGTACATACATACATACATACATATATACATGCATACATTCATACATTCATACATACATACATACATACATACATAATACGTACGTATATACATACATACATATATACATGCATACATTCATACATACATACATACATACATGCAGATAATATTCACACTTAATGCCTATTTTGATCTAAATGCTCATTTTGATTTTAAACTGCGTATAAAACTGTATGAAATGAGTGAAACGAGCCTTCCGAATATTCAAACATACGCCATAAATCTATGTATATAATTATATAGTCGTCAATATTTATATGCGTGTATAGAATATACAAAACCATATATATATATATATATATATATATATACATATATATATATATATATATATATATAATTTATTGATATTTTTATGACTATATGCAGATGTTTGGAGATGCCAGCGTGCGTAGGGCATGAATACACACGAACACGTAATTCGATATGTTTGAAACAGACAGTACATAGATACGAAAGATTAAAATACTATGCATACATATACACATTATCATAGGTTTCACATACCTAGCTATACATAACTATAGATGTATACATAAATATATATATATTATATATATATATTCATATTCTATTCTATTAGATTGATCATATACGTTATTATATATACATCAAGATCTATGTAAGCGTGTGTAGGTAGCATCAACAGTCAAAGGTCAAAGGTCAAAAGTCCCCGTGGGGAATTGGTGAACTCCCTTTGTTTCTCTGTGCATCCGGGGGTCACGCAGAGGTCACGGCGAGTCGAGCTGAATACCCTTCTCTATTATTAAACTGTTTCCTGCAGCTAGAAGTCATGATAATACGTTATAAGATGTCGCTTCTTTACTCTGCTCACTCACTCACACTTTGCTCACTCACACTTTGCTCACTCACTCCCTGGCCAGCTTACTCACTCGCTAACGCATTCAACAATTCATTCGCTTTATTGATTCATCCATCCATCCGTCCTCCGTCCGTCTGTCCATCCATCCATCCATCCTTTCTTTCGTTCATACGTTCATTTATTCATTCATTCATTCACTTATTATTTGATTGATTAATCAGTTAAATCGTTCGTTCAATCATGCAATCATTCATTAATCCCTTCCTTCCATCTTGCATTAACTTTTTCATTCATTCACTTATTCATTCACACATTCATTCATTTATTCATTCATTCACTTATTCATTCATTCATTCATTTATTAATTCACTTATTCGTTCACTTCGTTTACTTCTTCATTCATTCATTCATTCTTTCTTTCATTCGTTCGTTCGATTGTTCTTTCACTCGTGCCCCGTTTGTCCCGCATGTTTACATGCGTTAAAACGTGGTCGTCGTTCATCCTAGCGCCATATAAATGTCACATGACGCTTCGTTGGGTGACGTCTAAGTCAATCTCGACGCTTTCAGACGATCGACGATGACACTCGCTTGACGATAATGGCGCAATAAAAATCGGACGTCTCAATATTTGTGATCGTTGGTCATCTGCTTAGCAATGGCGGATTTACGATCGACGATTGGCTGTCGTCTGTGGTTACCATGACAACACGCGGGCAGAGCGTGTCAGACAGGCGGGGAAAGCGAAAGGCAGAGACAGAAAATGATACGGAGAGGGAGGGAGGCAGACAGGCAGACAGAGAGAAGGGGAAAGAGAGAGGAAAAGATGTAGAGAGCGAGAGAGAGAGAGAAGATGTGAAAGAGGAAGAAAGAGAGGAAGGGAGGGATGGAGGGAGAGAGGGAAATGACGGGGACAGTGGGTAGGAGAGCTATAGAGGCACATACAGTCGTCAGACAGACACACGGTCAGCGAGACAGACAGACAGACGCACACAGACAGACAGACAGAGAACTGGAAAAGACAACAGTATATATATATATGTGTGTGTGTGTGTATATATGTATATATGTACATCTTTTCGAACTCGAAGTAGCGACATCGTTTGACTTCTTGTTTCGTTGCATCGCTATTTATTTTAAAGACATAAATTGCCACCAATCAACAAAACTCCATCTGTCGACGAAGGAAGATCACAATCATACCAGACAGAGAGAGATGTAGGCAGACAGACAGAGAGAGACCGAGGGACAGACAGATGAATATTGTTATGATTTTGCGGACGAATTTTATAGAAAACCCTGAAATGTGGAGGATGGATGGATGGCTGGATGGAAGAGTGGGTGGGTGCATGAATGGACGGAGATGCGGAGGGAGAGGGAGGGTGGGAGGGTGGGAGGGAGACGGATGGATTGAAGTGGAGCAGGGACGAAACACGGAGAAAGGAAGTGAGAGAGATCGTGGAATGAAAGCGGGAAGAGGATATTTCCCCATGGCGGCAGGTATTAAGTCGGATGGAGGAATGCATAAGTTAGGACAGAAAGAGAGAGAGACAGACAGACAGAAAGACAGACAGAGACAAATATATAGAGAGACAGACAGAGAGTTTTAGCGAGACAGAAAGACAGACAGACAGACAGACAGAGACATAGATAGAGAGACAGACAGAGACAGACAGATAGGCAGACAGAGAGACAGAGACAGACAGACAGACACAGAGACACAGACAGACAGAGAGAGACACAAAGAGAGAGAGAGAGTAAATCTTTGTTGCGGAAGAGGATCGTCTTGGAGGGGGGTATTTAGGAGGAAGGGGGAGGGTGATGGTGATGCATGGATGAAACAGGAGATGGCGCCCGACGGGAAGTTAAGTTGCTGCGCCGGAGGAGTTTAGACTCAACGGAGAAGAAATATGAGCGATATTAAATGTTATGGCCGCCATCTTCCATGAGCGATAATGGAGTAGCTCCAGATTGGATGACTTGACAGACGCTACCTGTGCTGATCTCTGTTTGTCTGTGTATCTGTCTGTCTGCCTGTCTGCCTGCCTGGTTGTGTGTGTCTGTCTGTCTTCCTGCCTGTAAGTGTCTGTGTCTTTCTGTGTGCCTGCCTGCCTGTCTGCCTACCTGGCTGTGTGTGTGTCTGCCTGTCTGTTTGTTTGTCTGTCAACATCATTGTCAGTCTTCCTCCGCTTCTAATTTCTTCGTATCTTAACCGGCCTCTACCTATCTAGAACGACAGAACTGCTGCTGCAGGTCAGAGGTCACCGCGCATGCGCATTCAAGGTGAACTCCACACTTGGCGCTATGCAAATGCCGAATAAATTGATTGCAGTTGAGTTCGCCAGAGAGAGATAGCGACTCTAAAGCTATCAAATGTCTCTACTGGGAACGAATCCCTGCCCTCTGGAGTCTTCGCTTGACAACTCTACCATTTCTTTACATATATATATTTAACTGGCCTGGATAGCTAGCTACATTGGTTAACGCGTACGCCAAGGCGCCTCTGTGCGTGAGGAAGCCGGTTCGCGTCCCAGTCGTGGCTAATCTCAGAGATTTAAATCTCGAGCTAGCAGGGTCAGTACATGGGACCTTAAATGGCGTTGGTCCCACTCAACGGGCGGCGGTGGTGAAGGATCTCACCCGATTAATTAATTGAAAAATGACCATGTCGAGGTCCCTTACGGTCGCTATAGAAAAACGTCTACATTTACAATTTACGAATATAGGTTTTGCTTAAACGCCTTTAAATCGTATTTATTGGAAGCTATATATAATTAACTCCGACACTGCCTTTATTTAGGTAGTGCCAGTCCCAAGCCTGGATAAAGGAGGAGGGCGACGTCAACGGCCTTTGATGCCAAAAGTTGTCGTTAAACATTGGAAACTACTACTATTTCGTTAAATAGCCACATGTCCCCTAACTCGGTGAGAAGCCGACGTCAACGGCCCTGGCAGCCACAAGATGTCGTTAAACATCTAATAATAAAACAATATAAGTTTTTCCTTGGACACCTTTAAATCGCATTTTTCCGAAGCTATATAAATCGTCAATTTCGTTAAATCATAGATCTGTAGAACGATTTAGATATCGACGTCGGCAGTAACGACGCTAACCGCCACAAGATGTTGTTAAACACTGAATACTAAACGATTAAGTTTTGCTTAGACACCTTTAAATCGAACTTTTCCAAAGCTATACTCGTCAATTTTGTTCACCACAGCAGTTCATAGAATGAAGACAACACTAGTAGGTTGACATCAACGGCCCTGGGAGCAACAAGATGTTGCTAAACACTGGAATTAAAATAATATTTGGTTTTGCTTAGACACCTTTAAATTGTATTTTTCTTAAGTTTTATGCTCGTCAATTTCGTTCAATCGTGAACCTGCATTAAAGAAAGAGATCGAAGTTAGCGACCCTGGCAGCCACAAGATGTCGTTAACACTGAACACTAATACTAAAAGGCATGGCGCCCACTCAAAGGGGCAGCGCTGGTGAAGGATCTCACCCGATTAATTCACTGGAAAATGAAGAGGGTTGAGGCCATACAGTCGCTCTAGAAAAACGTGTACATTTTTATTCATTTGCATTGATACATTGATGACATTACGACGCAGCTATACGACACCAGTAAAAGACTGGGATTACTGATTGAGGCAATGAAAATTTAAACAACGTACGTATTCAGAAAACCGAAGAGATTCCATATAACACAAATGTCCAGGAAGAATGACCAAGATATGGATAAGTATGGAAATAACAAGGAAAACAAAAGGAAAAATCTATGAAACGATGAACAACCCATTTTCCAATAGGAATCAAACTATGAGAAAGCAAGATGGAAAAGAAACCTCACAACGAACATTGTATTTGGTAACTTATATAGCGCTTCTTACAGAACAAACTACTCAGAGGTGCTTCCAGCATGAGAGCCCGGGGAAAATAAGAGCGTCTTTAAACAACGAGCTGACTGAACTCCATCACCAACAGACACCCTTGAGCAAAAATAATAGCGGAAGTTCATTCCACAGAGATGGGCCAACAACAGCAAAAGCCCTCTGCTGAGCAAACGAGGACTTAACACGAGGAACAAATAGATCCAGACGACCTAGAGAACGTAGAGGACGGGATGAGAAACTGGAGTGTAGAGGCCGAATAAGACCACAAAGATATTTTGGAGCCTGGCCCATGCGAGCTGATTATAGAAAATTGTAGAAGTGTCAAGATTAAAATTAGAAATTGTAGAAGTGTCAAGATTAAAATTAGAAATTGTAGAAGTGTCAAGATTAAAATTAGAAATTGTAGAAGTGTCAAGATTAAAATTAGAAATTGTAGAAGGGTCAAGATTAAAATTAGGAATTGTAGAAGCGTCAAGATTAAAATTAGAAATTGTAGAAGGGTCAAGATTAAAATTAGGAATTGTAGAAGCGTCAAGGTTAAAATTAGAAATTGTAGAAGCCTCAAGATTAAAATTAGAAATTGTAGAAGTGTCAAGATTAAAATTAGAAATTGTAGAAGTGTCAAGATTAAAATTAGAAACTGTAGAAGTGTCAAGATTAAAATTAGAAATTGTAGAAGGGTCAAGATTAAAATTAGGAATTGTAGAAGCGTCAAGATTAAAATTAGAAATTGTAGAAGCCTCAAGATTAAAATTAGAAATTGTAGAAGTGTCAAGATTAAAATTAGAAATTGTAGAAGTGTCAAGATTAAAATTAGAAACTGTAGAAGTGTCAAGATTAAAATTAGAAATTGTAGAAGTGTCAAGATTAAAATTAGAAATTGTAGAAGTGTCAAGATTAAAATTAGAAACTGTAGAATGTCAAGATTAAAATTAGAAATTGTAGAAGTGTCAAGATTAAAATTAGAAATTGTAGAAGTGTCAAGATTAAAATTAGAAATCCTTAGACAATTCAGACAACTCCGATAAACGAAATCGTTCAGCAAAGATTTCGATGGTTCGATTCCATGTGGAAAGAAAGCCAACCCATCTAATCCAATACAATGCTTTAGATGAAAGATGCGAAGGAGAGAAAAGCAGCGGAAAACAACGCGGACAAGATCAGTGGATGCACAACATAGCGCTTTTGAGAGGTTCTTAAAATGCGCTATATAAAAGATTAGATACATACATACATAGCTGGAGACAGAATGAGACTTGGACTAAACATCTGGACAGCTCTTCATATGACAAATGACCAAAGACTGGGCTGTCTTTGGTCATTTGTCATATTTGTCATTTGTCAGGTCATTAATTTGCACCCGTCGGCTTCAAAAAGACTGGCGTCAGGAACTGACTATATATATATATAATACTGTGTATATGTATGTAATACATAATAATTACATTAAAATATGTATATATATATATAATGCTGGCTTTGACAATTTCTTTTGCGACCCATAGTTAACGGGGAGCATTCGGGGATTTCCCTAGAGGGGACATTTCCGAATAGAGCTTAGAGGATCTACTCGGGTATGGTTAGTTGTGCTGTTATGCTGAATCATATTATACATATAAACCCAAACAAACACACATACATACATACATACATACATACATACATACATATAAACAAACACATACTGTACCTACATACATATGTACATACATATATAGATACATCAATATATACGTACATAATACATACATACATGCATACATACATACATACATACATAAATACATACATACATACATACATACGTACATACATACATAAATACATACATACATACGTACATACATACATAAATACATACATACATACATACACATATACATACATATATACATACATACATAAATACATACATACATAAATACATACATACGTACGTACATACATACATAAATACATACATACATACATACATACATAAATACACATATACATACATATATACATACATACATAAATGCATACATACATAAATACATACATACATACATACGTACGTACATACATACATAAATACATACATACATTCATACACACATACATACATGCATACGTACACATATGTATATATTTACGCTATTGAAAATGACGTCTGTGGGACTGATTGATACCTGGGTCAAAGAATCAAGATGTCTGTTGGTGGTTCAACAAATTATTTCTCAGGGGGGGAGGGGGGTTGAAGATGCGTTGTGGTGGGGTGAAGGGCAGTTATTGGGGAGGGGTGAAAGGGGTGGAGGGAGGGATGGTAGAATTCAATTTGCCATTGAAATAAGGTCGTTACTTGATCAGTTGAGAGGTAGAACAAGTGACAGTTGGGCGACCAAGGCTATCTTATCAGTGGAGGCAGACAGACGGACGGACAGAGAAACAGACACACAGACAGATATAGATGCATGCATACGTACAGACATACATACATCCATACAGACAGACAGACAGACAGGGAGGCAGGCAGGCAGGCAGATAGGCAAGCAGACAGACAGACAGATAGATAGATATAGATGTACACGTACAAGCATACACAGAGACGCACAGACATACAGACATATATGCATACATACATGCATGCATGCATACATACAGATACACAGACAGACAGACACACAGACGTTTGAGCGGAACAGATGATGGTTTGGTAGAGAAAGGAGGATATAGAGAAGGAGGCTGAGGAAGTAAGGATAGAATAGCAACAGAGGATTGAGGAGGAAGAGGAGAGAATGGAGGAAGAGAGGATGGATTCGTGAGTTGGAAGACGATTGAAGTGGAAAGAAGTTTTGAGCGTGAGGAGTAGTAGAAAGAGGATGGAGATGAAGAAGCAGGATGGAGTAAGAAATGAGGCGGAAGGTTGTTGTGGTGTATGAGGAGAAATAGGAGGAGGAGAAGGAAGAGGAGGAGGAAGAGAAGGACGAGGAGGAGATGAGGAGGATGCAGAGCGAAGAGTGAGTTCGAGGAGGATTTAAGAGGAAACTAAAAAGGAGAGCGAGGAGAAGGATAAAAGAGGAAGAAGAGGAAGAAGCGGACGAGAAGGAGGACGAGGACGAGGACGAGGAGGCCGAGGACGAGGACGAAGAGGAGGAGGAGGATGTAGAGCGAAGAGTCAGTTCGAGGAGGATTTAAGAGGACACTAAAACGATAGCGAAGTGGAGGATAAAAGAAGAGGAGGAGGAAGAGAAAAAGAAGGAAGAGGAGGGGAGGCAGAAGTAGAGAAGAGGGAGGAAGAGGAGAAGAAGAAGGAGGAGGAGGAGGAGGATATCCGAGTGAGAAGACAGATCCGTTGGTCTTTGAAACTGATAAATGATCGCTTGTTCAACTTGAATGGCTACTTTAGACGCAGCGCCTCTCTCTCCACCCGAACCGAACTTGCACAATGCCAGTCAACACCCGCACACATACACAGACTATAGATTCAGTGGTATAATTGCGATCGCTTGCAGAATGTGGGGCCTATTTCTGCCTAATTGAGCGGCCTAATTTAACTGCGGGTCTGATGAAGACCTGTTCGGACGAGTAGGTCTTCTCAAGGCAATTCTTCGGTCATGTTTGTTGGCGTAGAGCCCTCGAGGGCAGTCCAAAGGAAATCAACCAAATACGTATTTAGTATTAATATCTATCTGTCACAAGGGCATCTCTCTGTCTGTCTGCGTGTTTGTCTGTGTGTGTCTGTGTGTGTGTCTCTGTGTGTGTCTGTGTGTGATAGCTATCTATCACAAGGTATCTCTCTGTCTGTCTGTGTGTTTGTCTGTGTGTCTGTGTGTTTGTCTGTGTGTGTCTGTGTGTGTCTGTGTGTGATATCTATCTATCACAAGGCCGTTTCTCTGTCTGTGTGTTTGTCTGTGTCTGTGTGTCCGTGTGTGTGTTTGTCTGTCTGTCTGGCTGGCTCTTTCTCTCTGTATCTCGCTCTCTGCCTCCCTCTTTGCTACTCTTGGCCCCATTGGAGATGAAGTTTGATGTCAAGGAAAACGAGAAGAGAGGGCGACGCAGATGAGATAAATGTTGCCTTCTTTAATTTGTCTTATCTTATCTAACCATCGACAAATACTCTCACCAGATAAGACGCATCCCAAAGGACTGGGAAGCAGTCCGTGCATGTCCTCTGTCTATCTGTCTGTCTATCTGTCTATCTGTCTGTCTGTCTGTCTGCCTGTCTGTCTATCTGTCTCTCTGTCTTCGTCTCAGTGTATAGTCTGGTAAACTGCAAATGTAAAGCCAATTGCTTCCTACATTTCACTGTTACCAAGGGTGTTGATCAGTTGATTGATTACTTGATTGATTAGTTGATTGATTAGTTGATTCGTTGATTAGTTGATTGATTCATTGATTGATGAGTGAGGAGTGGGTGAGTGTGAGTGAATGGGTGAGTGCGTGATTGAGTGAGCAAACGAGGAACCAAGCAAGCGAGTAAGTGAGAGAGTGAGTGAATAAGTGCGTGACTGATTGAGTGAATAAGTGCGTGAGTGAATGAGTGAATGACTAAGTGACTGCCTGAAGAAAGAAAGAAAGTAATAAGTAAGTAAGCATGCACATAAGTAAATAAGTAAATAGGTTGGTAAGTATTTGCCTCTGAAAGCGCACATGCAGTGAATATAACGATCACATACATTTTAAAAGTAGATTATAACATACTGGACAAACAGGCATAAACAAATATCACTATTTTCATAAAACTACATTTAAACGGTTTAGATTTAGATTTAATATTAGAGGACACGAAAGGACCCCCTCTGGTGTCGAGGGCAGGTCTGCTTGTCCTCAAGAAGAGATGGCACGAGCCGAACACTACGATTTTATCGTATTCGTAATCGTAATCTCGAGATTTCTACAGCGCCCAACGAAAGCCAAGACGCGAGAACCAGCTTATTCACAGACGCTCAGTCAAAACAAATTCGATAGGCATGAAGAGCTCGGTTAAAGATCAAGATCCAAGAGTGAGGCAGGCAGACAGTCTGACGGCCAAGGTAGGTAGCGTTTGGAATTGAATTTATTGGATAGCTTGCTGTCTGTTCGAGCAGTCAGCTCTTCTGCTAAAAAAAGTGTAGACCACTTTGCCCGCATCTTTAGTGGAGCTGGTTTTAATAAATAATCTGGATGGCTTTTCAACAAAGTGTGGGCATACGCTAGTGTAGACAGCTGCGTCATGTAAAAATATTGTTTGCAGAAAGTCTAGAGATTGTTGATGCGCCAGATCTCAACATTAGGCGCTGAGCTGAATTCCGCGTTTCTAGACCGATTCTCTACACAATTTTTTACAGGGTAGATCTTCCCTCTCCAGTTTGTTTGTCCGCAGAAGTAACTAGACATCTAAAATTTCTCGATATTAATATGTTTTCACCTACTGTTGACCTGGGTGGGTTAGGGTTAACCCACTCAGTTTAACCCTCTTGTTAATCCTAACCCACATTGCTTACATTGGTTAAATGTAAATAAATGTAAATGTACATGTTTTCTACAGCCACCGTATGGCCGAAGGGTATGTCAAGGCGCCTCTGTGCGTGAGGATGCGGGTTCGCGTCCCGGTCGTGGCTTATTTCAGAGATTTTAATCTCGGTCCGTTCACGGGGACCTTAAATGGCACGGGCCCATTCCAATGGGCAGCGGCGGTGAAGGGTCCTGTCCGATTAATTAATTGAAAATGAGCAGAGTCGAGGTCACACGGTTACAATAGAACATGAATACAATTACAGTTACATTGTAAATGTAATTTACAATACGATGAACATTAAGCAGTAATGACGCCCCACTAAAGCAGCTTCGATCGTTTTTTCCAACTGCCTGAGCGAACTACTACGCCATCTAGCGAACTGTACGCTGCAAAAAAACATTATTATTCAACTATCGCCATCTACCGAATGAACTTATAAATCAAAATATTGAAGCTGCGCAGCAGAGAGAAGGGGTTGAAGTAGCAGATGAGGAGCAGTACTTCAATTTCTAGAGGCAGCCGTGGAATGATGTGTTACCAGTGTTTCTTAGCCTCGGTGTAGCCATACCTCACCCCCGCAGTCTGGTCTGGATCGAGCTGTCTGTCTGTCCGTCTGCCTGTCTATCGCTATCCTGTGCTTGCCTACTCACCGTCCCCGTCATTTCCCTTCCTTCCTTCCTTCCTCCCTTCCTACCTTCCTTCCTACCTTCATTCCTTCCTCCCTTCCTTCCTACCTTCCTTCCTACCTTCCTTTGTTCCTTCCTTCGTTCCTTCCATCCTTCGTTCCTTCCATCCTTCCTACCTTCCTTTGCTTCTTCCTTCCATCCTTCCTTCGTTCCTCCCTTCCTTTGTTCCTTTGTTCCTTCCTTCGTTTCTTTGTTCCTTCATTCCACCCTACCTTCCTTCCATCCTTCCTTCCTCTTTGCTCCTTGTATGTATGTATCACTAAACTCGTAAAGCGCATGAGTTGACCATGTGTCACCGATCGTATTCTCTGTCGACCAGGTTAATCAACAACCGGCGTGATGAGCTCATTGATGTAATCCGGCGCAGAACCCAACGATCGCGAACCTAACCATGAGGAATATTTTGAACTGTACCGTCTTCTCAACTGGAAGCCAATGTAGGGTCTCACTCATGCAGGTAGAAATATGCGAGAATCTGGACGTACCAGCGACGAGCCGAGCAGCACAGTTGAAGATAGATTGGAGCTAACGGATGCGGAATTTAGGTAGGCCGACCAGGACGGAGTTACAGTAGTCCAGATGCGTCATGATGAAGGACTGGACGAGACATACAAACAGACAGGCAGGCAGACAGACAGACAGACAGACAGACAGACGGGCAGGCAGATTTTCTACTGTTCACTTTTCTACCCGTCTGTTCTACTTGTCTTATGTGTGGTGGTACATTGAAACTGGCTGTCTGTCTGTCAGGTATGAAGCAGCTTGAGTTTGAGGAAAGAAACGGACACGAGGAGTGCTTCAAGTGTGAGGACTGCCATGTCTTCATCGGCCATCAGTCACTTATCCTGCTAGACAACTAACTCACAGGAACGAAATCACGTTGTATTTTGACGTCGAGATGTTGTTGCTCTACAAGCGAATACAAGACAACACAATGCAACACTGAAATTACAACATGCAACACTAACCAGTACACAGCAACAGAAACCGATTCATACAACATAAACACTTCAAAATAATTTGCACCAATAAAAACATTGACAAAAAACACAGAAGAAGAAAAACAATTAAAGACGACACCAGACACAAAACAACTGTAAGACATGACTGTATGTATGTATGTATGACTCTATGTATAACTCTATGTATGTATGTATGTATGACTATGTATGACTCTGTGTATGTATGTATGTATGTATGACTCTATGTATGACTCTATGTATGTATGTATGTATGTATGACTGTATGTATGTATGTATGTATGTATGTATGTATGACTATGTATGACTATGTATGACTATGTATGACTCTATGTATGTATGTATGTATGACTCTATGTATGACTCTATGTATGTATGTATGTATGTATGACTATGTATGACTCTATGTATGTATGTATGTATGACTCTATGTATGACTCTATGTATGTATGTATGTATGACTGTATGACTGTATGTATGTATGTATGTATGTATGTATGTATGTATGTATGTATGACTATGTATGACTCTTGGATGTATGTATGTATGACTCTATGTATGAATGTATGTATGTATATATGTATGACTGTATGTATGTATGTATGACTGTATGTATGATTGTATCATAAACAGAAGTAATTAAGCCCACAACCATCGCTGTATTGCATTGGTAAATTTATGTGGCCCCCGTTACGGAAAAAGCAAATATGAACGAGTTTCCAATTTCTCGAGGCAGCTTAATCGATAACTCTGTCGGTCAGTGCATTGGTCAGCAGGCGATCAGCGCCTGCTGCTGGTCAAGTGATTGGCCTGTTGGTCAGTCGGTCAGTGAGGCGGCTGGTCAATCAATCGGCCAGTCAACAACAGATGAAAATAACTGGTCAGGCAGTGGACAGGTCAAGTCGCGTTATTAGATCAGGCCAACTGATGATGACGCTGGACCAAACACCCGAGATGCGTTAAATAAATGCGCTATATCAATGACCAGATACACAGATACATACAAGCACACACATAAACATACACACACATACACAGCTGTATATACAGACCCACATAGAAACATACATACATATATACACACACACAAACATACTAACAGACGACATGCCACAGCTATTTATGTAGCTCCCATTTCAACGCGAAACACAACATGGATTCTTCAAGAAGAGTGACCTGTCTTTTCTTATGGATTTCTGATCAAACAGAATCCAGTCTCATCTAATCTAATCTAATCTTCAGACTATCATCATAGTACATGCAAGACATCAGTTGATGGCTGCTTATCATTACTATTGCAATTAGACGTTTATATAGCGCCAATTTAGGAGAAACGAATCAGAGACACCGCCGAAGTGATGTCAAATGTCATTATGAACAAAACATTCATCAAACTGTTCTTAATGACCGACATTCAACACCATTTCGTAAGCGTAAGCTCGAGATTTCTACAGCACCCACAGTCGTGGTAACCAGCTTATCCACAGGCGCTCAGTCGAAACAAACAAAATCGATAGGCAGGAAGGATTCGGTTCCGGGTCAAGATCCAGGCAGGCAGGCAGGCAGGCAGGCAGGCAGGCAGGCAGGCAGGCAGGCAGGCAGGCAGGCAGGCAGGCAGGCAGGCAGGCAGGCAGGCAGGCAGGCAGGCAGGCAGGCAGGCAGTGTTTGGAATTGAACCGGAAAGTGAGATAAGGGGAAGAGGAAGAATCAGGATAGGATCTGTGAAAGAGCAGTGTTTCCAGTTTCAGTGCAAGAGGTGGAGTGTTGGTGATTTCGAATGATGGGTCAGATAATTGTCGTAATTCTGTTGGGAGTTTGTTCCAGAGGGTGGGGCAGCTAACTAATCCACGAATGAAAACCAATCGTCACAAGTCGACGACCGAATTCGCCAACATGTCCGGATTCCTAGCACTTAGTAACCTAGTCGAAAGAAGCGATTGACAGAAGTCACATGACGACGACAGCGAAGATTTGTCACAAATCAAATCAGTGAGAATAAACAACACATAGCTGGAGATCGACGAACCCAACCGTCGCTAGACCGCACTTTGAGAACACACGACACAGAAGACACCGGCGTTCATGTCTTCCTAAAAACACCTTCAGCTGGAACGACTTTCAACCCAGTAAACGCCGCGCAACAGACGAATTTTTTCGCCAATTTTCTCCGGCAAGATGACGCCTCACAAATGGAACATTTACGTCGATACATGCCCGAAAATGCCTCATTCGGCTACGGATTACCGGCCAAAGGACGTGACATACAACCGTATTAACAGCCGGAAATTCCGTGCTGACCCTGCGGCGGTAGCAACTGAAACGAAGTCACCGGAATTTGCAGAAAAACGCACCAGACTGGACATTGCTGAAACTGGGTCTGTGTTCACTTTTTGGTTAGATTAAGGTCACTGTATGCGTGTGTCCTATGCAGGCCCCATCAGAGTGGGTCCATCAGGGCCATTTGGCCCTGTCCTCACATGGTAAGTGGCCTCATCTTTACATACTTTTTCGTCTACTTTAAATAAGAAAGAAATGTAGTTCAGATAACTCAGTTTGACATGTAACTTATTTCGAATGTGATGCAGACGGACATTGAACATCGACTTTCCTGTCGTTTCCAATCAGCAATTTTCAATAACTGAAGAGGGCGGAAATTAATGTACCTGGAGGTAATTAAA
Organism: Norana najaformis; assembly: GCA_964023275.1. Lineage (NCBI taxonomy): Eukaryota > Metazoa > Annelida > Clitellata > Crassiclitellata > Hormogastridae > Norana > Norana najaformis. The sequence continues at coordinate 25,806,469 of OZ029926.1, forward strand.
GGAGCCATATAAATTTGCACTTTCCCAGAGACGATTTTAGTGTCTCAAAACCAAGGTGTATGCAACCCGGGGCAATTTATAGGCGATGACGTAGGCACCCATGGTAGAATGAAGCCCTCCCACGAATGAGTTTGTGTATACCTAAACTTCAGAAGACCATTAATGAGTCAAGTGACATGGCAGCTACGATTATTGGGTCCACTGATGGCTTGCATCTTGCCAATGGCGCGATATGGGCCCGATGTGGGTCCAGTGAAAGTGGCCGTCGTGCACAGGTCAACCCATGCTTTCTGACTAGCACCGTTTCTTCAGTTTCTTAATAGATCTGTCTCTCATCTACCAAATACGCACAATTTTTGACTGATGTTTTTCGCACCCTAGCATGTCGATGGGTGGGATGCTCCCCACAGCTGAAATATAAGCAGCAAACAGAATCAGATCTCTTTTGCCTCATACTGTATTGGTCCCACTAGCTAACGCATTGGTTTCCAGCAGGCTTGACTACTGTAACTCACTTCTTATTGGTATTGTAAAGAGGAAGGGACCTACATAAACTGCAAATGGTTCAAAACTCTCTGTCCAGAGCAATAACATAAGTACAAACACATCAAACTTGAGGTACAAGGTCTTGGAACCTTGCACATCAAATTTATTAACAAGTCCTGTCCTGTACTTTCTAACCACTGTAGACAAGCCGCATCAGTTCAGGCTGGAAAAGTGCAAGTGTTGCGTTCTTGGTTGGGACAGAACATCACAGGAACAACTCAAATCTGAAACTATTATATACGATTCAGGTATTATTTAAATAAAATTATTATTATTATTAAATCCTATGCATTTAGCATTGTGGCCGATCCACCACACAAGCAGTTTCAAAAAAGGACGTTTGAGAATAAACAACAAACGGGTCAACAACACAGATCACTTCATTTTTAATCAGTCCATAAAATGGTAAAAATGTTTTCGGCAGAAAACAGGTAATAATCACTTCTTAACTAACAGTTACGAGAACCGAGTACGATTCCACCTGTAAACTTACCGACATAAATAACATTAGCCTGTCACATACACACACAAACAACGTTGCATGCCATCCACATGCACACTCACACATATTGCCTAATGCACAATTGTTCACAGCAAGACGGTCACAATTATATATCGCACTGCACATTGGAAAAGTCTTCACTAAATGCGTAAAACTGTCCGCTGGAATAAAATGGAATCATGAGACGAGGATGACATAAATACCAAGTGAAGGTTTTACAATGAGATAACTCAACAGAGTCCATGTGGAAATCTTAAAACTGGCCCCAAGCAGATGTTAAATGCAAAAGAAATTCAACCAGCTATCCCTGTCATCTTAACCGATTTTACACCAGAGCTATGATGGTTGTTTTAGATCATTGCAATCCACGGGAATTCTGGAAGGAAAGCCAGTTTTCAATATGGCAGAAACTGCAAACAGATTTCAGTGCTTAACGCATCACAAGAAGAATCCTCAATACTCAGTTCTCGTTCACATTCTTGCCACAGCCTGAGATCGAAGAAAAACATTGAGAAAGTAATCACGAGACAGAGTCATTAAAAAACCAGTAAAACCCACAATAAGCAGCAGCATAAAAGTATAGAAACCCTGAGATAAGAAACAAGAAAACGACAGCCACTGTTTTGCCTAACTCAGATCATTAGCCACAGAAGCAAAAGCTTATAACACAGTTGTGGCAATACTTAAGAACAACAGGGCAAGATAACTTAGCCAAGTTAGGCACACTAACACATTCAGAGCAGAAAAGATGTTGAAGCTAAAAGAATTACGACACAGATGTGTCGAATAAATCCCGATATTTTAACGGACGCTATAAACGACGAAGATTCTGTTTGCTTTGCTTGCTACCGATCTTTGCAGGTGCTGGATTTCGAACGTACGTAACACAGTCACTGCTGCCGTGGAACATCTTTCGACAGAAGACGCAGAACTCATATTGGCATTTATCTTTAGTGCACGTTGCTCTGCGGTCCTTTTCGTTGGCACGTGCTGGGCTGTCACAAATCGGACATTTTCGAAGAGACTCGCTGCGGTCAAGCGATCTTGATTCCTACAGAAGACCAGAATCAATTATTATTTTTTTAAAATATAATTTAATTAATATTACATTATTATTATTTAATTTGTTTGAGATAGAAATGATTCTTCAGGCCTTGAAAAACTTCCAGAGAATGAAAATTTTGCAGGGCCTTTCTTAGACTCAGAGGCCTGGGCCACTGCAAACATGAGGCCCCAATCTTGAAGCATGTATATTATAAGTCTACTAAATCAAAGTTGTCTGAATTATAATACAAAACAGGAGAAATAAATATTAATAATTAACAATAAAATAAATTACAAGAATTTGAAAGATTTGTTGATGGTTGCCGAATCACAAACAGAAATTCTTTCGTTTGAATAAGAACATTTTTTTCTAATTTTAAAGTAGACAAAAAAGATGCCCCTTACCACGCAAGGCCCGGGCAAATGGCCTGATAGGACCTGTATGTACATATTTATGAAAACAATTAATTAATACGTCTTTTACATACCTCTCAAGAACACTGAAATTAGGATTTATTAAACAGTTAGACCATTAATACTCAAAATACGACAACAGTATCTTTGTGAGGAAGCATCAGAAATAGATTCAGAAATCATTACAAGAAATTTCCTTTGAACCGACCCTGAGAAATTCCTCGGCCTTTGTGAGCGTCGGAACGACAGGTTTAGTTGGCGGCATTTCCTCCATCGTCTGAATTTGCACCATCGGTTTATTCGCATTTGTGAAGTTTTTCTGTCTGTTTGGCTGCTTTAACTTTGTGCGATTTTCCTGCGGCAAGTAAAAATGGAAAATTACGATCACATCAGGTAATTTCAACAGAATTATAAGTGACAAATAATTTATGTATAAGGAGCAAAATTAGGACAGAGAATGCATGGAAGATTATATGCTACTCGAGTTGTTTAATATTCAAATATTTCATTCCACAAAGTTGTAGTTAATTTTCTGTGATTTTTTATCAGGCTACCCTAATCTAATCTACTGACTTCTATGGCGCCATTAACAAAACGCCAAGGCATCAAGATCATAACCAACAGCGCCTGTTTGAATGGGTGATAACACGACAGCCCCCCCCCCCCAACTAACTTGCACAAAATCATCGTTCCACAGAGTATGTCTTGTAGAATGTTCATATTTAGCCTTCCATTAAGAATCGAAAGTGAGAAGTTTTTAAATTTCCATTTAACCACGAATAGCAGAATACATGTTGTTTTGTTTGACACCGCTAAGTCTATATTTTCAACCTATATGAAGCCATAACTGTATAAATCGTTTAGATAGCCATGCTTTTAACAGGACCATAAAAGGTGCTAAGTGTCTCATACAAATTCGTGCCAGACCTCTGCATGCCTACCTGTGGAGTTTCTGCTATTCGTTGCCGATTTTCTTGAACGTATTTTCGTCTGCGAAGTCTGGCCGCTGTGTCGAGATCAATGGCTGCATTCCAGTGCCGACTGACGAGACAGATGCTGCAAGTCACCCAAACAACAAACTCATTTCCAGTAAACCAAGAAACTTAAACGACAACCCTATTCTCAAACAAATAAATGAAAATTCTTAGTCTTTCATCTTTTGTTTTCATAAATATTAGATTTCCTTAAACAATTTCAACCACACAGACAGCTGTCTACCTCTGACTGGAGGTGACAGAACAGGTAATCGTTGCAAGAAGTAAAGCTAACCAGAGTTGTATGCAAAAGTTGCATGCATAAACTTCTTTACATTTATTTAATTATTAAACATTATTTACAAACATACAATATTGAAACCAACATTTACCTGCACAAGTCTTCCTCCGACAAATAGCCAAATAATTTTGCAAGGGGTTCGGTAAATGACTTTCTGCTTAATTCCCTGAGCATGTCAACGTATTTTTTCCCAATTCGAAGGCCAATCTCTTGGTCTAGTTTCATCTTCCTCAGGGCCAACCTCTCCTCAAATGTCTGCTTTCTTGATAGTGCTACACCTTGAGGAACGTTGCATGTCATTTTGAGACTGGTTTTTCCTATGCTTGTCAAGTCTTGCGGATGTGATGTAGCTTTTACGAGGACTAAATCAGACTGACTGCTGATGTCCATTGAGTTGACCTTGGAATCTGAGCCAGAGGTCAAGGCCAACTGTGGATCGAATACCATTTCACCAAATGGTTGCGTTGACTCTGAATGAAGACTTTGGGTAGAACTACCACTGAAATCCATCAGGTTGAAACTGCATCCAGAGTCACTAGGCTGCAGTTTGACACCCTTTTCCCCAAACAAAGGAGTGGCACTTGAATGGATCCTGTGAGTAGGCTGACCGCTGATGTCCACTGGATGGATGTTGCAACCAGAATCACAAGTCTCTCTGAACGACTGTACTGGGTTAGTAGGAAGACTGTGGATCAACTTTTGCTTCGCTGAACAAACCGGCCCTGGGAAATTTGATTTGCCTGTCCCTTCCATCACAAGCGAGCGAAACGATGGGTGAATAACCTCACCAGAGAACTGAGAGTCTGATCTAGTGGTCTGGGTAGAGAAGCAACCAGAGTCGTTCAAATCCAGACTCAGGCGTTTCGTCCGGTTCAGGGTTGGCGACCTGTCAATTTCCAGGCTCCGTCGCTTCTGGGTAAAATGGCGATCAGGCCAGATCCCCGAGTTACCAAGGTCTGTCTGAACATTATGAAATTCACTGGTTGCTGATCGCTCCTCAAAACACGGCAGAAGATTAATTTGTGGATGGGGTTCGCTGAGATGCGGATCTGTATCGCTGAGTGTGTCAGAAGACTGGTGACCATAACGTTTTAGCCTGTGAGGTACTTTATAGATCGGCGTTTCCCAGGTGAGGCTGGGATTGAAGCCGCTGTCATGACTGTGCTTCAAGTTTCTGCAACCAGACACATCGGAAGTGCCTACGTAAGGTGTACTCGTAGTTTGGAGGCCATGCATAGACTGAATTGCAGTTACGAAGGAGCTTCTCGAATCTTGAATTGCTGGACCTGGTATGATACAACTGTCTTTGGTCTCAGGGTCTTCATCCATCTGCTCGGGTCCTCTGAAGGTCATCGTGACTCAATTAGAAAGGCAATGGGACAGCTGATTGTGAAGAATTAGTCTTCAGGAATTAGCTGATATATCAAACATAAAAACATCTGTCAAAGCAAACTGATTATAAAATTCTAGTAAACAACAAAATACTGCAATAGCAAGTCCTACTGACAATATGTGACCAAGACAATGTAGAAGTAAAAAGTATACAACCCATACATGGGACCTCAAATGGCGCGGCACCCATTCAAATGAGCAGCGATGGTGGAGGATCTCACCCAATTAATTAATTGAAATATGACCAGTGTTGAGGCCATACAGGTGCTGTAAACACATTTACATTTTATTCTGGCTATTCAGAGTGTACACATTCTTTTGAGTGTACATTCGAAGCGTACACTACCACTTTTCATGTTACGGACAAGCCTGTTGCCCTGATGATAAGTATGTATCTGCACTTTTAGTTTTTTAAATTTTATTCGGTTTTGCCACCACTTTTGGGTTAAATAAAGATTGGTTTCATAATTTAATCAGAATAATTTGTAAAATGTGATCTGTTTGGATCATTGTCAATATTTCTCTAAGTCAATTTTAAGAGGTACAAACAATTTCAGCTACTTTACCTTATAGAAAGGCAATTAGCACCAGAAATAGATTTATAGAAATTATCCTATTAGAATGCTAATTAGGTTGAATCAGTTGTAATTGTAATTGTAATCTGACATTTATAAAGCGCCACTTCAAGAATAGACTCATCAGAAGCGCTCCCGACCCGAACCAGTGAGACCACTGGCAAATAATACAGACTTCAGGCGCTTGCGAAACTGCGGAAGAGACAAACTGAGGAATTCTAGCCGGAGCTCTCGGGAAAGGCGATTCCAGCTATTGGGTCCAACACAGTTACGTTGTTTTTTAATTGCCAGTAATTACTAATAATATTTCAGCTTAGATTCCATTTACAACATAAAGCAAAACGCCGTGGCAAACTAGAACTTAACCTCCTAAAATACAGTCGTGAACATTCGATCTAGTTAAGGGTTTTTCTATTTTAGATGGTCCAATGAAAAACTTCTAGGTACTGGCTACCTGGATCGCTTGAAATTCTATTTAACAGCATCAGTTGAGTTTATGAAATTTACACCGTAAGTTACAATACAGTTACAGTAATCGTCACAAGTAGAAATAAATATATTTCTTCAGATTTGGTCAAATACAATTCGATCATATGTTAGAGCGATCGCTAGACCTGAATATGTCTATAGAACCTGTTAGAAAAGCCAAAACCGTTGAACATGTTCATACCTCGTACGGCGACTTTTAATAGCGTTGGAAGACGAAACATGGGCAATCTCCTCTGCGATCGCCTCTCAGATAAATAAACGCGACGACATAAGACAACTCCTTAAATTTCTTGAGGAAATTAATTGCTTTATCGCTTCTTGGATCAGATATTCATTTAGACATGTCACAAGCACTGTTCAAATTTCGTGCTTAGAGATTTCGATTGGCTGAGTACCTGCCGCGCAGCCAATCACAATAAAGTGGGACGTGACCCCTGGCCAATCACATGCAGTTTTTATGTGACCCCAGATCTCATCCAAAAGAGCCTGATCAGCTGATAGGCCAGGAATTTAAAATTTTAACGGTTTTGCCTTGCAATTTACACAAATTACCCAAAAATTTAGTAACAAAAGTTTTAACCGAAAAATAATACAAATCTTTATTACTTTAGGCCCACAATTAGACTGTTGTAGCGCCGTTCTTAGTTGCCGCTGTGGAAGGTAATGTAATTGTATAACTCTAAATTTTTGCAGCGCTATAAATTTTAAAGAGAACAAGCTTAATCAGAGACGCCCATTAAGTATAAATTGTTGAGAAATAATCAGATGCGATACCGGAATCTAAAGGGTAACATCTAACATCTAAATGGTATTCGTAAACTCGAGATTTCTACAGCGCCCAACGAATGCTAAGTCACAGGCGCTCAGTCAAAACAAAATCGTTAGGCAGAAGAATCAGAAACGGTTCAAGATCAAGATTCAAGAGTCATTGGACAGTTAGAAATGGGCAGGGTCGATTTTTAATCTAGAGTACTCAGAAAAGCGCTTGTTTGTCTAAACTACATTACGCGCTTATTTTCTTGTGTGTAAATTAACTAAATACGCGGTCACGTGTAATAAGTAAACAAGTAAGTAAGTAATACATTTGTTAACACGCCATATGTCCATCGGCTGAGCGAGGAATGGTAACATTGTCGAGATCCTAATTACGAGCACATTTCATTTATTATGATAAAGAAATAGGACTAAATGTGCTATTACAAGCCTACAAATTATGTTGGACTCTAATTTGAGTAAAATGCAAATTCGATTTAAATTAGAATGCAAATTGGAAATTAATATGCTGTATATGAAGCTAAAACAAATTAAATTCATTTGATCTGATCAAGGAGACCGATTCGTTGGGCGCTGTAGAAATCTCGGGAATACGATTACGATTAATAAAATCGTAATCGTAAAATCGAGATTTCTACAGCGCCCAACAAAGGCTAAGTCGCGGGAACCAGCTTATTCACAGGTGCTCAGTCAAAACAAAAAAGGTAGCAAGGGTTCGGTTCCAGATCAATATCTAAGAGTCAGACAGTCGACCGCTGAGGATGGTGTTTGGACTTGAACTGGAAAGTAAGACAAGGGGAATAGAAAGAAGCAGGACAGGATTTCTGGAAGAGGAGTATTTTCAGTTTTGAAAGGAACCAACCTGTAACACTTGGATCTTGACCTTGAACCGAACCCCTTTGCCTATCGATTTTGTTTTGACTGAGCGGCTGTGAATAAGCTGGTCCACGTCACGTGGCTTTTGTTGGGCGCTGTAGAAATTTCGAGATTACGAATAACATCATGCTATACAATGATAGCATATTATTAAATTATAAGATTCTACACTAGGACCTATAGTGATAGCAATAGTAATACACCTGTGTATTGCAACGGCTATAGCACCTACACCGGCCAATGTCCAGGGAGCGATCTGGCGCACGTTAATATCTTTGCTCATACGAGTAGGCCGCGGTAGTAGCCAATCGCGTACACGCCTCTACGGTAGGCCACTAGGCCTACATCACAAACCCCACAGCATAATAATCTGCGAACTGAAACAGCCTCTGTAGGCCTAATATTCTGCTTCCAAACGATTGTTACTGATTTCAACTGAAAGCTGTAGAGATACATGTAAGAATAAACTCAAAGCACGTAATTGTAAACCGCATACTTCTAAACTTGTAACTGGATATATGTATACTGTACGTACTTGTACACAAGATACCGCACATACTTGCACAATGCATACTTACGTACTGTACCGGAACATACTAGTACAACGCTGGAAACGCGGTGAACAACACCTGAGTCGATGATAACATCATCTTTACTAAATCTTCAGCATAATACATAATTACATGTAAATCATACAAAGTATCGGTCGTAATGTAATAATCCGCATTACAATCATCATCATAAGCTAGTATTCCTGCGATCGAGAGTTTAAAATAAGAAAGCAGCACTTTGCGTTCGCTAGAGCAATCATCATCCGAGATATACAAAGAGAGCCTATCAAGGCAAGTAAGTAGACATCACAGAAATGTCACGCTCTCGTTAATGTCACAATTCAGCCCCTGCATTAATTATTTTCATGACTCTGTGGTTCACGTGTACATCGTATCTCAATTGTAAATACATTTCATATATATTATTATACCTGTATATGCTACCGATAGATGGCGAAGCGAAATTTAAGCGTGAATTATTACATATAATAATAATAATAATAATAATAATTTTTGTGCTAGGGAACTTTGGCGCTGCTATTCGAACTACATGACAGAACGTGGTCGATTTTTACTAGTTGCATAATAATAATAATAATAATAATAATAATAATAATAATAATCATAATCAAAATCATAATAATCATAAGGCAACTACCGGAAACAGGCAGCACAATTCAGTGTTCGACGGATTCGCGGGCTCCGTTCAACTTTTAAAAAGTCATCAACACAAAATACCTCGCATACAAAAATACAACCTTGGCAAAAGCATTTGCACAACAACCTTCTGAACCCAAAAACACCCTGCATCGGCCACGGAAATCTTCTTCCAAGACATCAGTACTTATTAACAAACGACAGATGACTCACATTACTGTGTAAAATTGGCCAATGACAACTGACTCCCGTTATAACTGACCAATAACAGATTACTTCATTCATAATAAGCCAATGACAGACGACTTCACTTATATAACTGACCAATGACAGCTTACTTCCGTTGTACCTGACCAATGACAATCAGCAAAACGTTTCACTCATGCAAATCCGTGGACAAAATTGGCCAATGACAGATGTCTCCCTTTTAACTGACCAATGACATCTGTCTTCAGTCATAACGGGCCAATGGCAACTTACTTCATTTATAACTGAACAATAAGAATCAGCAAAACGTTGCAATCATGCAAATCCTTAAATAACATAATGGAAAATTTACATAAACTTCATCTGAAAGTCCTGAGGCAAAACGTTACAAATTCTCTGAGAAGCCCTTAACACAACCATTTTCTCCCATAACCCTTTGATCTATTTAAAAAACCAAATGGCCCAAAAGGGTTTAGTATAAAAAAATAATAAAAACTGCAAACGTACATTGCATCACCGAAAGTTCAGCACTTAGCTGTTACCCGAAAACAATTTCGAACATGAAACTAAAGAGAAACCAAGACTACATCTCGAAACCGCAAATCATCTTCTACATCAGAAACAACTCGCCCTCTTAAGCCTCGAATCACAATTTATACAACTGGCTCATTACATTACATTGTGTTTACAGCAACCAATTCACCCCAGATCCGTAACGTAAGACCAAACCGCATAAAAACATCACAAATGTTTGGTAAACTGTTATCTACATGGTAAATTCAGGACACACAATGGACACATGTGCCCAGCCCAAGCAAACAGGCACTGGATCATGTTACAGCTGCATTATCGAAGGCCTTGTGTGACCAACAAGTAGGACACCTGCATTAAAGATCTCACACTTCATTTCATCCAATTGACATCGATAACTTTGCCTAGAATTTTTCTGCTTCAACTACGTATACAGTTACTAAAACTTTACACAAACCTAAAAACTATGATCGGGTAAAATAGAAAATGAGCTCACATACAGACTTCCATGGCATGCTCATATGCAGCGGAAGTATAGTTTCTTTAAAGATTTTAGAGGAAGTCGTCTGATTTTCCAGGTGACTCCACGGTCGAGCCAGAAATTCGAAGCCTATATCACATCGAATCCAAAATGAAGAGAAACATCTGGAATGTTGAACCTTGGAGTCGCTAGTTCATGTCCAAGTCACATCGAAGTCATCGGTTGACGTCTGAGACAAAAGTCTCAGAGTCAACACCGGAGTCGTCATTTCATGTCAGTGATAAGTCAACATCAGAGTCGCCAGTCAACTGTAATAGTCGTCAGTCAGTGTCACCGACATTTGACTTCAGAGTCAACGAAACTTCTTTGAGCTGATGTGCAAACATCAGTCTTATAAACAGAACTTATTCTCGTCATGTCATTCGCTATGACAAGCCGAAAATTTCGAATGACAGGATCTATCTGAACACTCAAAAAAACCAAAGGTTCTCAACGGAAAGACTTCACTGCTGCCAACACAAAATACTGCACAGCTTTTTGAGCCTTGGAACTTAGATGCGAAACTGAAGCATTTCTATGATACAGAAAAACCCTCCAATGTATACACTGTAACAGTTACGATTTGGTTACAATGCACTTGCCTAGCAGTTTACGATTTTTCTCAAATCTATCAGTTTACCAACAGACCTAGTTGTAATAAAGTCAAAGTTTTGCATTAGATTGAGCTTTCATTGTACGCTAAAAATCAGTAAAAATTTTACAACCTGCCGTCTCCTACAAATGCATTTAATCTGCATCTCTGAATCAAATACTGGTGAAATGTCAACACATCTGGATTCAATCCCACAACCAATGCACCACGAGTTCCGCAGACATATCACTGCATCAAACAACAATCTACTCATACACTGATAGTAAAGCAAGCTACAGTCGGGGGTTTCATCCCAAGAACGGGTATGTTGAGGAAGTTTACAAAAGCAGTTTTCATCGAAAACCAGACAAAAACTTGAGTAAAAAATAACTGAAAAGAACTGGATTGCCACATAAAACCAAAAAATCCTCAGCTCATGGGCTCTTGCTTATGCATGCTTCAGAATGTTCAGCAAATCAGTAATTGCATCGCTGCGCAAAAAATCCAAAACAGTTTTTCTATCGTACAAATTATATATATCGCACAAATTTCTGTTTAAAAAACAGCCAGAACCGTAGAAAATTCAGGTAAAACTTTTGCAGCAAGTAAAAAAATAACAGCCCTTGGAAAACCCCTTTCGAAATCAGTGAAGACAACGCTGTATCGTGCCAATTTGACAAATCTGATTCTGAATAAGAATTTGCGTTTCTAATAGCAGACGGTGTCTGCAAAGTAATCCACCCAGAAATCCACTGGAATCTACTTTTAACATTCGTTCTTCTGCAACTGTTGTTAAGCTGTTGTTTTTATTACTCCATACTGTGCTAATATCTGCACTGGATGTTCTCTGAGAAACAGTAATTTCCAGTAACACGTTATGTTTTAGAGCTCTTAAGACGCACCTTTTTCCATCAAGAAAAAGATTAAACCTCAATTGCAACAACGTAAAACAGGGAGAATGGTCTTGTATTGTAAATTAGGAATACAGTGTATGTATATTTCGCAAAAACGGACCAGCGTATGACTGTACAGACACCCATCCTTATGAATCACGGCATATACAACTTGAACGCTGTCATGTACTCTGAATCAAGTACTAATCCTTACCAAGTACTGTGAAGTACAAGGTTATGTTAAATGAAGTGAGGTTATGCAGTTCATCTGGTGTAGGTATCCAGTTGTATTTATTTCTAATACATGATGGAGATAGCACTAAGATGTTGCACTGTGATGAAATCGTTTTCAAAAGATTGATCACATTTTGGATCCTTGTTCAATGGTACAGCATTTGTCAGTTGCCTCATTCTTCACTTCGGATCAACAAAAGATATGATGACAATAACACCAATTTTATTGATCCCAAGTCAAGAATTTGCGGTAAGTGTAACTGGTTACTCGTGCAGCTAGAATGGGTGTCAAAAGTAGGTTCCAGCAGACTAGTCTTCAACAAACCAAGAAAACCCGACCTACAACCGCAAGACGGATAAGAACGTCAAAACACATCTGTGAATAAATGGCATTGTTTTTGCATCTTAGCAAACGAGACTCGTGGGTATAGAAAACCCTGCCAGAAAGTGGGAGATGTGGTCCATTTAGCACCACGTTAAACGAAGCTTTCACTCCATCTGTGAACGAAAGCCTGATAAAAAGTGTTTAGTATTCGAATGCAGTAGTTTCAATGACAATGTTGTCAGCCTAAGAGCAGAGCCCAGAAAACAGTAAAAATCACACAGCACGGCAGGGATGTTCGAACACTGACTGCGTCAATCAACCTTAAACAAATGAAACACAACAGCAACATAAGCATATATAAAGCATGACGTGTATCAACACTGGTATCATCAGCTCCATTTCTTCAGGGCTCTCGTGCCTGAAGTGCTCCTGAGGCTCTACATAAATTGGTGGGACACAGTAGCCGCTTGGTTAGAGCACTTGGCTTCCAACGCGGATAGTACGGTTCGAGCCTCCTGCCCTCAGACGGTTCCTTGAGCAAGTCCTTCACTCAGTTGCTCAGCACCATCAAATGATCCTTAATCATTAGATAGTGGCACTTAATAAATGCATAAATAAATAAAAAATAAAACAAATACAATAGAGTACACTTGTGCAGACAATCCAGGAGTCAAGGATCGTTTGGCTGACTGCAAACGCAAAACTGGCTGAACAACTTGTCCTTGCTGGCTGGCTGGCTGGACAAAGATCTGCCAATTATTGGGACCAAACTCGATTAAATACTCAGAGAACAGATAAAGTGAATTTCAATGACAGACTTCTCAGTTGTTAATTTTTAATAAGCTTTTCTACTTTATTTACTTGTTCCTGTGCTTAAATTATCATTAAAAATCAGTAAACTGCACCATTACCTAAGGACAAGGTATGAGTTGAACATTTATATACTGCATTTTTCAACCTCTGAAAGTAGCTCAAACATGGCTGTCTAACAAGCAACAAGACAATAACCAGACTAAAGGCTTCGATTTCAATGTCCCTGCCACAGCCGACTAAACACGAATTCGCTTCAAGACGTAACTGAGTCGCCTTTTGAGCTTGGCAGAGTTTAAGACATGAACTTACTGCTGATGTTGACTGATTGAACGGAGGTTGTATCGGCTGACAGAGGAACTTTTCCATCTGGGTGATGCTGCGACTTGGATTCGGTTGGCTGGACCTCGGCAACGCCATGCTCCGGAGTCTTGGGCCTGAAGAAAACCACAAACAAAAAGAAATTCAACACCTGCTAGGTGGCTGCATTGGTAAAATGATTCATGGGTCTGTGAAAGAAGTAGTGAGACTGCATATTGTATGTAGTTATGTGTTTGTAGATATGTATTTATCAAGAAACTTGTGTAATTCCAGTTCAACTCAGCTGATGCCTCCCCAACTGATATTCTCAGAAACAGCTGAAATTTTAACCACATGTCGCAAAATGTATTTGACAAAGAAGTCCAGAACTTTCCCGCAATATTTCAAATGCTCTCCGAGACACCGCAAATTTTGTGAACTTTGACATGTCCCCTTTTTGATAATCTAGAAATGTTTGACAAAATTCTACAAAATTTTTATCCCCCGTACAGTTTCTTGTATAGATCGCAAAAATATTGTTGTAGCTTACTCGCCATCACAGTGTAACGTAATGGAATGTAAACAGTGTATCTGCGCGGAGCATCACATATTAGTTTAGCATAAAATCCTCTCTGGGGATTCTCTCCTATTGCTTCCCGTTTCTCCTCACTCCTCCCTCCCCTCTCGTTAGCTACGGACCATGAAGCAATTTCCAAAAATTTTTCATATTATTCATCGGGATCACATGTATAAGCGTCTAAGCATATTATTATATAGACACAATGACGATAATTTCTGCTTCTAGGGTTCTTACCAAGTTAAAACCAGACTGCAGTCAGGCATGGAATTTTGGCACTTAAATACAAAACATGTAAAAACAAACAAGGAACAAAATGAGCAGAGAAACGATAAGATCGATGAACAGTAAGTGGCTGAATGAACTGAGAATTGGGACAGGAGCTGCCGAGACGCTGACCTCAAGATGTCTGACGAATTCGAAGATGTATACATGGTGGAAAATGGGTTGTCCTTGAATGGAGACAACCTTCTCGTCGGAAAAGAAGCAACTAAACACAAAGACATGTTTTTTGTTTCATAATCCACACTGCATTTTACAATTTTTATTATGATTATTATTAATTATCAATTTCTGTGGGGCCTTTGTCTACTGCACAAGGTGTCAAACGAAGGCACACCAAAACCAAGCCGTAATCAATTCGCTGAGACAGAAAGACAGCCTACTGTGGGTGAAAAAGCCAGCGGAAGGGCATACCTCTTAAGTTGAGATTGAAATCATACGAAACGGAACAGAATGCAGGGAGATCCATATACTAAAACTGCTGAACTTCATTCAAAATCTGCCTCTGGAAGCCATGGTGTAAAACACCATGTAAAAATGCATCTGAGTTGTAATAAGGTCATCTTCTAAATTCTTGAGCCATCAGCAGCTGTGATACATGTATTTATACATATTACTTCCTACCTTATGCCTCTGTCACCAGTTAGGCATTCTGAGATTTGTTCACTGCTGGCTCAAGGGCCTAAAGAAAAGGAAATGAGCGCCTCCCCAACGTCTCACTTGTGGGATCTGGGATACTTTACTTTCACTTTACTACCTTATTTAAAACAGCAGTGCCCAATGTATAAAGACAGTAACAGTGGGACATATAAAACTCAGAAATTCATCATCTTTACTGTTGAACCATGCGATGTTGTACACGCAGATGCATGTATGTGTCTGGCTGTTTGGACAAGACCTTTCAGAAACCTGTACAAGGAGTCAAGCGGTCAACATACCTTCTGGTGTTTTCCTAACTGGAAAAGCAGTCTGCACCTGTTGAGCGGATTCGATTTCCTTCTCAAAGAACTTCCTCTTGGCGTCGAAAGGGAGCGCCTCTCGCCTTTCGGCCTCCGACCCCGACTGAAAAACAATCAGAATCTGCACACCTGTTCTGCTGTAATGTAATACAAAATTTACACAGCACTTCAAAGAGATACCTACTCAGAAGCACCGGCTTTCCAGCCCAGGCGATGCAAAACAGTCTTGAGGGAGATAGAACCAGGAGGCAGGGTGATAAGGGCAGGGCAAATGAATCCTGAAGAGGGACAGTCTGAACCAGCAAGGAAGGAGTTCCTCCAGCCTTCCTACAACAGATTCTGCTAGAGGATCCCACTTGGCAGACAGACGGCTCTACAACTGACAAAAAATACAAGTAGATATCCTATAACATCTACCATCTACCCAGGGAGTGCCAGTCGGTGAGCATAACCATGTGCTGTGAACGTTGCATTTGGCTGTTGTCGTTCCTCATTCTCAACGCAACACAGACCAGGAACTGTGAACATCAAGTCAACTGTCAACCTTAGATGGGACTCTGTCGGCTGGGTCCTATGTTTATCAGAGACGCACCAGATGAACCCTGGGGTAAAGATCTCACAAACAAAACACCCGACTCCACATCAGACAATGGTTTTAACGAAATGCCGTGATGATCTAATCCGATCTAATGACTTCTATAACATGCCATTATCGTACTGCAAAAGGCATCAACTGCTGGTTGATGCCTTGTGAAACAGTATTCAGAAATCGTAATCCGCTGGAGGAGCCATGGGCATGAACTGTTAGTGTCTTCATTTTCCTTAGCCTTGGCATATGATCGCGGGCGACCAGCCCTCTCCCTCATGGTCTGATCTTCTCACTGACAGTGTACAGCCATTGTACTCATTATAGCTGAGTTGGTTCCGAGGTGCAAATGGAATGGAAATTTAAAAAAAAATCCAGCCCTAGCAGGCATTTGAACTCCATCTTAAGTTTGGACCTGAATGACAATTGCAAAAACATACGAAGCGTAACAAGAAAGCCCTACTTTACAAAATCTAATGGTAAACTTAATAGTAATGCGAAAGCAGTGCCCTTTGAAGAACTATTAAATGCAAAAATCACTCTACACAGGTTACTCTGCAACAGATAAAAAACTGGTTCCCATCACACAAACCTTGCAAACAGTTAAACCGCAATTTCTAAAACAAAAACAAACGTTGAAGAGAAAAGTTTCGGCTGAAAAACGACCAGACGTGCAATCGAAGAACATGCACGTGAACATCAAGAGACACTGAGCAACATGCAACAGCCAAAGCAGAATCAAGGCAACGCACACAAACGATACGAAGACAACAGACAACAACCCACGACACTTCTTCTTCAAGTTCTCTGCCCCCGAGCAGGTTTGAACGACCAAGGGCCCCATTTCTGACGTTGTTGGGCCTCCTCCTTCAGTTTACCGCATCCGTCCTCCGTCTAGTAGCATTTGTTCAGGTCTTCCTCTTCTTTTCTTTCCTTCCATTCTTCCCTCTATGATATTTTTTTTTCTCGGAAGAGAGCCATCTCTCAATCCATTTCCTCTGTCTCGTTCTAACTGTAGCCATCAGAGATCTTTGATACATTCTTCAATTATATGAATTGAAGCGCTCTAGAAGTCTGAGCAGACTAAAAAAAACCATCTGTGAATAGCCAAAATTTGCTCAGCTGGACAACAGCTGTGGTTTATCAAACAACAGCTGTAATCAACTGAACAACAGTTGCAGTCAGCTGAACAACAGCTGTTATCAGCTGAACAACAGCTCAGTCGATCAAACAACGTTCAGTTTACCTTCACAAGTTTCTTCGGCTGCTGAACAGAAGCGGGTATCTTCGGAAAACCTGACACCAGAGACGGTCCTAGCTTGGCAGACGGAACTCTTGACTGACGTCGGGGGTCGAGCACTGGACTGTCAGGGCACGAGGGTTCTACCGTCCCCTCGGCCGAGTCCTTTGACTCGTCAGCCCCCAAAGACACGGGGGGTCCTTCTCCAGACATTCCAGGACGAATCGGACTCTGCTTCTGATCTGGCGAAGCAGCTGTGACAGGAAGTCCAGAGGTGCTAACCACCTCGGTGGTGGTCGGAGGTGATTTCAAGGTTTTAGCTGGACCCTGCAGAAGCAACTACTGTAGTTTTGTGAAGTAAACACATCCCTATCAACAACACCCCATTTTTCTGGAAAATGCAAATCCAGGTGTTCATCAGGTGATTAATATCCCTCCTTTATCATTTCCTCCAACATTCCTGTCGATTGCATTCACACGCAAATCGCCTGACTTCATGTTTTACGTAAACATTTCGAAACTTGCATCATCTACATTGTAATTAAACACTTATAAAGCACCACTTCAAGAAGAAACTCATCAGGGGCGCTCCTGACCCAGACCAGCGAAACCACCATCAAATAAGACAGACTTCAGGCGCCTGCGAAACTGTGCAAGGGGCAAAACCACAAGAATGTCCAAAGTTAAGAAAATCCGCTGAAAACTCAGCACATACACGTCTAAGCGCAAATCAACAACATTAAAGAATTCCAATTACCAAAGACATAAACACATAGACTCAATCAGCTCAAAAATCAGTCAACAGACCACAGTAATAAAGCAAATTCTGAACAGATAACAAATATAAAGCAACATAAAAGTTAACAGATATACCCAGATAAACGGACTATCGCAACTGCGGATAGCAAGAAGCGTGCTACACCGATCATGCCAAGCGACAAGCTATAAACTACGCAAAGGGCTCAGTTTTACTAACTCTGCAAACTCATTTCATTTAGTATATTTTTCAAGTACAAAATTCGAAGAATTTCAGAGATGCTTCTGCAGATCAAAGCATAAGCAAAATCCAAAAGCTAGCGCACAACGCTAAATATGAACCATAGCAATTAAGCATATAAAAATTCACTACTTAATCAATTCATTAATATTTACTCAGCACCTGCATTAGTTAAACATTGTTATTATTAATTATGCTCACCTGCTAATCAGTCAGTCAGGGGTGTCACAAAGTAACCCTGTTTTAAAACCCTTTGGCCAAATAAGAACAATCCTTTACACCAAGACATAACCTCTCTGTGAGGTTCTTAAAAGGCTCTATATAAATAGCCAGATACATACGTACATCATAACTGAGGTAGAGTGTTTACTTTCTTAAATTTATATAGCGCCACTAGGTAACAACAAGGCATCAATCGATGACACTAAGCAACAGTCCATTAAGGATTTGCTCAAGGTGTCTACGCCACGGAGGAGGCTCTAACCTGCGCATTCCGAGTCACAAAGCAAGCACTTAGCCGATTAGCCACTGCGAATATTCAAATCTAACCTAATTTAATCAAACATCTTCTCTAACAAAGCACTAGGCTTCAACCGATGGCACTCCAAAACAGATTCACAATAAAGTCCACACTCCATTTACACATGGCAATGTTTCCTACTGCCTGGATTCAGCCTGCACTTTTGAACTTTAGCAAATTTTCAATGGTCTTATACAAATGACGAAGTACATTTGTTCCTGATAAACCTGCACAACACATAACATGCTACAGTCATGTAAACGATGCACGTTCAAAAACCATGCACACAAACTGCAGCCAAACTAAAACACGACAAACAGTCAATACTCCTAAATCATTTTTCTTTTTCTGAGTACAACCAAAAATCATAAGCCAGCACAAAAGAAGCATAAGCCAAGAAGAAGTCTTACCTCCGAGGAGCTTGAGTCGATGGAAAGAAGCGAGCTGCTTGACACCGGCGATTTCGTCAAACCAAGAGCAGTCTGTGACAGAAATTTAAAAGACACAACAGTTTACTGAAGATATTTGCCTACTGGATGCATAAAAAAATCACAGAGGTCTTAAAACGTCTTCCAACTAGCTTCTGAATGAAGATCAAAGGCAAAGGATGAAGATATGATGATCAAAGGCAAGTGATAAAAAATCAAAACAATTAATGAAGATCACAGGCAAGGGACAGAGATCAAAGGCCAGGGATGAAGATATGAAGATCAAAGGAAGGGGTGAAGATACGAAGATCAAAGGCAGGGAATGAAAATCTGAAGATCAAAGGCAATTGATCAAAGATCAAGACAATTAACGAAGATCACAGAGATCAAAGGCAAGGGATGGAGATCCAAGACGCGTGATCAAATGTAACAGGCAAGTAATGAAGATTGCAGGCAAGAGATGATTTTCAAATGCAAGGGATGAAGAAGTAGGACAAGAAGAGAAGATCTAGGACAAATGAAGAAAAACAAAACAACCACGAAAACCATAAAAACATCTGAGAAACTTAGTAAAAAGTACTTGCAAAACCATCTGCCAAAACTTGAAACACGTAAAACATGAACCAAACACTCAATAGGGATAAATTCATCTACTGGGTAATCGAGTAATCCATCCCCTTCAGTTTCCCTATAAAAATAATTAAACACCCTGTTCACCCTTCAGGGTAAACAAGGTACTAGATTCCAACAAGACTTACAATTATCTGTAAGACTAGAACACATCTTTAAAAAGATGTTATTTGACTACAACACAAACAAAAATGCTGTTTAGCAAAAAAAATTACCCGATTCCAAACGACACAATTCAACCGTTTCTGCACAATTTGCACAGTTGAGGTTTAGGTCTACATTGTTTGAACAGCGTGACTATGACGGGGTCACTAAATGCCTGGTTGATAAATCCCTCCTTCCTCTCAACCAACCCAACCTTCGGTCACAACGCTTGACAGAAATTTTTATTCTATTTTTGTGCTAACAGATCTGTTTACTTTGACCGTCACTTGCCTGAATCTGTTATCAGCTTTCTTGACCTATGCTGTGCCTTTGATACCGTTGATCTTGATATCCTCTACTGCAGGGATAGGCCAACAACCATGGGCTAGAAGCATTGTTTAGTCTATGCCTGTTTAACTACACAGCAGTGTTCTATGGGCCAATATTCTCTTACCAGCTTTCTTGATCCAATTACGCTTTTGATACCATTGATCCTGACAGCCCACTGCATTGATAAGACACCAGCTACAGCATAAATTGCGTGGCACCCATTCAAATGGGCAGTGGTGGTGAAGGATCTCACCCGATAAATTTACTGAAAAATGAGCAGGGTCGAGGCCATATGTTCGCTATAGAAAAACGTCTACATTCACATTTCTAATCACCAATATCACGCATAAACACCTTTAAATACTTGCGGCACAGTGGTCCACTGTGCAGTAAAACAATACAAAGCATTGAAATACACGGTAATACAATACAATATAAAAACAGGAGAAACATGTACAGAAATTCTTTACAGAAAACTAAGGGTCCCGAACAGAAATAAATTTAAAAACCTGTGAACTCCTCTAATTTAGACTGATCAGATCGAGTAAGAGTCAAATTTTTTACTTATCTTTTGGCTAGAATTCTATACCAGATGAGCTTTACAACGAAAAAGTGACATCAAGTACAATATTCCGACATGAAATGCGGATCATATCCAAGACCTCAAACTCAAAACTCTTCTGCCGTTTACCAATCACAGCCGGTACAGTCAGAGCCGTTGCTTAGCAACTGTTGCTAAGAAAAGTAGCTCAGTGAAAGTACCTCGTTCCGCAAATGTGACAGGAAAAAATATAGTTATCCATTTTACATGATAAAATTAGGAATTTACACAAAACTCAAATATTTCCTAAATTGAACAAAACTGACATCTCGTCTGTTCACGTCATCTTATCAATACCCAACTACTTCAGCACATCTGTAGTGAATTTACTTACGTCATCCTGCACCTCATAAACTGACTTAACAACAACAACAACAAAACAACAATAAAATAATAATAATAATAACAACAACAATAACAATAAATAACAACAACAACAATATCTGTATAGTAAGCTTGTAACCGACTTGACTCTGGCAGCATGGAGGTAAACAACGGATGTAAACAACAGAGGTAAACAATGGAAGTAAACAACGGACAGTGATAATGAAGGTGACATATGACAGATGGATAACACCTGAATGGTCAAAAAGTGGAAGCGTACAAACAACACCAACGGACAGCATAAGCCGACGGACTTAACGGAAGACAATTGCTCTAATCATAAGCATAGCAGTGATCATTATTCAGAAGAAATATTCGTAAATGAAAGCACACCAAAAGTAGATTTAGATTTACATACCACTCCTGGAACACCAACAGCAGAGGACGGCACAGCCTTAGCACCACTCACACAAGCGACAAATTCGTTTGGCTAAAACAAAACAAAAATAAACACTATTCAGACGTTTTCACTCTGGCGTCAAATACTGAAAGGGGCCACCTTTGAGTTGAACATTAAATTACACCCAGCTCAATTTCAGCTACAAGTTCTAAAAGGTAAAAATTTTTGAGTTCAAAACTAAAAGCTGCTCAATTTCCAAGTCCAATTACTGAACCAACATTACAAAATGCTTAAATTCAGTGTCAACTTCTATAAGGTACTAATTTAGCGTCAAATTCTCAGTTCAGGTTCAAACTGAGTCAAATTCTAACAGGCACCCGTCCTAAAAAGCTGCCTGAAAGATTACAGATGCTAAGATCACAGCAAGTAAGTAAGCAAAGCATTTGTTATCACACCATACCTCCAATGACTCACGAGGAATCGTAGGCGTGGGTGCATCACAGACAACAAAAGCAAGATGATACAATGATTAATGGTTTGGTGACCTGCGACATGAGCTTGTCTGCCTTCCTTCCTCCCTCTTCTCCTAGTGCTGCAAGACCATCTGCCCCCAGCAGCTCTGGGTTGTCTGGCCGGGAGCACCTCTGATGAGCTTACCTTGAAGTGGCACTTTATAAATTTTCTGATTTACAACAGAAGGCCATCTACTTACAGAATCTTTTCGCTTATCATCCACTGCTGTTCTGACTGAGGGTTGCATGGGGCTACACAGCGGTGACCTCGGCGACCCAGGAAGCCCCACCAACACAGTCGTCGGCTGTGCCCGACCGGCGACGCTCATACTCAGCGAGTTCTTCTCTAAGGAAGCGAAAAGCAAGTCGACACCGACGGAAGGAGACGGAACGGTGGAAGCCACAACTGGCGGACGTCCGCCTTCCACGGAGACTGGAATGAGCGAAGAAGAGTTTGGCAGAGAAGACGGCTGGGTACTGGTCGCCGTGGCAACAGAAGCTGGCGTGACGAGGAACGCATCCTTGGACGAAACGATGTTATTGTTGTTCATTCCGACCTCAACCGCGATGGGTACCTGTGAAGTTTTGACCAACGCGGCTTCCCTGACGCTCGGAACGGCACCTGCTTCTACAGTCTGGGCGTTCGGTAAGGTCTTTGCATCAAGAGGTTTATTGCTTTTGTCGCAGACAATAATTGAGGAAGGAATCACGTGGGATGCATTGCCACTGCCAAGCGACGTGGAACCACCACCATCGACAGTTGTCAGCGAGGTTCCAGTCTCAGGCCTGACGTCGTTCAGCGGAGACACGGAAACGACAGAAGATGGAGCCAGCAGCTGAGGTGGAGTGACAAGTCTTTCTTTTCGTCGTTCAGGATCACAGGAAATCTCGCGACTGATGACGAGAGTGATGGAACCTTCTCGTGACATGAGAAGCGTCGCTGCTTCGTCGTGGGTAGACAAAAGAACGCTGACATCACAGATCTTCAACGGACAGAATTATCAAAGTCACTATTAATATTATTATTATTACGTCCTAGGTAAGCGTAATCCCTCAGGAACAAAAAGTTATGCTAGGAGCTGCTAAAGGGTATCTAGAAAATCAGGCCTCGTCCTCAGCCACATCAGAAAATGAGCCTCGAAAAGCGATGGCATTATTGCGCTTGATACAGATAGAAAGGCGTCGAAAAATGAAACTGACCTCACGTGATGACCTCTCCAGAGATGCCCAACTGGCAACGACCAACTTCACGGAAGAAATCGAGCCCAGCAAAGTTTACTGGGCCCAGCGTTTCAAAGGTGAAGTGCAACCATTCTTATTATTACTATTTCTTTGCCCGGAGGTAGAGATTGATTTGAGAAATGAAGAAATGTCCAGAGAAAATTAGTAAATATCTCGAATGGGTACATCTGTTATTATTACTATTATTATTATTCATTATTATTATTATTCATTATTGTAATCATTATTCATTATTATTATTAATTATTAACCAACCTCGTTACAACAGAATTCTTGATATGTCAGCAAAGCAACTCTAACTAAACTTAAATCTAATTAACATAATTATTAATATGGAGAAAAACCTGCAAACTACGTTAACATCTGAAAAATATTAAAAGAAATAACGAGCTACCGATAGGATCTTGTCACCGGCTCGCAAACGGCCGTCTCTTTCGGCCGCCCCTCCAGGAATTATGTCGGCGATGTAGATTCCCTAGAAATAAGTGAGAAAACGATGCATCAGGTTCACCACCTGCCTTTGCACAGACAAGGACTTCAAATGAAATACTAAAACATTCACTGAAACTTGGAAATAAAATTCACCCAATCTATTATTCAGGTTTATTTACTTAAAGAATGAGTAGAACCAATATACTCACCTCATCCTTGTCCAAATACGGAAGTGATCCTCTTCCCCCCGTTATGCTGAACCCATAACCATCCACCTCCTTTTGCAGCGCCACCTGGAATATCTGCCACAAAACGTACACAGGACAGGTAAGACAAGTAAGACACACAAGGCAGGTAAGACAGATAAGGCCACTAAGACAGGTAAGACATGCGACGCAGGTAAAACAAGTCAGACAAGTAATACAGGTAAGACATGTGACACAGGTAAAACAAGTAAGACAATTAATACAGGTAAGACATGTGACGCAGGTAAACCAGTAAGACAAGTAATACAGGTAAGACATGCGACGCAGGTAAAACAAGTAAGACAAGTAATACAGATAAGACATGCGATGCAGATAAAACAAGTAAGACAAGTAATACAGGTAAGACACATAAGCTGGTTAAACAGATAAGGCAAGTAAGACAGGTAAAATCAAGTAAAGCAGGTCAGACTGATTGGCCTCTAATCTGACTTAATCAAAAGCATTAACTATAAAACAGCTAAGAACAAAAAGGAAAAACCAAATCAAAACAAATCCAATCAGAGAACTCCTCCAAATGCATCAACTGTGCATCCAGCCAAATTCCATCACTGACCTCCTTCTGTTTCACAGACGCCATTTCGCGATGAACAATAAGCTCCAGCTGCTGACTGGCTTCCTTCAGCAAATTAACAGCACAGTGGTGTTCGATATGTTTCAAGTCCTGACCGTTGACCTTTAGCACCAACAACAATGATGGGACTCAAATAAACACGGCCCATATAAACACGGGAAAACCCCATCAAGAACCTCTGGCATAACCACGGCAATGCTGGGCATTCCCCTCCTGTGGTTTGATTAGAACTGTTGAAGTGCTTCTAGATCTTACTGAAGCCTCATTGTGTGGCTATTATTCAACAGTCTTACAAGCATAATAACAACAATACTGATTAATAAACAGATTCATAAAACAGGTAAAATTAATATCTAAAATTTAAATTTAAAATATACATATCAGCAATGTTAATTTTTATAATTTATATAATTAAAATGCATATGTCACAATAAAAGCAACTAACACTTTTAAAAAGAGAGCTTACTGGAAAAAATAGGAGGGATGAATACGTGGAAAGAAGACAGAGCATTGAGCAGATGGAAGATTGGATGAATTTATTAGTAAACAAATGAAATCAAATATCAAAGGCCTCAAGGAAAGACTGGCTGATGAAGAATGTTAGAAGATATATATATATATATATATATACATATATATATATATACCTAACACATATGTACATAAATGCATAAATGAAATCAATAGCAGTATAAATAATAAAATTTGCCAGTTTTCTTTAGACACCTGTACCTACCTGGATCAATTTATCACCAACTCGGAGACCAGCTTTCGATGATGGGCTGTATTCAGTTATGTGTGATATGAAAATGCCCTGAAATGACAAAACATGACAAATGTACGTCGTCTGCATTCATGTATGTACATATGTATGTACAAATGCAAAGAACGAAAAAATGTACGTATGTATCTGTATTTACAGATGAATTTACACAGCACATTTTAAAAGCCTCTCAAAAGGCATTGCTGACACAGTTGTCTGTCTGACCTAAACACATGCAACTTATGGGCTGAATCACACGAAAACAGTATGCAAACATGTAACTGGATATCGGAAAAGCGCCTTTGAAGAACCTCTGCAAGGTCCCGAGGTTCTTAAAGTAAACGGCACATGACGAAACCCTTGCTTTTAAATCTTGGACTGTCCAGCTGTCAGGTTTAACTACTTTCCATGAGGTTGTTTTAGAGGAACCGAAAACAGGACTGCATGAGTGTAAACTAAAACCCGGGAAGGGTTAACATGCAGACTAAACCCACACCAGCCGGGTTCAAAACGGACAGGCAGGTGGGAAACCTTCACTGCACTATTATTACACGCAGTCCAAGTTCTGGCCTTCGTTCAAAACATTTCTAAGATCCATAAGGAAATCTCTTCAGATCTCCAGAAACAGCCAGCGTAACGCTGCTTCTAATATCAAAATGCTACCAATTGTCCCAGCTACCTCTTATTTCCATGGTGATAAGTTTAACTGGGTGGATAACCAGATCATCTCCAATGTAGGGCGCTTCACTCGGATAGATCCGAAAACACTCTTCATCCACAGAGGTTATCCTGATTCCTCTTCTTCCCTCTACCTATCACACAAATCCAATTCCAAACACCGCCCACCGTAGCCATCTGACTGTCTGCCTGCCTGACTCGTGGATCTTGACCTCGAACCGAACCCTTCTTGCCTGTCGATTTTGTTTTGACTAAGCGCCTGCAAATAAGCTGTTTCCTGCGACTTAGCTTTCGTTGGATGCTGTAGAAATCTCATGCTTATGATTATGATTAAGTAAAGATTTGACCAAACTGCATTTAGATTAGATTAACTGGGTGCATATACCAGATCATCTCCGACGTAGGGAGTTGAGCCGATTCCCCCTGCGATACTCATTCCTAGACCGAGTCCTGGCTCTCGAACGACCTTGAACCTCAGCTCCTCAACGTTGCTAACCCCAGAGCCATCAACGGTTGACTCCGAAGGCAGTTTTTGCCCGAGACTGGCGTCGAGAGACCGGACTTTTCTGTCTGACTCGCTGATCAATGGAGAATCGATCGCTTCATCCTGATCAAATTCATAATCGTCGTCTCCGTTGATGTCCTGATCCTTACGAAACGAAAACAGAAATCCTGGATCAGATTTTCTCGTCTCTGATGTAGTTTTTCATGTCAATCAATCAAATTTATATAGAACTACTTGTACAATTCATAGTCAGTCCATCAGTCAATACGACAATCAATCAATCGGACAATCAATCAATCAATCAAACAGCCATACATAGCAATTCTTTTAGAACGAAAGCATTAAACGTCAATCAATCAGTCAGTCAATCAATCAATCGATCAATAAATCAATCAATCAATCAGTAAGTCAATCAATCAGCCATACATAGCATTTCTTTTGTAACGCATAATTAAAAGGTTAGTTACGTTGTCGTAGGCTGTGGACGAGTGATCGGAGGAAGTGCTCTTGCCAGCCACTTGAGCAAGGATGTGTTTCAGCTTCTCCTCTGGGTTCATCTTGGACGTGATGCGCTTGTTCTTGAGGTGGTGCGGGGTGTCCCTGCGACGCAGTTTCCCCATCTTCTCAATGAACTCCACTTCTGGGGAGAAGCCGACGTGACGGTCTTCGTCCTCATCATTATCTTCACCCTGACATTCAACAAAGCAATCAATCAAATCGATCAATCACTTAGCTATTCAATCAATCACTCAAATTTAATCATTTCTCATCACCCAGACGTTCAACAAAGCAATCATTCAGTCAATTGAACTGATCAATCACTCAGCTATTCAATCAATCACTCAAATTTAATTGATCATCTCTTTGGAACAACCTTCCAAGAGACCTCCATCAGTTTGCTAATCCTCCATTTTCACCTCTCCACCGCCTGCCCTCTCTCCTGTACAGTTTCACTCCAAAATGAATTCTGAACTACTCAAAAAACTCCTAAGCAAAAATGAGACACTCATCAGCAGGTGAGTGATGCTCAAATGACAGGAAAAGCCTCCACTGGTGAGCTTTCGCAAGCACATAAAACAAAATCCTGTTACATTTAAATGAAGTCATCAGTCAACTCTGGATGCCACTCCTTTGAATGGGGGAATCAGTAAGCCCATCACAGGTGACTTTTTTAGTTCGCAAAGCACTGATTAATGGCTGATCAAATTTTGTTCTTACTAAACGTTAAAATCCTCATGACTAGAGCAACACTGAATTGCTCCTCTTGAAACAATGCTATGCAAATTCACGAATACAGTAGAAATCACAGTAACTGGATTACCAGTTCTTCTTCCGGAATCAGATGTGATTTCTCATCGGTTTCAGCCTCCTCTGTCTCTGCTCCTGACGTGAACTTGACGCCTGGTTTCTCTTCACTGTTCGCAAAGTTTACATCTGGTTTTGGCGTTGCTTCGAATCCAACCAACGGCTTTTCCTTTGGCAACAACAGAGACGATTCTGAAACATTAATCATGAAACAACAGTCAATTAAAAACAAAGATAGTGAATGAATAACAAGGAAGCTAACTTTAAGAAGAGGAAGAGTAGGAGGAAGACAGGTAAGAAGGCTGACGAAGACAAGAGGAGGAATTAAAGGGTATGGTGGAGGGGATGGTACTTGGAGATACTAAGTAAGAATAACAAGTACAGGAGGAAGAAAAAGAGGAGAACAAAGACGAAAAGGAGGAAAAGGAAGAGGAATACAAGGAGGAGGAAGAGAAGCAAAGAAGAGGAGGAAAGGAAATCAGAGGAATGGGCGGTGTTGGTGGAAGAAAATGATGTGGTAGGTTAACGGTGGTTTAGTGAATTACTACAAAAATGACCGTATACCATTTGTAGGTAGTGAATTTTCCGCATCACTGGTTTCTTCTGTCTTGCCTGCATCCTTTGTCTGGTCAAGCGCGACACTCTGGCAAATTAAAAGGCAGGGTTTTAATTTTATGAGAACTCATAAAGATGCAAACATTGATGATGCACTCAACGGCAAAAGACGCAGAGACAGAGCACAAATGAACTCTGCACAGTTTAATAATTTTTACTATCATCAGAATATTATGATTAATATTAACCAATCAACTACCGTGACCCAAATACAAGCCAAGCACTCTAACCAATCAGCTACCACAACCCACTTACAACCTGAGCGCTATATCCAATCGGCTACTGCAACCCACTTACAAGCCAAGTGATCTATCATATTGGCTACTGCGACCCACTTACAACCTGAGCGTTATATCCAATCAGCTATAGAGCCCCATTTATAAGTCGAGCGCTCTATCCAATCGGCTACCTTGACCCACTTACAAGCCGAGCACTCTAACCAATCAGCTACTGTGACCTGTACTAATTAGCAATTAACTCTAGATGTATAATTACATCTTTGGAGCTGCTGAGGCTTTGCGTTGTATCGTCGGCTTCCTTCTTCAGCAGTTTCCCATGACGAGTCTTCAGTTCCTTTGGATGAGGCGTGTTCTGACGCGTGAAGTGGCCCTGAAGCGACACACAAAAATTGACACCTGTCAATCATCTCCATGTCAATCAAAGTATTAGCTAGTAACTATTTTCCTGTCTCAACTTCCAATTCAAAGGCCACAACTCAAAGACATGTTACTGATGTTTTGCAATGGATAAGCAGAAAACTTCGAAGAGCATTACCTCCCTCTGACCTTTTACCTTACCTCATTTTACCTTACCTTTAACTTACCTCACCTATCACCTAACCTAATCTCACCTTACCTTCAACAGTGTCTTTTACCTTACCATTCATTTACCTTACTAATACCCTTCTCTCACCTTTTCTTACCTGTCACCTTACCTAACCTCTCACATTACCCTATCTTCCATTTTAGCTTCCTTGTACCTCCCTTTACCTTTGACCTCACCTTGTCACCTTTGACCTCACTTGACCTTAAACCCAATTTTCATATTTTGTACCCTACCCCGTCTTCTGTGTCTGAGTCGCGATCGTCCACTCCAACGAAGACGACGGCTGATGAACGCGGCTGATCGGAAATACTGTCAAAGTCCGTGTTGACGCTGCTTCTCAGCAGGTTCTCTGTTCAGCCAAGAACAAGAAGAAGAAGAACATTACAGAACAGTCTGACTGAAACTCACAAAACCTCTTCTAACACCTCATAAAAAGCTATGCAGACAAGTTTCTTTGCCACATCACCAGATGGCGCAAGACCATCTCTATACGTAGGCCTACAATGGCTGAATGCACTGGTGAATGTACAGCACCATTCTTTCAACCTCGGTGGTGTTATGGCGCTGTATAAATTGTCTTAATATTATTACGTATGTATCTACATGTACATACACACACAGAGAAAAATAGGGAAACGACAAAGACAAAAAATACTGATAAGAAAGAACGAACAACGAGAGCAGCAAAAGAAAGAACACAGCAAAAGCTACAAAAGATGACCTAAATCGACGTCAAAGGCCCTTGATGCCAGATAAAGTCATTAAACTTTTGAACCAATGATGATGATAGCATGCATTCCAGCATCTTTGTATGTATGTATTATATAAGTATGTATGTACAAAATCTTACACAGGTACATACATTACTATTATGCCCAGTCAGTAACTCTAGGACAGAATAAAAGATTCATTTACATTACCACACATGAAGGCTTACACAAATTTTCACAAAAAGGCCCTAAAAAACAATCGTTTACATCCGAGCCGGACTAGAGATGGCGCCGGTGCGTACCCATGCTCTCCGTGTGGTAAGCCTGCTGCGGAAGGAGGAAGCAGGTGAGGACCTTCTCTCCCGTTTTCTCATCCGTGTCCTCCTGGAACTTGAGCATCGGCTGCGCCTGATTCTCTGACATCCAGATCGCCTTCAGGTTACATGCGCTCAGCGAAAACGGAAGATGAAGAAGACTAACGATGCGTGAAACACAACAGAAAACATTGAAACAAACACAGTCAACAGTAAATGAACCACTGACAAGGAATGCTAGACAGGGTTAGGTAAGGTATAAGGCAAGATATGGGAATCTAATAAGGTAACAGCAGGTAAAGTAAGGTATGGTAAAGTAAGGTAAGATAAGGTAAGATAATCCAGAAACTTCTATGGCAACAGATCCATGAGACCTGAAGAGAACCTACAGAGCATAAGCGATAATACAAAAAAAGATAACCAATTGATAGCCAATTGGTTAGAGCGCTTGGCTAGCAATGCGGAGAGTACAGGTTCGAGCCTCCTCCTCCTCTGAGACAGTTGGTTACTGTGTAGGAAACTTGAGCAAGTCCTTCACTCACAATTGTTCAGCACCATTGACTGATGCTTAGACGTTAGACAGTGGCGCTTAATAAATGCAGAAATAATAATAGGCCTTCAGCCCTGACCTAAGTGACATTACAGAACGACCACAGCGGACAGAGACAGGTTGCAAATTCCAAAACAAGAGTGAAGACCTTATCTGACCCTGTCTGTCCTTCCTGTGGGGTAAAAGCACTAAGCGCCCTGCGTTAGAGCAGTAAACTCACCGATTTCCTGAGATATCAAGGACGTGAAGCTGCTGGAGGTTTCCAAGTTCGGCTGGAAGATGATGAACGTGGTTATCACGAAGAGACAGGACACCGAGTTTGGAGCACAAACCAACCTAGAACAATGATAAGAACTTAGGTAAAGAAGGTAACATCCTTCTTTAGATGCCTCCAATGAAACTTCTCAGCAACGTGGTCCTAAGTTTAAAGTGCATAGCAACAGGTAGCGAATTCAAAAATAAGCATTAATACTCATACATAAAAGAATAGAAAACAGATGGCTGAGCAAGTCTTTCAATCAGTCAGTTCGTCATTCAGTCAGTCAGTCAGTTGTTCAGTCAGACATTCAGTTCAGCCAGTCGTTCAGTCAGAGTAATTCTGTCAGTCGTTCAGCCACTCATTCAGTCAGTCAGTCGTTCAGCCACTTTCAGTCAGTCAATCGTTCAGTCATTCAGTCAGTTGATCAGTCAAGTAATCAACCAAACATGCTGATTTCAAACTCACTTCTGGTGGAATTTCTGTGAGCCTGTTTTTGTCAACATTCAGATTGGTGAGGTTCTTGAGGTCCCCAATGGTTTTTGGCAGCACCTGCAACGTTCAAAATCACAAACTCTGTCATTTAACCCCTACACAACTATCAATCAGTGATACCTTACATCTTAGGACAACCCCATTTAAGAAGTCCTCCCACTGGACCAGTTTGAAACCAAAGAAAAATCCTCATTGGCTGAATTCAGCTTCATCAAAGCACTCAATTTTCAATAATAATATTAATCTTCCGCACTTCTGAAGTCTTGCACCGGGTTAGCGTTGGGATCAGGTGTTGTTGCTGGCTGCTTCAAAGGTTTGGATTTCACGGCCAAGTTCTGTGAATTCGGTCAATTCTTAACGTCACCAGGTCTAAACTTAAGACTCATCTGCTTCTGCTTTAGTCTAACTTCTGGTTAACCAGACCAATAAAATTACAACTGGATTTCTCCAACGAATTACTGTTTTTAACCTCGGTTTTGTTAGATGCGACCACTGATTGATGCCTTGTACTAACAGAAGACGTTAGATTAGAATCTCTGCTGGGCAGCCAGTGATATATATGGCAACTAAAGACAGACAACATAACCATCGACTTACTGAAAGCAGATTTTCCGTAAGAATCAGCTCCTGTAGACATCGACACCTACAGAAGACGTCAAGCATTGCAAAATAAGCAAGGTCAAGGCCATACGGTTGCCATAGAAAAACAAGTACATTTGCTTTTATCTTTCACAGCCCGTCTTCCGGTCTCAGGGGCTTGTAATGTACTATAATCAAAAATTTATAAAGCGCCACTTCGAGGTAAACTCCTCAGAGGCGCTCCCGGCCCTACAACCCAGAAGCACTGGGAAATAAGAAGGTCTTCAAGCGCTTGCAGAAAAGAGGGGGAGATAGACTAAGAAGTTCCTGGTGTAGGTCATTAGGAAGGCTTCACAGATCTTAACTGGTCATTGCTGTCTGGGCTAACCTAATCTCATCTAAATGAAAAATTTAAAACTAGCACAAAATGAGTTAATAGAATATATTAATAACCTGGCTAACCTAATCTAATCTAAAAGAAAAATTTAAAACTAGCACAAAATGAGTTAATAGAATATATTAATAACCTGGCTAACCTAATCTAATCTAAAAGAAAAATTTAAAACTAGCACAAAATGAGTTAATAGAATCTATTAATAACCTATTCATATTTTAACTACACACATAAAGTGAAAACCTATTACCCTACGAACGTCCAAGGCTTAAACCGATCGCACATCAGCGCTCATAACCCAGACCTAACCCATTTCATCTCCAGCCCATAGAACCGCACCAAATACTGACCTTCCGATTTCTGGGGTCAGATTCAGAAGCTGATTCTGGTCGGCCTTTAGGATGCATAAGCTGTGCAAGTTTCCTAGGAGAACAAGGAACAACAGTCTACACAAGAAATAATCACAACAGACACAAAAACAGATCCAAAGCAGAAATGCATAACCCTAACAACCCACAGCTGCCCCAAACCTCTGGAATAAACTCTCGCCAGAATTACGACAGTTATCTGACCCACCCCATGGACTCACCAATACTTCACCCCTTGCAATCTCTTCACAGGTCTTCCAGGACACAAAAATCAATATTTTGAAAGGCTCAGCGGGACGGATGAACCGATTTGGCGGCCCAGATCATGGCCTGCAGGACGTATGTTGTGTTTATGTATGTTGTGTTTACGTATGTTGTGTTTACGTATGTTTAAGTATGTTGTGTTTATGAAAGTTTAATTATGTTGTGTTTACGTTGTACGTTGGCTACGTACATTGGAACATTTACCGCTAAACGCCTAATGCTCCAGTGTTTGTTTGTTTCTCGTTAAATATGTTGGACAACCCTGGCCTGACCCTAGGAGCTTGACCTGAAGTATTAATGCCTCAATCGACATCCGCTTCAAGTGAAACCTCAGTCTATCTAGTTATCTTATCACTGAATACATTTTGAGAACATTGGCTATGGAGCAAGGAGAACTCATATCCGATGAAGGATCACCAACCAATTGTGTCTGGCAGCTGCTCGATCTGGTTCTGCGAAAGGATAAGATCGGTGAGGTTCGTGAGCGATCCGATCTCCTCTGGGATGTACTCGATCTTGTTCTCGGAAAGATCCATCTGCGTCAGTTTCCTCAGCTTTCCAATTTCCTTCAAACAACATCAACTTTTCATCAAACACCAAAAAATTCGTCCAAACATCTTTAAAATAAAATACAGTTAAACCCCCACATAACACGCTGCATTAAAACACGAATTCTGGTACCACACACGGTCGGTTATCTGGATCCCAAATTTAATTCGGCTTTAGAAAACGACCTCACTATAACAAAACTTCATCAGAGGTCAGTCTTTGGCCTGGTCCCCAAAAACAGCATTGTAAGGAGGGTTGCCATGCAACACATAATTCCTAAACACACCAGTAAAACAAAGGACTGGTAAACGCTCTTTCTATCAACACAGATAATTGCCTAAGCTCGGCAGCCTGTCTTGCAGTCTCTGGAGCCTTAAGGACCTTGACCACCGAAATATTGCGATTTCTGGAACCAGTGTTGCTTCGAAGTGACCATCGATTTAAGCTCTGTTTATTACAATAACTGTGCATCAGAGGTTTCCAGCTCAACTGTAAATGTACACGTTTTGCTATAGCGACCGTATGCTCGTTTTTCAAAGAATTTATCGGGTGAGATCTTTCACCATCACTGCCCATGTGAATGGATGCCATGCCATTTTTCAAAGAATTTCTTGGGTGAGATCCTTCACCACCGCTGCCCATTTGAATGGGTGCCACGCCATTTAAGGTCCCCGTGCACGGACCGTGCTAGCCTGAGATTCAAATCTCTGAAATAAGCCATGACCGGGATAAGCACCAGCACCCACATGCACAGAGGCACCTTGACGTAAGTTTCAACCACTGTAGCTAACTGGACCTGCTTAGATCAGAATATGATAAAATTAAAAGTGGAAGTTGAAACTTCGTCATCTCAGTATATGTAAAAATCATCTTTACAATTCTGAATTATTCAGACAAAATATTTATGAGAAAATCCAACCTTAGGAAGTGCTGAAATTTCATTGCAGTCCAGCCAAAGTTCCTGAAGGTTCGTCAGCATTCCAATGAAATCCGGCTTCAAACAAACATTTCACAATTCATTATTATACAAAAATTAGTAAGAAATGGAACCTGTGGAACTTCCAGTCAGCTGGTAGCGCAGTTAGTTACCCAAATGTTTGACAGTCTGTGAGAAATAGTAAGTTTAGAGCCATTTCCAAGGGGAAAAAGAATCCAGAAAAGGATGTAAGATTAATTCCCATTTTAAATTTTACAAATGCCAATTTGCTGATTTATTCAATAGTCTGGTGTATGTTATAAAAATATCTATGCACTTTTAGTTCTCAACCTATTCTGTCTAATGCAGTACGATTTTGGAACTCAGTTTAGCTCAGATGCTTTGGGTAATGATAATGGTGCAATAGATGGATTAAATACATAATCTAATGTAAAGACTTCTATGGCACTGTTATCATAATGCCCAAAGTATCAATCGATGGTCGTTTCAAGCAAAACTGCAATCAAAAATCACAATCTACTAGAAAAGCCAGGTTGAATTCCAGGTTGAATTCCGACAGATTATTGAAAGGAAATCAGCTGAACAACATATAATCATAATCGTATTAAATTATAACAAAACAAAACTATTAATTTCTTATCAGTTAACAACCTCCAGTCCTAACAGGAATAAAAATCCACGGGCAAAAGAGAAAGAAAGTGAAAAGAGAAAATCAACGATAATTCATAACACGGCTAAAACAGAACAAAAGAAACGTCAGCTCAAATTACCTTCTCTTCGCAAGTCATCACATATCTGTTTAGATTTATGTGACAGCCACGTGCACAGAGATCTTGAAAGGATCTTAACATATAACATATAAATATATACATACATCATATATATACATCATAACATATATATATATATGCACATATATACATACATCATAACATATATATACATCATAACATATATATATACACACACATATATATACATATATGCATATATATATACATCATAACATATATATACATATATATACATCATAACATACATATACATATATACATATAAATAACACATATATACACATATATATATACACACACATATATATATACATATATATACATACATATATATACATATACATAGATCATAACATATAACGATTCAGAAACAGGAACCCACATACGCACAGTGTGGTCCATTGTTCTCAATTAAGAAACAGAGCTCACCAGTTCATCTATCATGTTGCTACCGAGGTCAAGGACCTTGAGCTTAACCAGTGAAGAAAATGAAGTCGGAAGGTGCTTCAAGATGTTCTCGCGCAGTTCGAGACTTTCGAGGCGCGACAGACTGAAAAATACACCCAAAATTTATTTTATTAATTAATTAATTCACAAAATGTAAAGCCTTCTACCATTTAAAGCACTCATTATATGTGTCTATATTTCTTAATCTTAGCAATGGAAATTTCCCCCATTTAACACACAGGAGCATCTGAAGACTAGTTCAGCAAAATGACCCTTGTGAGGAAATCCCCTGTTTTCCCCATTTTTCTCTCTTCCACCTCTTCACACCTCCTCTCCCCACTCTTCTCCCACCCCCTTTCTCCCTCCACCTCTTACTCGTCAGATATCCATGGCTAGAAATAACACCAACGGACCACAGATAAACCTATACAATCATAATTGTTACACAGACGTACCAATTTACCAAGTGGCCCTGATAAGGCAGAAATTAGCAAAATTAAGACGACCTTTCGATCGAAAACAGTTCGGTTAGCTGGCACAATTCCAAAACCATTTGTTGACACTAACGAAGTGATTAATTTTATTATTTCTGCATTTATTAAGCAACAGTATCTAATGACTAAGCATCAGTTGATGGCACTGAGCAACTGTGAGTGAAGGACTTGCTCAAGGTCCCTGCACAGTAACCATCTCAGGGGAGGAGGCTTGAACCCGTACTCTCTGCGTTACAAGCTGAGTCCTCTATCCACTTGGCTACCATGCTCCACAGCAAGATAGCATTCTTTTTCCAGCCTCGGGCATACTATGGCGCTCTATAAATCGTCTTTTTTATTATTATTATTATCATCATCATTATTATTAAAGAGAAAGTGGATAAACCATATACTATGGAAACACATTACTCACCTTCCAATATC
Source organism: Norana najaformis (assembly GCA_964023275.1). NCBI lineage: Eukaryota > Metazoa > Annelida > Clitellata > Crassiclitellata > Hormogastridae > Norana > Norana najaformis. The sequence goes on from OZ029926.1 coordinate 25,843,282, forward strand.
GTTGGGCAGTCTGCTAAGCGAAACGTCATTCAGACCCAGACTAGTGAGGTTTCGCAACTGCATGAGACCCTCTGGTAACCTACGCAAAACAAACAACGTTATTCAAACCAGTTTGATAGAAGTGCAAGCAATGCACGTGTCGCCATCATCTCCAGCCAAATATCTGCTAAGCCCAGAAAAATGTGAACAGAAAAGATTCAGATTTACAGACTTATGTTTAAACTTTCTTTTACAAAATTAAGTTAAGCAATGAAATCAAACTCCATTGGAGAAGTCTGGTCCATACGTTATAGTCCAGAAACCAAGAGTTGGGCTACGGCGGACGGACTTACTTGGTCAGAGGGTTGCCACTGAAGTCGACGACTTGTAGGTTTTTGCAAAATTTTATGTTCTCAGGGATCTCCTCAATATCTAGACAGAAAACAAATCCACAACACCTCATTATAATTAACACCAATCGTGGATCAATAGCAAAATCTAGAATGTATTCTCAGCCATGGAACCTAGAGTTTTTGATCAGTCAGATAGTAAGATCTAAGTGATCTTAATAACATTTACATACTAACACTGTTTTTAATATACATGCTAATATTACTGTTGTTATTAGAATTGCCATTCCTGATATAAGAATATTAGAATTTTGCCATTTCTGATATCAGAATATCAGAATTACCTTTCCTGATACTGGAATATTAGAATTACCATTCCTGCTACTAGAATATTAGAATTACCATCCCTAATATTAGAATAACCATTCCTGATATTAGAATATTAGAATTTTGCCAGTCCTGACATCAGATTAGAACTGCCATTCCTGCTACTAGAATATTAGAATTACCATTCATATTATTAGAATAGCCATTCCTGGTATTAGAATATTAGAATTACCATTCCTGCTGGCATCAAGTTCCTGCAGATTGACTAGGTTACCAATGTCAGGAAATATTCGGCCAACTTCGTTATCACTAAACGTCAACTTCCTCAGCTGAACCAATCGATATAAACTCTGCAATCAACACGAAATTTTAATATCAGTCGTAGTTTCTTCGTAACAAAACAACTGTCAATCACTGTCACCAATCAGCATCATTGATTAACATCAAAATTCTGAAGACAGTAGTTCTGAGTATAATCCTAGATCTGCATCATATCAAAAGTACATGCAACACACTTGTTCGCACGTCTCTGTAGAAAACTCCTCAAAAGTGTTAAATAAACACACCAGATTACAAGCCTCCACAGAAATTCCTCTGCAACATGGTCCCAATGTCAAAGGATCATATAGGACCTAATCTAATCTCATCTAATATAATCTAATCTAATCTAGTGACTCTTACAGTGTCATTATCATAATGCGTAAGGCATCAACGTAATCAAAAATCATAATCAGTCTAATGATCAGAACACCAGTCAGTTGTGCAAAGCAAACTTTGCGAATGTGTGTGTGAGTGTACCTGGTTAATTATATAGCACCTTTAAAAAACGTTCAAGGGCGCATATTATTCAGGACTTGCTCAAGGTCATTAAGCAGCGACTATCTCAACGGGATGTGAATCCACACTCTGAAGCAGAAGGCAAGCACTCAACCAATCAGTCACTGTGCATAATAAGAAGCCTATCAAAGTCATCAACGTCATCAGTACTCAACAGTCAGTCACGAACAATGACATTCCTCACGGCATTCTTTCATTCAGGCATTCCATGGTGCATTCCTTCATCTCATCAGTTATTCATTCGTTTATTCAGTCCGTTATGCATAAAATTTACATTTGATTTGTCAGTCACAGTGGACCGACTTTCGGGATATCGATCCAGTTGCCGTTTTCGCTTTCGTGCACCATTGGTTAATGGCTTGTGCATCAAACACCAACATGATCAAAGTTACTAATTACAGTTTGCCATCATAAGCATTCTTTACAGTAGGATTACACATTCTTTACTATAGGATGATGCATTCTTTACATTAGGATTGCACATGCTCTACAGTAGGATTACCTATTCTTCCCAGTATGATTACACATTCTTCACAGTATGATTACAATTCTTTACAGTAGGATTACGCATTCTTTAAATTAGGATTATGCATTCTTTACAGTAGGGTTATGCATTCTTCCCAGTATCATAACACATTCTTCCCAGTAGGATTGCACATTCTTTACAGTAGGATTACACATTCTTTACAGTAGGATTATGCATTCTTTACGGTAGGATTACATTCTCTACAGTAGGATTACGCATTCTTCCCAGTATGATTACAATTCTTTACAGTAGGATTACGCATTCTTTACATTAGGCATAAACATTCTCTGTAAGCTAAGGCATTCCCTACAGTAGGCTCATGCAATCATTACAGTAAGTAAGGGGTAATCAGAGAAGTTGTTGTTGTTTGAACAATATGGGTTACTCACTTACTTATTTAGTGGAAGTCCTTGCATAACTTGCAGCATTCTAATTTCTCTTGCAGTCTGGGGTAGCCAAACTGTTTATAAATAGGGCAAGCAGCCATTTCTCGGCAATTACCTAATTGTACCTTACTATGTTTCAAACTTGATGAGTGCACAATCAAATTGCTCAAAATATTTAGGAGATACACGACATTTGGAAAGGCAAAAGACGGCTTTTAAACATGGTTTTTAAACAACATGGCTGCAGATAGTTCTGCTGGTACTGAAATGACACTATAACGATCACGAGCCTTGTCATTTGATCACCACACACTTATAAGTTCTCGAATATCATCGCTGTCATCGCCATCACTACCACCATCAGCAGCACTGCCACCGCCATCATTATTCGTGCCACTGATCAAATATGCCCAATTCAGAAAACTGAATTTGTTTAAATAAATCGGTTCTGGAAGACCACATCGAGAGTGGGTGGATGACATTGCGGAGTGGTGTGGCGCGAACTTGCAGAGACTGGGACATGCGGCTCAGAACAGAATCGAGTGGAGACACATTGTGAAACGGGCATCGGACACCTATGGGCATTGAGCCCACGGTCATTGATGACGATGATGATGGTTCTGGAAGGTTCTAGGTCGCGTGTTTATGCGAACGAAAACGGGATCGCAAAGATCCCAGTGAGAATGGCCTTTCGTTAACACATCGCTGCGGGAAGAAACTGCCAAAAGGTTATCGTTGGAGGGGGATCGTACCTTTGGCAGATCTCTAATCTGGTTAAAATCAAGCAGCAGTTCCTCAAGCGTTCGCGTATATCTGAGCACATCATCCGGTACGGAGAGTAAATTGCAGTGTCTCTTATCGACAAATTCCACATGACGATTACACGCAGTCCAGAATGGCATACACTTAAACATGTTGATCTTTTTCGTTGCGGCCTTATCAGTTCTAGATTCTTTAGTATAAAACCTTTTATACGTTTATAAACGATAGACGAATAGCCTAAGTTGTCACTTTCCTTTTTCCTCCTTCAGCCATTTTATTCGTGTTTCGACACACCATTGACTACAAATGTCTAGAGTGCCCTACATCAATTGTTTTATAGCGCTATATTTTTCTCTGAAGGGCCATTTACGTTCATGCATGTCAGTTAAATTGATACCGATGTACAAACATAAAACCGCGATGTAATAAAACTGTACAATAAATACAATTCACTAATATGATTCAGAAAGTTAAAAACAGTAGAAATAAATTTACATTATCCTTCAAAAACAAAGTAATATATTTAGACAGTTTTGTTAAATATAAGTAAGATTATCCATTGCCAAAGGTATGGTTTGTCTAATGCAAACGAACACCCCTCCCCATAAGCATGAAACGAACATCCCTCCCCATAATACGTGACAACAGCCAAAGCTCTAATAGAGTAAACTCTATGCCTCTTTATCACATCATCCACTGTATACTGTCACTGTAGAAAAACGTTTTCATTTACATTTTAGATTCACATTTTCTTGTATGTGTACAATTTATTAACTGGCTTTCAGAGGTTAGAGGAAGAGAAGGAAAGCATTCAAAGAAAATGACTGTTTTCAGTTCTGCGTGAAAGATTTGTGCAGAAATTTCAAAGGGAGAAGCTAATAAAATTTAAATTAAAATAATATTATATAGGCAAAATTAGCCATACGTTAATTGTAAGGGGCATACATCCACTTACGCCCGCCTCTGACTGCGTCACTGCAATACATTCCCAGCGTTTTGAAGCATTAGACGCATGATTCATAACCATTCGAAAGATGGCACGCTTTCCTGAAATTATGTCGCAAAAGAAAACTCACAATCAATGCGCAGACGGCCATCTATCGAGTAGAACTGAAATCGCTCAGACCGAATTTTGTCGGTTTAAGTTCCCCGTGGAAATTCTATTCGTTTACGTACAAATTAACTTTAAAATTGAAAATTTTAGTTGTTTTAAAAGAATATTGTAGCCTCCCGATAAATTAAAGCATAGCAATATCGAGGCTAAACGGTCGCAACAGAAAACCGTGTACATTAATAAATATTGCAACGATTTCTACATAATGAACCAGCAACAGTTAAATGTTGAATACATGGTGAGAATATGACAATATTCCACATACGGGCTCCATATTTTCCAAATTATGACGTTGCTATTGGGGTATTTGCACAAATAATATCAATATCCTCGATGAAACATATTTCAGTGTTTTATAAAAAATCTGTTCACATTTGTCAGTTCTTCAGCGCCCAGATAGATAAGCCGGGGAAATATAAGACAACTGGGAATAAAAACAGAAATAAAATTAACAATTAAGAGAGGAATTTGAAATAAGAAAGTAAAATCTAGTCACAAGTTTCGAGTAACCAGCTTACAGGCGGTCACGTGCTAAGACGCTCTAGCATTTCTTAGATCTATGCAGACGTTGCGCCATGTGCCGTGCGTTTCAACCAGCTGTTCGTAAATAATTGCTTACTTACTCGGTCTGTTTCGTTACGAAGACGCTTCAATTTTGCTTTTACATTGAATAGAACGTGTTTTTCGGGTTTGATGTTTTTACGATGGCATTTCCTGTTGTTGTTAAGTCATTTCGAAGAGATTTTGTACGATAGATCCGTCGGTTCTTGGCTTGCCGCTTGTCCATGTTGGTCGGGCTTGCGTTTCAAGTGAGTCAGAGAACGATTTTAGTTGGTATTTTTGTAGACATCATCGTCATCATCATCGTCGTTGTCCTCGTCACTTTCAGCGTCGCAGTCACCATCATCATTATTGTCATCATCATCACCATCTTATCACAGTCATCATCATGATCGTCGTCGTCATCATAATCGTTAAACGGGCAGTGGTGGTGAAGGATCTCACCCGATAAAAGAATGAGCAGGGTCGATGCCATAGGGTTGCTATAGACAAACGTGTACATTTGCATTTATCGTCATCAACACGACTACGACCGCCACAATTCATGTCGTTATCGTTATCATCATCGTCGTCGTTGTCATCATATGATGATCATCATCAGCACATCGTTTGCTTGGGTTTTAGGCCTACTTGTGGATGAGTACTCATCATTTGTGAAGGCTTGAGACCTCAGTACAAGAGTGTAGATTCAAACAGACAATAGTCATTCCAAAATGAGAGATAAGAAGAGTTAAATAACCACATTTCTTTGCAATTCTTGGATTTAAAATCCCAAATTTTCTGTCTTAAGATCCTGTGCACAGTGAGTCCTCAACTCCCAGACAACTATGTCGTTTAACAACAGCTACTAATGTGAGAACTTATAAAGCCAGACAGGGCGCTTCAGAGATCTTTGAGAGGCCTGGGCCACTTGCACATTCGAGGCCTCAATCTCGAAGCATGCACTTCATAAGCCTACTAAATCGCAGCTGTGAATTACAATATGAAAAAGGAAAAAAATAAGTAGTAATAATTATTACATAGAAACTTTTTCAAAATCTGAGGTCTTTTCTCTAAGTGAGTCCCGGGCCAATGGCCCTGCATCCGCCCCCTCTCTTATAGGCCATGCAGGCAGACACTAGTTCTTCCAACCGCAGCCTGCCTTCGGATTCCTCTGACCTACTGCCTGAACCTAATGAATATTTTTCATGCGTTTTGCTTGATGATAAATGCGCTATAGAAGTCATTACATGAGCTTAAAGTGGCCGTCACTAGACAGTCAGTGTGGCCGTTTGTTGGCCAGGTAGAACTGAAAAATTGTTTAAAAAATTAAATTTGTCTGGAAATAGCTAACTTGTCGCTAGATCACTAGACAACTCTCAGCTAGAAAAGTAAGTTAGAATTATGTTAGAATTAAGTAAGTTAGAATTAAATAAGTTAGAATTATGTTAGAATTAAGTAAGTTAGAATTAAATAAGTTAGAATTATGTTAGAATTAAGTAAGTTAGAATTTAGTAAGTTAGAATTTAGTAAGTTAGAATTTAGCTAGTTAGAATTAAGTCAGTGGCCTAGCAAAGAGGGAATTTAGCCTAAATAGTAAGCAAATAAGTAAATGAGATGGAAAGGAAGGCTGGAAGCAAGGATTAAAGGAAGGAAGGAAGGAAGGAAGGCTGGAAGCAAGGATTAAAGGAAGGAAGGAATGAAGGAAGCAAGGAAGGAAGGAATGAAGGAAGGAAGGAAGGAAGGAAGGAAGGAAGGAAGGAAGGAAGGAAGGCTGTTTCGACGCCGCCAGGGAGCCGGCGCAGCGGTGTGCTCATCAGAAATTCCACTAGAAGAACCTCCGTCTATACTGAGATAAAAAGATGCTGGGCTGATTAGACCAGTTCCTATACTTGATCTCTGATGACTTAGGCGTCGGTGTCTGTCGTTCTGTTTATCCGACAACAGCCTTGAATTCGTTAATTGCCTTTTCCAACGGTGTGAAATAGCTGCTACAATAATTACACGCATAGCCCGTCCGTCGGGCGAGCGCGTGGGGGTCAGAGGGCACGCGGTTGGGCGGAGGGGACAGCCTGAGCGATAATTTCGGATAATCGTCTGGTATTAGCGAGCGGGTGACTGGCAGATGCGGCTCGCGAGAGCGATGCCGATTATGGCGGTGGATAATTCGTGGCGAGGGATAATACCAGGATATGACTGTCTTTTTGTAATTGCCTGTAATTTGTTGCGTTTTAGTATCGATTATCGCTAGGTGGTGCTGAGAGGTACGTCGCCCCGCGGCCCCCCCCCGGTGAGTGCGATTGTTTGGGGCGGGTTTGAGGTTGATGAAGAGTTGCTGCTAGGGATCACGTAGTCACGTGGTGTATTCGGGACTTTTTTAAGGTGTTAGTCAAGTGTTTGAAGGCTTTTAGGTTTCAAGCTGGTGTTTGGTCAGGTTTTGGTCAATATTTGGTCAGGTTTTGGTCAATATTTGGTCAGGTTTTGGTCAATATTTGGTCAGGTTTTGGTCAATATTTGGTCAGGTTTTGGTCAATATTTGGTCAGGTTTTGGTCAATATTTGGTCAGGTTTTGGTCAATATTTGGTCAGGTTTTGGTCAGTACCCCTATTTGGTCAGGTTTTGGTCAATATTTGGTCAGGTTTTGGTCAATATTTGGTCAGGTTTTGGTCAGTACCCCTATTTGGTCAGGTTTTGGTCAATATTTGGTCAGGTTTTGGTCAATATTTGGTCAGGTTTTGGTCAGTACCCCTATTTGGTCAGGTTTTGGTCAATATTTGGTCAGGTTTTGGTCAATATTTGGTCAGGTTTTGGTCAATATTTGGTCAGGTTTTTGGTCAATATTTGGTCGGTTTTGATCAATGTTTGGCCAGGTTTTGGTCAATTTTGGGTCAAGTTTTGATCAATTTTTGGCCAGGTTTTGGTCAAATTTTGGTCAAATTTTGGTCAATATTTGACCCGGTTTTGGTCAGTATTTGGTCAATTTTTGATCACTTTTTGACCAGGTTTTGGTCAGTATTTGGGTCAGATTTTGATCGTTTCATAAATAATGTCCACAACCTGTACACTATGGAAAGCTCATTATTCATTAATGTAAATTGAACGCTTTCATTCGGTCTTCCTCCAAATCTTACATAAGTTCTCAGACCGCATAGAAATCTGCTTCTAAGAAGCAAAACTGTCATTTCAATTATATGACATTGTTCGCGATGCAATCATTTTCAAACATCAAGTCTTGAATCAAAGACCAATATTACACTAGAGATTCCTTGGTCTCAGATTAACAGCCGCGTACGAATGCATATATCTGGCTATTTGTAGAGCACTGTTCAGGAACTTCAAAAGGCAGCGAATTCTCCCTGAAAAACATTTGCCTTTTTTCTATTGGTCAGCGTGAGGGACTTTGGTTCACGTGATCGTAGATCTTTATGAATATTCAGATGTGTTTGTTTTCTTCTGAATATTCATAGTTCAGATTCACTACTTTTGCACGTGATGTTCGCTACTTAGAAAAGAATCGCTTATGGTGCGCATTTAATAGACTTCTTTTCCCCGTCGGCTCTGAGCTTGAATATTAATGAGTACTGACTCTCACATTTTCAGTATCTATATTTTTCATGCTCCGTTTAATATCTATATATATACACTATATATACATACATTATTTCTGCATTTATTAAGCGCCACTATCAAACGACTAAGTTTCAATTGATATTGCTGAGCATTTATGAGTGAAGGACTTGCTCAAGTTCCTTACATAGTTGGCTAACTGTCCCAAGAGACGAGTAGAGGACCTCGAACCCGTGCTCTCCGCGTTACAAACCTAGCACTCTAACCAGTCGGCTACTATGCCCCATATATGTATACATATATATACATTTATATATCCGATTGGCCAGAGTGCTCAGCTTATAACGCGCAGAGTATACGGTCCGAGCGTCCTTTATTTAGATTATATATATGATGTTTTATATATATATATATAGTATGTTCGTGTATTTTTCAGTACGTGTATGATTTATATCCATGCAGTTATATGCATATCAATTACCCACGTGATTTAATTATGCTAATTTATGAGCATTTCCAGTGCGCTGTGGGGATCTCGATTTGTGGAACAGTTTGGTAGCTGTCGTTTTCACTTCTTTTTACGCTGGTGACATCTAGTTTCAGTTTTTTGAAACTGCCTCAGAGGAAGGTCGGCGAGTGCTAATCAACACCACATCATCAGCCACACGACATTTGCTAATATTGTGGTAATAGGGAACTGTGACCATTTGTAAAAACTCACGTCAGGTGTCGCCAACATAAATAAATAAATAAACAAATAAATAAATAAATAAATATAAGTGTATATGAAGGGACCTATATGTGCGGACGCGGTGGTCTATTGGTAACGCGCTTGGTCTGTGATCATGCGGTTGTGGGTTCGACTCCGTGTGACGACCCTGGGTAAGTTGTTTGCGCATACTGTGTCTCTGTCACCAAGCAGTAGAATTTGGTACCAGCGTAAGCTGGGAAGTAAACGGCAAGTCCTGCGATGCGCTGGTTCCATGTCCAGGACCTTGGGATTCGTCCACTGCCGGCTCAAGGGCCTAAAGAAAGGAAATGAGCGCCTCCCCTACGCTCAATTGTGGGGTATGGGATACTTTATATATGTACATATATATGCGTATATATATATATGCACATATATGAATATATATATATGTGTGTATATATATATATTGTGTGCATATGTGTACATATATATTATTATATGCATGTCAGTTACACCTTGTGTTTGTATATGTATATATGTTTGTATGTATATATATATATATATATATATATATATATATATATATATATATATATATATATATATATATATATGCCTAGTATTCTACTAACATGAATTTTTAAAGTGGTTTTAAAGTGTGTAATGTAAATGTTTTGTTACACTTGATTACGTTACATGCGTAGTCTGGGTTGAAGCGTCATTTGTGGGATGATCCCTGGGGCGATTTATGATGACAAAGGATTCTCCTATTCATTTCCCATTATCCTAGGAAAGGTCAATTCTTGCCGCGGTGCGTTAGACCCCTTTGGCGCCGGCTAATGACAAACTGCATCGGGTGGGGAATTTCTTTTCCATCCGGTCGTTAATCTGTGGGGATTCGGTTGAGCGGACACAAACAGTTGGATCCTTCATCCGCGCCCACTGCACCTGGGTGAAACTTCCCCCATAAAAGGGGCTTTTGTTAACTGATGGAGCTCCGCATTGGATGACTTCTTGTGCTGCCTCTAGCGGCTGGAGATGTCATTTTCCAGTTGGCTTATAATGTCAGGCACGACGTCAGTTGAGATCAAGGTGCACCGGCTTCTACAAGGTAGGCTTCGTAATCGTAATCGTAATAACATTTATATAGCGCCTCGTCAAGATTAACTTCAGAGTGGACACGGTGGTCTTTTGGAGAGAGTGCTTGGCTTGTAACGCGTTACTGTATGGGGACCTTGAGCAAGTCGTTAACTCACAGTTGCTCGGCGCCGTTGGTTGATGCTAAGTCAGTGGATAGTGACGCCTAATAAATGGAGAAATAAAAGATAGAGGCTCTACTAATTTCAAACACCATCCACCGTAGCCGACTGACTGACTGTCTGCCTGCCTGACTCTTGGATCTTGACCTAGAACTGAACCGTTCTTGCCTATCGATTTCGTTTTGACTGAGCGCCTGTGAACAATCTGGTTCCAGCGACCTAGCTTTCTGTCGTCTTTCATACATATAGGGGCCTATACATACATACATACATAATATACATACATAGATAACGTTCATGCGTACATACATACATACATACACGCACATATATATACATACGTTCATGCATACATACATACACGCACACACACATATATATATATATACATACATACTAACATGTATGGAGCAAATTTTCAGGTAGACATTTGATGTTTTGCAATCGTTGGTATCAAGATTTTTTCGATCAGTTTTATAATCTTGTTCAATTTTTTTGGCTTTTATGTTTGCAAATAGAATTTGTTCGAACTTGATCCCGTTGCATTTTTTGTGACGTCTAACTACATTTTTCGTTTAATCGTTTTTGAAAAATTATCATCCTACGTTTACGGAGTTTGTTAATTCCCTTTGATGGACGCCGTATTTTCGGCTGCTTTCGTTAATTGTATGATGTAATTGGTGACAATCAAAATTACTGTTGCTATTTTGAGATGAATGTATCCCAATATTCCTAATTGCGGTATTACGGGTCCTAAGCCTTCATTTATGCCCGTAGCTTTTGTACTTTGGCAGTCTGTTGCTAGCTTTTCCATGAGCCGTTCAATTGTTCGTGAGTACATCCTAATGGGTTCGTATTTTTGACTATTTTATTTTTGGCAGGATTTTATCAGGCTCAATATTGAGTTGGCTGATGCTGCTTATTTGAAGTTTTCAGCCGAATTTTGGTTTGATTGTAATTGTTTTGGATCAGTACTAAGTTTGGCTCTTTGGCTGAATATTAAGTTGGCTGAATATTAAGTTGGCTGAATATTAAGTTGGCAGAATAGTAAGCTGGCTGAATATTAAGTTGGCAGAATAGTAAGTTGGCGGAATATTAAGTTGGTTGATTGTCAAATTGGCTGAATATTAAGTTGACTAAATTTCCTCTGGGAAAAGTTGATAAATTTTCCGCATCATCATCATCATCATCATTACTATTACTATTATTATTAACGTGCATTGAATTGCACCTTGAAGAGGCGCTATATAAATGTGCAATTACGATTACGAATGATGCCTCGCGTAATATGATACCGGCTCTATAGAAGTCCACATTGGGTGAGATTAGAAAAGAACCTATTGTCTGGAACGGATGTCGTTCGTGGAACAGATCCTGATGTTCTCTGGAACAGATCTCGTTCTCTGGAACAGACCCGATGTTCTCTGGAACAGATCTCGTTCTCTGGAACAGATCTCGTTCTGTGGAACAGATCTCGTTCTCTGGAACAGACCCGATGTTCTCTGGAACAGATCTCGTTCTCTGGAACAGATCTCGTTCTGTGGAACAGATCTCGTTCTCTGGAACAGACCCGATGTTCTCTGGAACAGATCTCGTTCTCTGGAACAGATCTCGTTCTGTGGAACAGATCTCGTTCTCTGGAACAGACCCGATGTTCTCTGGAACAGATCTCGTTCTCTGGAACAGATCTCGTTCTGTGGAACAGATCTCGTTCTCTGGAACAGACCCGATGTTCTCTGGAACAGATCTCGTTCTCTGGAACAGATCTCGTTCTCTGGAACAGACCCGATGTTCTCTGGAACAGATCTCGTTCTCTGGAACAGATCTCGTTCTCTGGAACAGACCCGATGTTCTCTGGAACAGATCTCGTTCTCTGGAACAGATCTCGTTCTCTGGAACAGACCCGATGTTCTCTGGAACAGATCTCGTTCTCTGGAACAGATCTCGTTCTCTGGAACAGACCCGATGTTCTCTGGAACAGATCTCGTTCTCTGGAACAGATCTCGTTCTCTGGAACAGACCCGATGTTCTCTGGAACAGATCTCGTTCTCTGGAACAGATCTCGTTCTCTGGAACAGACCCGATGTTCTCTGGAACAGATCTCGTTCTCTGGAACAGATCTCGTTCTCTGGAACAGACCCGATGTTCTCTGGAACAGATCTCGTTCTCTGGAACAGATCTCGTTCTCTGGAACAGACCCGATGTTCTCTGGAACAGATCTCGTTCTCTGGAACAGATCTCGTTCTCTGGAACAGACCCGATGTTCTCTGGAACAGATCTCGTTCTCTGGAACAGACCCGATGTTCTCTGGAACAGATCTAACTTGCCTGAGGGACAGGTCTCGATCTTCCGGTTGTGACTATAGGTAGATTTTAATGATGCTTTGTTTCTTGATGTGACTGATGCGTTCCAGTGCCCTGAGGCATCTCGTTTCTACCTGTCCGATTACCTGCAAAGGTGTGCCATCATCTGCTCTGTTGGTTGCCTCGACTACCTGTCGTTACATCGTCTTTCTCAAGCCCAGTGGTGTTGGGCTCTCTGGCCTTCTCGGTACCCGGTCCTGAGCTTTGGAATTCACTGCCCGTTTCAGTTCGTTCTGTCAATTCTTTGATGTCATTCAGGGTCTAATTTAGGACTCATCTGTTTCAACTTGCTTACCAACCGTAGCCTGGCTTCTGTTTTCTCTGGCCTATCGGAATTCGACCCGGCTTCTCCAATGGATTGTGATTTTGATTGCGATTTTGACTTGAAGAGAACATCGACTGAGGCCTTGGGCATTATGAAAACGGCGCTATAGAAGTCTTTAGATTGGATTAGAATCCGATTTCGACTGGGCTTATCCAACGGATGATGGTTTTTGACTGTGGTTTTACTTCAAGCGATGATTTGCTGATTCCTCGTGCATTGCGATACCGGCGCTATATAAGTTCTCGATTAGATTGGATTACGGTTGGATTATTGCTATATGGCTATTGCTACTCTTGTTGACGAGGATAAACGATTATGTGTACAGCCTATGCTGGGAAGAGGATATGGGGCATTGTAGCCGATTGGTTAGAGCGCTTGGCTTGTAAGTGGGTCACGGTAGCTGATTGGATATAGAGCGCTCGGATGTGGGTCACGGTAGCCGATTGGATAGAGCGCTCGGAATGTATGTGGGTCACGGTAGCCGATTGGATAGAGCGCTCGGAATGTATGTGGGTCACGGTAGCCGATTGGATAGAGCGCTCGGCTTGTAAGTGGGTCACGGTAGCCGATTGGATAGAGCGCTCGGCTTGTAAGTGGTTCACGGTAGCAGATTGAACGACTGGCTTGTAACGCGCAGAGTACGGGTTCGAGCCTCCTTCCCCTTGGACGGTTACTGCGTATCAGGGATCTTGAGCAAGTCCTTCACTCACAATTGCTTTGCGCCTTAGATTCGGATTTACTGACATGTGCGCGTAATAAATGCAATAATAATAATATTATTATTATTATTAATTAATAATAATAAATAATAATAATAATAATTAATAATAATAATAATAATAATAATAATAATAATAAATGTAATTCACTCTTTGTTTAGAGCTGTTAGATGCTCATGCCATGTTTAGTGTCCTTGTGAGTTTTTAAAAATGCGCTACATAAATATTTATATACATACAGTGTCCAGTCAAACACGTTCTGGCCACGGGTATCCGAAACTCTTCGTCCCATTAATGGCGGAAAGCGTTGAAATTGTCTGATCTCAGTTATAAGCCTTTAGTCGTTAAATTATCTGTTGCTCATATGTTGTTTATACCTTACCTCACTTGCTGTAAATGTAAATGTTTTTCTATAGCGACCGTATGACCTAGATCCTGCTCGTTTCATTAATGAATTAATCGGGTGAGATCCTTCACCACCGCTGCCTGTTTGAATGCGTTAGCATTCAGTGTTTAACGACGTCTTGTGGCTTCCAGGGCCGTTAGCGTGTGAAAACCATGGTAACAACTGGCGATTGAACGAAACTGACGAAATTATAGCTACGGTAAATGCGATTTAAAGGTGTCTAAGCAAAACCTAATTATTGTTCTAGTATTCAGTTTTTAACGAGATTTTTTGGCTTCCAGGGCCGTTGACGTCGGCTTTTCACCGATATGTTCGTGATCTAATTTTGAACAAAATTCCCCAAGTTGAGAATTATACACAGCTTCGGGAAAAGCGATTTAAAGGTGTCTAAGCAAAACCTAATTGGTTTAGTTTCCAGTGTTTAGCGACATTTTGTGGCCGCCAAGGGCCGTTAAACTTCGACCTCTTGAGACGGAATTTGCTCGTTAGCGAATTTTGACCAGTATAATTATAGTTTTGGAAAAATCCGATTTAAAGGTGTCTAGGAAAACCTAATATTTGTAAAATGTAAATGCAAGTGCACAGCTTTCTTGTAGCGACCGTATGGCCTCGACCCTGCTCATTTTTCAATGAATTTATCGGAAGGGACCCTTTACCATAGCTGGCCGTTGGAAGGAGCACAACGCCCTTTATATAGGCTCCCTTCTGTAGCCCATGCTATAGATATAGTTCTGTGCGTTGTTAGTCTTTTCTGCTTGTGTCATCGCTCTCGTCTTAAATGTAAATGTTAATCTCCAAAATTTCTCAGTGCCATACAAAAGCCTCGTCAGAGGGACCGGTTTATAGACAGGCGCTAGATCAATTCAAGCCCGTAACAGTCAGGTTGTTTGATAAACCTTGGTGCTAGGTCAGAACCCGGGTATCAAACCATGATAACGGCTACGGTGCTACGGTGCAAATCGTTGGTGACGGTGGTCGTGTAATGGTCCAGGAGCAGGAGAGGATAGATTGAAAAGTTAGGATTTCAGCCTTAAGTGGAAGGTTGCAGGAGAGACAGAGAGTGACAGACAGACAGACAGACATACAGACAGACAGACATACAGAGAGACATACATACAGACAGACATACATACAGACGGACAGACACAGACAGACATGCATACATACATACATACAGACTGTATACATGCATACATACAGACAGACAGACTGACAGACAAAAAGAGACAGAGAGAGAGACACACACAGACGCAAAGCAACACACACACACAGACAAAGAGAAACAGAGACAGACAGACACAGACAGAGAGAGAAACAGAGAGAGACACAGAGAGACAAAGTAAGACGCAGAGAGACAGAGAAACCTAGACAGACAGACAGACAGACAGAGCGAAGGACTGGACGACTCATCCCACGTCATGTTTACTCTCTGACATATTTCGACGGACCATCACTATGGGTGGGTCTTTGTTACCAAATTGTCGTCATTTGTCTATGACAACAAAGGCGGGGAGGCCGCCAGGGAGGGAGGCATGCAGGTAGGCAGAGAGAGAGAGAGAGAGAGAGAGAGAGAGAGAGAGAGAGAGAGAGAGAATCCCGGAGGCAGATACCTTGTTTTCCGGTGCTCATCTTGGCCGAACTGTGGATCACCTGGCATCACGTCGGATAATTGTCGGAGCCGATGTCGCCAGAGGCCACTAATGCGCTCGCTTCAGTTCCGCCACGCTACAGTTCGGACGGGTGTCGTCGGCAGTTTTCGGCGGCCATCCAAAACTCGCTCGGGGCGAGCTCAGATCGCTCTGATCAGTGTTCCGAACGAGCGACCATCGGAGAGAGCTAGTGAGGCGATGCTCTGGAGTTATAAGCGTCAAACACTTAAGAGTTGTTTCTAGGAAATTACTCGGTGAGATGAAGAGGGCAACTGGAACACGATACACGATCAACTCCACTTCTGTCTTAGGGGTCGTTTTTAAGGACGTCCAAAAAAGGACCTGTTTTGAACCCTCTCCCCACCTTGTCCTTATTGGTCCGCATTGGTTTTAACCCACCTTCATTCCCTGTTCAGACGTCCGCATGCCAACGAAATGCTAGGCATAGATTGCGCTACCTTCCAACGGTGCTACGGCGTGGGGTACTATGATGCTGCTACGTTCAGCAAAGGGACTTCAGTTAGATCCAACGCAGTACAGACTGTCTGTTGTCTGATTGAAATTGGTTTTTAAGGCACAGGCTGCACAGAAATAACCTCAGCAAATTTAGATGGGGACGCCCGCATTGGGTATAACCCCTTCCTTTGTCCACATCTGGGTGACCACCCCTCCATCCATCTTTGCGGAACTCGTTTATAGACAGAAATCTCATCGATTGCCATCTTGGCTGCTCGGGTCTTAGTGCAGGGCGGTTCACGTCTGTTCTTTGGGGAAGATACTGGAACACAGTAAGTCAGAAATCCACGGGATATAGGTCAGGTCAGAATCCGAAAGGGAAAAATAGGTCAGGTCAAAATCCGAAAGGGATATGGGTCAGGTCAAAATCCGAAAGGGATATAGGTCAGGTTAAAATTCGAAAGTCAAGAATCCACGGGATATAGGTCAGGTCAAAATCCGAAAGGGATATAGGTCAGGTCAAAATTCGAAAGTCAAGAATACACGGATATAGGTCAGGTCAAAATTCGAAAGTGGTGAGAGAGCAAGTTGGAAAAGATTTGATGGAAGTAAATGTACTAATCAAATCTAATCTTATCAATTCTGTAGATTTCTATTTAGTAGTAATACAAAGGCATCAGTCGATGGAATCAACGAACCAAAATCACAGTCCAACTCGAGAAATCATTGGACCATAAACCATGGGAAAATCCAAGATGTCAAGCAAACGAAAAAGTGGGCTACGGTATTCATTTAAAAACGAACGGGGTCGAGGCCACACGGTCTCTATAGAAAAACATTTACATTTAGGGTGGATGACAATCAAGTTAGACAGGATGAGTGTTAAGCCTGATGTTAGCGGAGAGTCACCCGAATGCAGAAGAGATCCCAAGCGATCCGAATTATATCTGGAACGCGGCCTGTACTATAGGAACGCGATTGCTGTCGGCGAATTCCAGAGGATAAACCTCTCGGGCTCCTCTGATTGGCCGGCCGATCAGCTGCCATGATGACCCAGAGCTAGGATTAGTTTTATGGAGTTCATTTTGCCGTCGGCTGCTAGCGCCATCTATCCTCGATCGTGTGACGGTTTTATTTCGAAGGTCGATGTTTGGCTGAGTTTTGTTGTCCTTCGTGAATTTTCGGTTCGATTTTGTCAGAGGATTTTGCGATTGTGGAGTTCGTCTGCTTGTAATGGCGCGACAGGTTTTATGTCTGTGTTTTCTGGCCTAGGTTTGTCTATGTCATTTATGTCTAGGAAATTGTTATAATTCATTATTGATGTTTTGAAGTACTTTAAAGGCTCTATATTAAGTATCTATATACATAAATACGTGCATGCATATATACACATACATATATATACGTACATACATACATACATACATGTATGTATGTGTGTGCATGCATGTATGTATGTGTGTTTGCATGTGTGCCTTCTATATATATGTATGTATATATATATATATGTTTGTATGTATGTATATATATGTTTGTATGTATGTATATATGTTTGTATGAATGTATGTATGTATATATGTTTGTATGAATGTATGTATGTATATATGTTTGTATGAATGTATGTATGTAAGTATATATGTTAGTATGTATGTTTATGTATGTATGTGTATATATGTGTATGTATGTATTTCTGTATCTGAATATTTACACGGTACCTATATACGTTGAAGGGCGTTATATAAATGCCCAGACGTAATGTGTGTTGACATACTTGACTTCTTCGGTCAGATTGGTGTCTGCTTAGACCAGACATTTCTTTCAACCGAAGAGAATCGTTTGTTCTCGTTGAATACTGGGGATTCTTCTTCTATTGGTTCAGTTCTGGTCGACGGAAGGGTCAAAGGTCGCCGTCTGACGATGGCTTAAGCCTCAGAATATCTCCTGTCACTTTGTCCGGAGATTATCTGCGTTCGTTCGCCGTTAATCTCCTTGATAATCTCTCCTAAGTCTGTTAATCTCTGAGACAAATATTGTCGGTTGAACGATGAAGGATCTTGAAGCGGAGCAAATTGATTCAGAGAGTTTATTTATTCAGTTTTGCAGCTATGATTATTTTTTAAATTAAAAATTTAGGTTTTTTAAATCGCAAATATTCGTACGCTGTTTTCGTGATGGCGAATTCTTTTATTTACTTATTAGTATTATTTTAACTTTTATTTCTCGAAATTTTGTTAGAATTGTTGTCTGTTTTGAATAATTGACTTGACCCGTCGCTAATAATTTGACCTGACCGATACTGACTGAACAAATTATGGAAATTTACGTTACATGTGATACATATAAGTTGCTTACTTTGCCCTGTAATGTAAATATAAAGTAAGAAACTGTTCTGCGTCAGAGAGACCAGCGTACCTGTAAATGTACATGTTTTTCTATAGCGACCGTATGGCCTCAACCTTACTCATTTTTCAGTGAATTAATCGGGTGAGATCCTTCCCCACTGCTGCACGTTTGAATGGGCGCCATGACTTTAATAATAATAATAATAATAATAATAAGCAGCTCTAGTTGCTCCAGCAACAATAGATTGAAGTGACACAATAGATTTGTTTCATAATAATAATAATAATAATAATAATAATAATAATAATAATAAAACAACAATAATAATAATAATGATAATATAAGATGATGATGATGATGATGATGATGATGACTATGACGATGACGACGACGATGATGATGAATCTGAAGAATGACGTCATCAGCTGACATCGTAGGTCGGTAATTTTAAACATAATAATAATAATAATAATAATAATAATAATAACAATAATAATAAGACAATTTATATAGCGCCGTAGCACAGCCGAGGTCGAAGAAAAGGTCGCTATACATGGGTTCAAAAATCAACTACAATCATAAGATATCTTAAAAATTTGTGTCTTGAGTCGTGACTTTAGTAATGGTATTCCATGTTTAACGACATCTTGTAGCTGCCAGCGCCGTTTTAGATCTATGACATCCCCTTGCTAAACAGCAACGATTGTATGAATTGGCGAACATATAGCTTCTGAAAATGCGATTTAAAGGTGTCTAAGCAAAATCTAATATTTGTAAAACGTAAATGGACATGTTTTTTCACAGCGACCATACGCTTTTGTCCCTGCTTATTTTTCACTGAATTAATCGGGTCAGATCCTTCTAAAACACTGTCCCTTTGAATAGGAGCCATGCATTTAATGTTAGAATTCAGTATTTAGCGACATCTTGTGGCTGCCATGGACGTTAACTTATCTATCCTATAAATTCAACTCGACAAGTGAACGAAAGTGACCTATATATAGCTTCAGAAAATAGCGATTTAAAGGTGTCTAAGCAAACCTGATATTTGTAAAATGTAAATGTGCGCGTTTTCTACAGCGACCGTATGCCCTCAACCCTGCTAATTTTTCAGTGAATATATCGTGGAGATCCTTCACATGTATCGTATCTAGTCCACAAGACTTGGGTCAGTTTTGGGAAATTTTGGGTTTGGGTAAGAGGCAGAGGGGAAGCCGAGGAATTCATTTGGAAGGGGAAACAACTTCAAATAAGAAAGAAATGGGGAAATCTAATCGAGGAATGATTCAATAGTCCTGCTGTTGGTTCAAATTGCTGCCAATTTGGCTCAACGATAAGCGCGTTCGAACAACTACTCGCAGCCATTTGGACACAGAAAGACAGACTGTGTCTGGCTTATATGGCCATTGTCGGTGTGGCTCATTAGACAGACAGACAGACAGACAGACAGACAGACAGACAGACAAGACAAAGAAAGATGCAGACAGACAGACAGGCAAAGAAATATGCAAACAGACAGACACAGAGACACGCACACAGACAGACACACAGACACACACAGACACACACACAGACAGACACACACAGACAGACACAACACATACAGATAAGGACACGTACATCGGAACACACCTATCAACCGGTGTGTGATTCCGTTCTTAATCCCGCAGGGCTGTCCAAGTCATCGTCCAATTCTTTAGATTTGCGGCCTAACGACTTTGGACATTATTTGGGAATTGGGGGGAAGGGGAATTTGGTAGCAAAGGGGGGTTGGGTGCATTCCCTGGGAGATCAAGGACCCAAAGACGGCTTCCTGTTGGGAGACTCCCCCAGTATGAGGAACTTGGGGAAAAATGGAAATCCCCGCTGCGCTCTGGGAAGCCCATTGTTCCCGGTACCTAATGGGGGAACATTTCTTTGATTGCAGAAAGGTGGGGTAGAAGATGACAATCTAGATTTCAGGGTATCTACTCGTTGGGGATATTGGATTTGGGGAGATAAAGGGATCGAGAGGTGTAGGGTAGGATGCACTAAACCCATTACCTATTGATGGGGAGAACTTTGGGGTGTTTAGTAATGGGCCCTGGAGCTGAATGGTCAGTAATTAGATCTTCTTTGTTCATTTCTTTCTTCGGCTGCTCTTTCCGTCTATCCATCAGTCGATTGGTGAAAGTTGCAAAGAACTGATGGAAGGAAAGAAGGACGTCTCCAGATTGGGATTTAAGTAGATTAGGTTGATTGCTTATTCGTTCATATATTCATGCATTCATTCGCTCGCTCATTCATTCTTCCTTCATTCCTTCACTCATTCATTTCTTCCTTGTTCGCTTATTTCTTCGCTTATCTTTCATTCGTTCATTCACTCAATCATCCCTTCTTCCTTCCTTCATTCACTCATCCACTTCTTTCCTTGCTTCATTCATTCATTCACTCAGTCATTCTTTCTTCCTTCCTTCCTTCCTTCTTTCTTCCTTCCTTCTTTTTTCCTTCCTTTTTTCCTTCCTTCCTCCCTACCTCCCTCCCTCCCTTAATTCATTCATCCACTCGTCTACTTCCATGCTTCATTCATTCACTCATTCATCCACTTCTTTCATTCATTCACTCGTTCTCAATCATTCTTCCTTCCTCCCTTCCTCCACTTCTTTCCTTCCTTCGTTCATTCATTCACTCAATCATCCTTCCTTCCTTCCTTCCTTCATCCAATTCCTTCCTTCCTTCAGTCATTCATTCGTTCACCCACTCACACACTCACTTGTTTATTCATCCATTTGTTCATTCGTTCGTTCGTTCATTCCTGTGCTAGTTAGTCTGGATCATTCTCGTCTGCTGGGCATCTGGATTATCTGCGTTGGTCGTCGTCTGCGGCAGATGGCGCCGTTGATCGTCTGCAGGTGACGTCGGTGATTCGACGACGATTATCGCTTGGCCCACTTACTGTCATGCGTAACAGATGTTCAGTGATCTGTGTCGGTGACACGCGTCATGTATTTTTAAGTGGCTCCGAGCGCTGTGTAAACACCGACTGACGGTCTCTCTCGCCGATCCAGGTTATACTGATGGCTATTTCTGTGTTGATTGATCCAAAAGGATTGACCCAGAAATGTTTGATGGGAGTCTTGACCCAGAAATCAACCGTCGCCCAAGCCAGTTTGGGGGGGGCAATTTAGTGGCCTGCCCCCAAATCAAATGGAGTGGGTATGAGTGGATTGCCAGCGATGTGTCCGACCTTGAGGGGAATGCGGTCGTGTGTGGATCAAATTTCGTCACAGTCTTGTAACCAAGACGGCGTATTTTGTGTGAATCCTTTCTTGTGTCTGCCTAAGTTACAGGAGTCTAGCGCTGAGTCTGAAATAGCTGTAATGAGATTTTTCATTATGTAGCTGTAGCAGCAGCAGTAGCAGTGGTAGTTGTAGCGGTTGTATCGAATGTTTAGCGACGTATCGTGGCTGCCACGGCCGTCGAAATCAACTTCACTTTAAATGCGGAAGAATGAACAACACTTGTGAATTATACGAGTTCCTCAGTTTAACGACATCTTATGGCATCAAAGGCCGTTGCCGTCGCCCTCCTCCTTTATCCAGGCTTGGGACTGGCATTACCCCCCAAACAAGGCAGTGGCGGAGTTCCTGAATTATACGATTAAGCGATTGGTTTATATATGGCATCAGTGGAGAACTTTTTAGAGGTGTCTAAAGAGCACATTGAATTACTATGTGTTCGTATACACCACGGTAATTAAGGCGATAATTGTTTTCCACTGTTTAGCGACTTCTTGTGGCTTCCATTGGCCGATGACATTGACCTCAATAGCAAAGCGAAAACACCGTTATGTTAAATGGATCGTTCTTTTAATGTTACGACACGATTTGCTTTTTTAATGCAAACCTAGCGCGGTTTAAAAGGTGTGTAAAATTATGAAAAGTTATTTTTTGAAGTGGCTGAAAACGCGACCTCTAACGGCCTAGCAACACCGGTGTCTGCTTAAATAAGCATTAGTTTCAGGACCACGCTGTAGCTTTTTTGCCTGGCTACCCTAAAACGCGACACTGGGTGTGTAGCTGTAGGACACGGTTGGATTTCTTACTGCGATGCGACAGATTGGGAGGGTTTTTGGGAGGGCCTTTTGATTGACAGATGTCATTTATTTATTTATTTATTTATTTATACAGAACACTTATATAGCGCCCCTTCAAGAAAACTACTCAGAAGCGCTCCCAAACCAACCTCGGCGAAAGAGAACAGTCTTAAGAGAAGAATAGAAGATAGAAGTAAAATCCCGGGGCAGAAGACGTAGAGTAACAGGAAGTCCGTTCCAGAGGGTTGGGCCAGCATAAGAGAAAGCACGACGCTGCATGGTTGAGGTGCGAGTGCGAGGTACTAGTAGATTACAACTAGCAGCGGAGCGAAGAGAAGCACGTCCCAAATTGGACCAGACAGGTAGGCAAAGCTCCCTCAGGTAAGAGGGGGCAATACCCAACAAGGAGTTCCAAACAGAGACGATGACCCTATAGTGAATGCGCTGACTCATAGGAAGCCAGTGCAACTCATCTCGCATGAAATCAGAGACATGACCAAACCTAGAGATGCCACCAATAAGCCGTGCAGCCGCCCGCAACACACGTTCCAGGCACAAAAGCCGTACATCAGGGAGTCCAACATATAAAGAAGAGCAGTAATCCAACCGACTAGTGACAAATGCATGAACCAGAGTCTTAGATGAGGTGACTGAGAGAGAACGTGAGACAACACGAAGTTGCCGTAGCTGGTAGTAGCAACTACGACAAAGACGATGTACCTGAGCCTTAAAAGAGAGCTCCTGATCCAACTCAGTGCCAAGGTCATAAACTAGGCAACGGCGGAGTTATACAATGACATTTTTTAATATTTGCATTTTTATTGCAACATAGCGCGTTTATAAAGGTGTGCAAAATTACGAAAAGTTAGTTTTTGAAGTGGCTGGAAAAGCGACCTCTAGCGGCCTAGCCACACTGGTGTCTACTTAAGTAAGCATTAGTTTTTGGCCAGGCTACCCTAAAACACGACATTTGGATGTTATGTTTTGTAAAAGGGGTTTTGTGTTGAACGTGGGGTGAGCGAGGAGTATATAGCAGTTTACGTAGCTCTTTAGCTTCGAGAAGAAATAGCAACCATAACCCATTGAATTCGGTTGATGCCTTCTATATGGCGTCAGTGGAGAGCTTTTTAGAGGTGTCTAAAGAGAACATTGAATTACTCAGTGTTCGCGTATCCACGGTAATTAAGGCGATAAT
Organism: Norana najaformis; assembly: GCA_964023275.1. NCBI lineage: Eukaryota > Metazoa > Annelida > Clitellata > Crassiclitellata > Hormogastridae > Norana > Norana najaformis. The sequence continues at coordinate 25,867,151 of OZ029926.1, forward strand.
TGTTTCCCATTATTTAGCGACATCTTGTGGCTGCCATCGGGCGATGACGTTGAGGTCGCATTATAGCGAAGATACAATAACAATAGTAGTTCCTCAGTTTAACGACAGCTTATGGCATCAAAGGCCGTTGCCGTCGCCCTCCTCCTTTATCCAGGTTTGGAACTGGCACTACCCCCAAACTAGGCAACGGCGGAGTTATACAATGACATTTTTTAATATTTGCATTTTTATTGCAACATAGCGCGTTTATAAAGGTGTGCAAAATTATGAAAAGTTAGTTTTTGAAGTGGCTGGAAAAGCGACCTCTAGCGGCCTAGCCACACTGGTGTCTGCTTAAGTAAGCATTAGTTTTTTCCCTAAAACACGACACTGGAAGTCTAGCTGTAGGAAACAGTTGGATTTCTTACTGCAATATGACAGACTGGAAGGGTTTTTTGGGAGGGCCCTATTGATTGACAGATGTCGTTTGGATGTGATATTTGTAAAGGGGTTTTTGTGTTGAAAACGTAGGGTAAGCGAGGCGTAGCAGAAAAGAGGGCATCTATTCACCATCCTTATCGGTCAGTGGGGTTTATAGCAAAGGGCCAGACTTCGTTGAGAGGGGTTTTTAACGAACTTAGAGGGGTGAGAGAATAGTAGTATAGCGCCATTTTGAAAACCATTCAAATAACCCCCCCCCAGTGCAGAAAGATGTTTTGGGATTTCTGTTCGACTAGCGCTCCCTAGCGAACTCATCTACAAAACGCGTGCACTGACCGTACACCCCAATTGGTGGATCAGGCGGCGAGGTAGAGGGATGGCCACCCGCCCTCATATGCCGAAGCCAAGAAGTGAAGTCGTTAACACTTCATACTCATACTCTTATACATTTACATTTTACAAATATTAGGCTTTGCTTAGACACCTTTAAATCGCATTTTTCCGACGCTATATATGCGGTGATTACAAACAGTGAAATGTCGCCGTTAACGGCCATGGAAGCCACAAGATGTCGTTGGGCACTGAATAATAATGATACAACTATTAGTTTGTGCTAAGACACCTTTAAATCGCATTTTTCCGACGCTATATATCTGCTGATTTCGCTCACTCGCCAGTCAACCACTTTATTCATTCTGGGCTGCCTTGCTCTATTTGAATCAAAGAAATCCGTCTCTGAAATTAGAGATACCTTTTCCACCTCAGCCAGTCAGATTCTTTTTAATAACAGAATTATTTTTAAATACTAAGTTACAAAGTTCACTTTTATAAGAAAATTAAATAAATTTCATTAGCACTATTTGTTTAAATTTTTACTCTAATATGGATATTTGCATTATGCAGTGGAATGCCAGAGGCATTATGAAAAATAAAGATCAACTAAAAAATTTCTTAGGGAAAACTAAAAGATCTTCAGAAGTAATTTGTATCCAAGAAACCTTTTTAGGAGAAAAAAGCAAAAATCCAGTAATTGAAGGATATGCTATGGTTAGAAAAGATAAAAATGGTACTACAGATACAGGAGGATTAATGATATTGGTCAAAGTCGGTCTGAACTTTACTTTTAAAAACGTTACTAAAATTCCTGGTATTGAAATTCAAGCTATAGAAATTAAGACAAATACAGGGCCTCTTCAAATTATTCATCTATATATTTCACCAAAAACTGAAATTAATAAAGAATCTTTCAAAACAATTTTCCAAAACAAAAGAACTATTGCAACGGGGGAATATAATTCCCAAAATAAATTGTGGGGAAGGTGCACAAACAATAAAAATTGAAATGTTTTAGAAGAAATTTTAAATGAAAATAACTTAACTGTTTTAAATACAGGACAGGCCACACATGTCATTTCAAATCAATCCAGCACTAATTCTGTAATTGATTTATCAATTGTAACGCAAAATTTGGCCCTTATCTGTTATCACTATGTTGAAAACACACCTTTAGGATCTGATCATTAAGTTACTATTACCAAGGTAAATGAGGAAATAGTTTTGGAAGGTGAAATAGGGATGAACCTCTGGAAACTAGATAAAGCAAATTGGAAAAACTTTAAATCAGAGAGTAAATTTGTTATATCAGAAGCCCTACTGGTTGATGATATAAATCAAACTTTTACAAATTTAACTACTGAAATTGCTTCTATAGCAAATTCTTCAATTCCAGCTAAAAAGTACATTAAAAGCAAAAATCAAAGACATCGTCCCCTACCATTTTGGAATGACAAATGTGACAATGCTATCTATGAAAGAAATAGGGTCAGGAATAAAATGGCTAAGTCAAAGGATCTAAATGATTATATTGAATATAAGCGACTAAATGCAGTATCTAAGAGAACTATTGCTACGGAATCTAGAGGGAGCTGGGAAGCCTACTGCAATGAACTAACCAACCAGTCGAAGTTGGGAGCTGTATGGAATATGGCCCGAAGAATGAATGGGACAGCTTCCAAAACTTCCATCCCTACCCTCAAATATAAAAGTACTGTAGCTGAAACGAATTTAGAAAAAGCTAACCTATTGGGCCAGACATATGCAGATACCAGCAGTAGTGCTAATTACAAGAAAGAATTTCTGGATCATTTACGAAATATGCAAAATGAAAACGAAACTATACAAATTTCAAATTATGCAATAAAAGATAATGAATTAGATGCATTAAAAACTGTTTTTAACCTGAGAGAATTAAAAGAGGCAATTGACAGCATCAAAAAGAACAAGTCGCCATAAGAGAGAAGATAGGATTCCATATGACCTTCTTAAAAATCTTCATAAATATGCTCTAAAAGTTCTTTTGAAATTTTACAATAAAATTTGGAATGAGGGAACCCTTCCAAATGATTTGACTCATGCAGTAATAACACCTATCTTGAAACCAAATAAAGATCCTACATCCCCTGAGTCCTACAGACCTATATCACTGACTTACACCAAAATAACCTACATATGCTCTTTTTACAAACTCAGAAATCGGTTTCCTGTTTGCTTTTAGTGTGTATTCCCCACAAATGTAGCAGAATATGTCTGGATGGTTAATGCAGCTCCGTCTGGAAGTAGCCATAACCTTAAGGATGTTCGCATCTGAGGAATTAAATGACTAACCTAAAAAATAGTAAGAACATGTAGTTATTTAATGCTCACATTCACAGATTGTTCTTGCGACCAACTCTTAATATGCCCTAAGACGACTGCGGCTGCTCTAGCTTTCAGGAGGCGGTTTATATAGGCTATAAATGCTGACTTCAGCATAATCTATTTACATAGTTCGAAACCATGAAACGCTGTATAAGCACAAATAAATTCTAAATGAGGCCATGAATTTAGTGCTGAGTAAGCTGTAGGCTACGGAATAGTTATTTCGTTGAATCAGCAATATCTCAGCACGTGGCAAGATATGCTGATTTTACATTATAAGGATGTAGGCATTATATGAATCAGCAAGAATTATAATTAGCCATAAATAAAGCTTATTATGACATTTTAGTTTTGCCAAAGACATCGTTTAAAGAGTGGACCGGGTTTTCTTTACAAAATCGACGATATCTCAGAAACTAGACCTGATGCACTCAATCCAATGACATTTTCTGAATCAGCGCCCAAAATAACCCCAAGAACAGGTCTAAAACCGAAGGCAACAAGAAAAAAAATTTTTTCTGTTGGCCAGTGATACTAATGCTAAATGCGTGGCGCCCATTGAAACGGACAGAAGTGGCCCGTCCGATAAATTCATTTTAACTGAGCAGGGTCGAGGTCATCTAGACACTATAGAAAAACGTGTATTTTATTTACCCTGAAATAACTTGGATGAGCTGTTTGAGATCGTTGCCCTAAGTGGTCGGCGTAACCCTCTGCGTCTCATGGTGATCTCTCTAACCCCAAGCACCACCCCCGTAGCTGCCACGCTGTCTCTCGGCCTGACTTTTGGATCTTGACCTGGAACCGAACCCTTTTGACTGTCAATTTTGTTTTGACTGAGCTCCTGTGAATAAGCTAGTCCCCGCGGCGCGGCTTTCGTTGGGCGCTGTAGAAATCTCGGAATTACGATTACGATTACGATCTTAATCTCGTGGATAATCCTATAAGAGCCCTTCTCCATCAACCCTCCCCGCCTTTTGTGTTCTTTGATGTTGCCGCCCAATGCGGCGTCATCCTTTGATGTTTACCGTGCCGCTCGATTGGTCCTGGGATCGTCTGCTGCGACTTAACCGACGGATTATCTATAATCCGGATTACGATTCGCTTCGTCAGCCACCGATAGAGGGCTACAGCTGAACGCCGTCCGACTTAATCCCTCTTTAAATGTCCCCAGCCGACTGGGCTTCAGTCGCCGTGACGGATGTTTTAGTTTTATCTGGCCTTACTAGTCTGTCTGTCTGGCTGTCTGTCTGGCTGTCTGTCCGTGTATCTTTGTGTGTGTCTGCCTGTCTGTCTGTGTGTCTGTCTGTGTGCCTGTCTGTCTGTGTATCTGTTTATGTGTGCCTGTCTGTCTGTGTGCCTGTCTGTGTGTGTCTGTCTGTCTGTCTGTTTCTATCTATCTATGTATCTGTTTGTGTGTGCCTGCCTGTCTGTGTGTCTGTCTGTGTGCCTGTCTGTGTGTGTCTGTCTGTCTCTGTCTGTCTGTTTCTATCTATCTATGTATCTGTTTGTGTGTGCCTGCCTGTCTGTCTGTGTTTTTCTGTGTCTGTCTGTGTGTCTCTGTGTCTGTCTGTCTGTCTTTCTGCCTGTCTGTGTTGCTGTCTGTGTATCTGTTTTTCTGTGTGTCTGTCTTTTTGTTTATCGTTCATGTTTGTCTGTTTGCCTGCCTATCTCTCTGTGCATCTGATTGCCTACTCAGCGCTTCTTGGCCTTTTCAAATCTTTTAGCACAGGGACCCAACCCGAAATGCATAGGCGAGAGGTGATGATGGTCTTACCCAACAGGTGCTTCTGGGGTTGAGTGTCTGGGTCATCCAGTGCTCGGGCAACGACACCTGGCGAGCGGTCCCATTGACTGTGTGTTGGCGCTGACGGAGAGATCTGATTCGCCGTCGTTGGTCTCTTTCTGGGCGATGTTTCCGACCGATGATTTCGGGAGACGACGTGTTCGGAAGTCAAGCGATGAAGAAGGAGAAGGAGGAGGAGGAGCAGAAGAAGAAGGAGCAGGAGGAGGAGAAGAAGAAGAAGAAGAAGAAGAAAAGAAGAGGAGGAGGAGGAGGAAGAGGAGAAGAAGAAGAAGAAGAAGAGGAGGAGGAGGAGGAGGAAGAGAATGAGAAGAAAAAGAAGAAGAGGAGGAGGAGGAGGAGAGGAGGAGGAAGAAGAGGAGGAGAATAAGAAAAGGAGGAGGAGGAGGAAGATAAGAGGAGGAGGAGGAGGAAAAGGTGAATGAGTAGAAGAGAAGGAGAACTTGGAAGAGGAAGGAGGAGGAGAATACGAAGAAGAAGACGAAGAAGAAGATGAAGTACAAGGAAAAGAAGCAGAAAAAGAAGAAGACGTTTAGGAGGAAGATGAGGAGGAGGAGGAGGAGGAGGAGGAGGAAAAGGAGGAGGAGGAGGAGACTAGAGTGTCAATATATTGGACGCGGCCCAAGTCGTGTGTTAAAGATGTCGAGAGAGTTTGGACATGCGCCTTTCAGGCCGTCGTCACTAGATTGATGTACGAGCATTGGCTGAATCATGAGCATCTTATATATATATATATAAGTTACGTATATATATATATATATAAGTTACGTATATATATTATATATATATGTTACATATATATATACATGTACATATATATATTATATATATATAATGCGTGCGTGTTGCATAATCGTTGGTAATGAATTATTATAGGAACTGTTTGTATTACTTTGTGCGCGGCTTAATCTGTCGGTTGTTGGCTGAGGGAGGGAGGGAGGGAGGGAAGGAGGGAGGGAGGGAGGGAAGGAGGGAGGGAGGGAGGGAAAACAGACCGTGAAGATGAGTCACAAAGCGCAGTTTGCCGACTCCGGTTTTTGGCAGAGGAGACAGAGATCGCGGGTATACTCAGTTTTTGCCTTTGAGACAGACGGACGGACGGAGGGAAGGAGAGAGTAAGGGAGGGAGGGAGGGTGAGAGAAACAGTGACAGAGAGAGGTAGGGACAGATAAAGATAGATAGATAGATAGATAGATAGATAGATAGATAGATAGATAGACAGACAGACAGACAGACAGACAGACAGACAGACAGACAGACAGACAGACAGATAGATAGATAGATAGACAGATAGATAGAGTCATAGAGAGACAGAGACACACAGACAGAGAGAGAGTGAGACAGAGAGATAGATAGATAGATAGAGAGACAGACAGAGATATAAACAGAGACATAGAGGGAGACAGAGACAGAGAGACATAAAGACAGAGAGAGTGAGACAGAGACAGACAGATAGACAGACAGACAGACAGACAAAGATCAGTCAGCGGTTGTTGATCGTGGCTCATGGGCTTAGGACGGACAGAGCGATGGCTGAGGTCGTTTGAGTGGTTGCTTTGCAGCTGCATTGGATCAGAGGTTTGTCGATCGTTTTTGATCAGTTGGAGGTCCGTAAGTCTATCGAAATGAGTTTGTTTTCGTTCGATGTTGCTTCCTCTGGCTGGTGTTGACGGTAAAAATCTCACCTGGTCAGATCACTGAAAAACGAGGAAGGTCGAGGTCATAGGTCGCTATAAAAAGTACATTTTACATTTTGAGCTGTTGGCCTCGGATTATGATGATGATGGTCCTCATGATGATGATGATGATGATGATGATGATGACGATGACGATGGTGGTGGTGGTGATGATGATGATGGTAGTGGTGGTGGTGGTGGTGATGATGATTACGATGATGATAATGATGATGATGATGATGATGATGATAGTAATAGTATTAACATTAACAATAATAATAATAACAATAATAATAAAAATAATAATTTAATAATAGTTGTTGTTGTTGTTATTTTTGTCATTATTATGTATGAGTGCATGTCTTAGTATGTATCTAGGTGAGTAGTTTGTCTAAGCTGATCGAAGGTCGTTGGTGAATTGTTGGCAGGAGATGAGAGATTCGGAGCCTGGAAACAGGACGATACAATGAAAGCGAGCGATGAGATGATGCGAGAGGAAGCGATGACCGAATCTGCTGCTGAATCCGAGAACGAAAGCCCGACATCACCACCATCTCCAGATGCACGTTAGTTCATCTGATGGTTTTCTTCAATGTTTGTTAATGAATAGCAAAGACAGAACCTTACCTAAGAAAACCCTAATAATAATAATAATAGGACAATTTGTATAGCGCCGTAGCACAACCGAGGCCGAAGAAAAGGGCGCTGTACATGGGTAACACTAAGTAACCGTGTTTTGTGAGGCACTCAAAAGGCGCTAAATGAATAGCTAAACACATGCATACATACCTACTTACATGAACACATACATACATTACAATTCAATGACAGTTATAAAGGCCTAACGAGTCACAAGGTGTCGCTTAACGCTGGTCACTTCTGCTACAAAAAACTTCTGCTTATACAAATTAGCCCATTTAATGAGGGGTATACGAGGCAGTAGCGTGCTCCCTTAGGGTTAGAGACTTTGAGGGAGTTGTACCGGTTATAAACCGTGAGGGGATAACATTAGGATTGGTTAGAAGTATAATTTGGTACTGGCGTAAGCAGGGTAATAAACGGCAAATCCTGCGATGCGCTGGCCCCGTGTCCAGGACATTGGGATTTGTCCTCTGCCGGCGAAAGGGCCTAAAGAAAAGGAAATGAGCATCTCCCATACACCTGATTTATGGGATATGGGATACCTTACTTTACGCTGGGGCTGACAATTTGTAGGGACTGGAATGGGTGTAATGGCTTTGTTAGATGTTACTAGATCAGGGTGAAGGTAGCAATCGTTCTCGTCCATTCTTTATTCCTTTCGCCCTTCTTTCCATTCTGTCCTCCTGTGGTAATTACCCAGCCCGGGTTTGATGGCCACCCCTTCCTGAGGCTTTTGTTTGGGCCTGATGGATATCCGAAATTTGGCTGTCTGTGATGGCAGCTACGGTAAGGGCGGACATTTGAATCCGGGTAGTACACGGCTGGATGATCCTTTTGTCACCACCCCATCCCCCGTGGCTCGGGCTGTCACCCCTTTCAGTCGCCCTCTCCTTAATGCCCGTCTGAATGTGACGAGGCTCTTTGTAAGGACTAAACCTGCATTGACATAATGGTCTTCTTCCTTGCAAGCAGATAAGCCCGGTTTTATGGACCTGGCGGATTAGCATGTGAATACCGTAAGCCAGTGGATAGTAAGTCGGGCTTAGCGCTGACCAGTGTTAATAGCAGTGGGTCAGCGTTGGATTGAAGGACCCCATTGTGCAACGGAATTAAATTCCAAGGCCCCAGGGGTCGCCCTATTTTGCTTGGCACTGGCAGATATAGCGCAACTCAGCGGCGCCTGAAGCTAAGACTAAACGGGAAATGACCGACGCAGGAAGTTGAAACCTGTGACGATAATAAGGAAACCAAAGTCATTTAGACGACTCGGTCAGGTTCATTAGACAGGGAGGCGGATTGCGATATTCCACGTTGATTCCCGTCTACAAACTGCTCAGATGTTGGTTAATCTGAGGGAGACATGAGCCCACTGCCGACCATGGGTAGGCAGACATACCTTTATTCGCCATTTTGCTCAGTTATTTAAACAGCAGATTCAGCTGCATTGGTGACTCTTCAATTATTAGAACACTGTTTGCTTTGTGATAAACGTTTTGTTCGAAATTAACTTTAACAACATTTAGGTCGGCGTAGGCAGCACGTTTGCGAAGAGCTTCAAAGGCCCTGTATTTTGTGGCTGGCTATTTAGGTAAATGACTTCAGGTTTAGCTTTTGTTTTTACCGAACCCTTTTTGCCTATCGATTTTTTTTTGGCTGAGCGTCTGTGAACAACCTGGTCCCCGTGACGTGGCTTTCGTTGGGCGCTGTAGAAATCTCGGGATTACGATTACGATTACATGTTGTCGCTATTATTTCAGCTGTTAAATTGTGACGTTGTTTACTGTACACACGTTGCCTAACTTTAGTCTGTGCTGGCGAGTGTAAGTGCCTAAATTTAGTGGGTGCCTAAATTGATATTTGGTCTATGCTGGCGAACGGGTGTTGGCAGAGTGATTTGCTGTTCATATGGTTCTTTGAAGACGAGAACATTTGCTGTTTAGAATGTTACAGTTTTCATTGAACCAGTGATATTCAGGCGTGATCATTACCTTATATTGCCTTCAAGGCTTAAGTTGAAAACAGGCAATTATCTAAGTAAGTAAGTAAGTAAGTAAGTAAGTAAGTAACTTTTATTAGCAACTAACAAGTGCACTTACATCGCATTGTATAGATCGATTAACTACTTATTTAAACTAGACTTTAACAATGTTTGACACGGTTTGTTTGACTTAAGTCGTAGGTAGACCTTTTGACATATAAACAGACCCCAGCTTGTTCGACTTAAGTCATAAACAGACAATTGCTGTTTTGACATAAGTCATGAACAGACCTTTGTGACTTGTAAACGGATCACTGCATTTTCAGCTCAAGGTTTCCTGAATTAAGTCTTCACCCAAGTCTCAATGTAATCAAATCTGTGATCTTTTGAATCAGATCCGTGCGACGTTAGTAAAACGTTTCACCCAGTTCTTCCAAGGCTTTCCGAAAGTCCACAAGAGAACAGATGTCAGGCGGTAGAGTTGACTCAACCAAAGGCTGACAGCCAACCGACGCAGCAGACTCAACCAGAGCCAAATGATGAGTCAACGCCCCGGACGCGGTCAACCTCGAGTGGTAGGTTGACTCAGTTGACTCAGACTCAGTCAGAGACGATTAAACGTCAAACGCAATCGGCTCAATCAGGGCTGAGTCGATTGCCAACACAGATGTCTCGGCCAGAGACGGAGAGAGAGACAACAGAATTGAATCAACCGGAGTTGAGTGTACATTCGAATAGTAAGTGTTTACCTTCACCATCACTTCATCCCTTGCAATTTCTGCGCAGGTCTTCCACCCAAAACTGAAAACACTCCTCTTCCGCAGATCCTGATTCCTGTTTCTTCCCTTATCTGTCCTGCAGATCCAATTCCAAACCTGCCTGACTCTTGGATCTTGACATGGAACCGAAAACTTCTTCCTTATCGATTTTGTTTTGACTGAGCGCCTAGTTCCCGCGACTTAGCTTTCATTGGGCGCTGTATAAATCTCGAGTTTACAATTACGATAGCTTCGATTTGAGTCTAGAGTGTACCCTTTACAAACTTCACGTGCAACATGCTTCAAGTCCTTCTTTATGCGTGTCCAGAAGCTTCAAGATCAGCAGGATGGGGGACATAACCTCCCAATATTTAGGTCTAAGGGTAAACAGATGGACATATCCCCCTCACCATATTCTTCTACCATAGTTTAAAACTGGACTTTTGCATTGATGGTAGGTTCTCTCATACAAGCATACATACATAAATACAAACGCTCATTGTAATTGTAATTGTAAACGAACATTTATAAAGCGCCACTTAGGAAACAGTGGCGCTCCCGACTTGAACAAACAAAAAGGATTTCAGGCGTTTGCGAGACTGGGTAGGAGAGAGACTAAGTAACTGAAGCCGCAGGTCAAGAGGAATGGAGTTCCAGCTGGAAGGGCCAACAAAGGCAAAGCTCCTGGACTGGGCAGTATATACATACATACATATATACAAACTTACATGCATATATACAAGCAGATAAATATACATACCTACATACATACATTCATACATACATTCATACATACATACATACATACATACATGTATACAAGCATACAAGCAGATATATATAAACATACATACATATATACAAATACAGCAGTAAACTATGAACCCAATAAATGATAGAGCGCCATATCGAAATATCTGCTCAGCCGTCGTCCATTTTGTCAAAACTGTTCAACTTCAGAAAGGAAACCTGCGCCAAAACCGTCCAAATGAAATTGTAATTGTAATTACGACAATTTATATAGCATCATTAGTAACATGCTACTTCTAAGGTGCTTTACAAAGTCAAAAGTCAGCTCAAGAACTAAGAGTTATGAAGTAGATAGAATTTGAGCTGATTTTTAAAGAGGTTGACGCTTTTGGACTCCTGAATGGATGCCGGAAGGCTTTTCCAGGCACGCGGCGAACCAGCGACCCGAAAGACCCGATCACCCATTCGAGTCTTAGTTGCTGGTACAAAGACATTGGCGGATTTTGACGATCGCAGTCGCAGTCTGTTGGGGTCATCAGATAGCGGCCTGATGCTGTCTGCAAGATAGCGTGGTGCACAGTTGTTCAGGCATTTGTACGTAAGCAGACAAAGTTTGAATTTAACGCGCTGGCCGATCCTTAGCCACTGAAGTTGGTCCTGAAGCACGGGTCTGATATGGTCGGATTTGCTAGTCGGAGTGGCCAGACGGGCGGCGGCGTTGATGACTGCCTGAAGCCGAAGGGTTCTGCACTGTGGCAAGCCAGCGAAAGCAAAGTTGCAGTAGTCGATTCGGCTTAGTACCAGACTTTGTATAAGTAGGCGAATTACGCCGTTTGTGAGGGACCGAGAGACAGACCTTAGCTGTCTCAGGATGGCGAAGCTGGTCCTCACAAGTCCTGTAATGTGTGATGTTGGAATGTTGACCGACTAGTAGTTCACCTGAATTCCCCTTCATTTACTTCATATGGAGGTCATTATCGGAGGCAGAGACGAAGATTTGGTTGAGGAAGGAAGAACTGGGTAATTATTATTGTCTTGGGTAACAAAAGCTGAGACAAAGGCTGCTTTTCAGTGAGCCGGTTAGATCTGGCGTGAACTGTGTGTACTAGTCCTTCAGAATGGTGACGCAATAACACTATAGTTGGTTTTTATTACTCCAGCGTTTAATAATCGCCACTACTTAATGACTGTGCATTAGTCGATATGGTGCTGAACAATTGTTAGCGTAGGACTTGCTTAAGGTCCCTACACGGTAGCCGTCTCAGAGGAGGATCTAACCCGTACACTCCGCGTTACAAGCCGAACGCGCTAACCAATCGACTACCGTGACCTATATACATGCCGAGCGCTCTAACCAATCGGCTACCGTGACCCAATTACATGCTGAGCGCTCTAACCAATCGGCTACCGTGACCCAATTACATGCTGAGCGCTCTAACCAATCGGCTACCGTAAACCCCAGGCATGCAGAGCGCTCTAACCAATCGGCAAACATGACCCATATACATGCCGAGTGCCCTAACCAATAGGCTACCGTGTCCCACAAATTAATAGCCTCGGTTATTAATAGGCTTGTAAATCTAACTGGAGAATTGGGCTGAGACAAGACTGATATTAATAGACTTAAAGACAAATGGACTAATTGACAATGGTCAGGCCCGGAATAGTAGGGCCTTAACAAGAAGCTTTATTTGACCATGTATATATAGATATACATATATATTTGTTCAAATACTTTACAGCTTACAGTCCTTTAGGTAGCGCTTGACTCGGCTTTCGGTTGTTGCTTTAGGCATTAAGATAATGGCGCCTTAGAAGTCGTTAGATTTGATTGGTATCTGGCGCCCTCTGTTTGTAGGTGGTGACTTTGTCGAGATTCGTTGCATTGTGGAACGACTGAAAGGCTCAGAGGAATCTAGAGGAGGAAGGAAGAGTTTCGTTGAATTGGATGGGGTAACTCTGGTTCCCAGTTCGATACTGCTTCGGGATTTAGTAGACACTGTTCTTCATGCTCACCGTTTTGAATCAATGGACACACTTGGTGCTACAGGTGGGCAATATATTATAGCTGGCCATTTTTAATAATAATAATAATAAATAATAATTATTATTATTATTATTATTATTAATTATTGTTGTTTTGTTGTTATTGTTGTTGTTGTTGTTCTTAATGACATTTAGCATCCTTAAGGTTAAAGCAGTTTCTCTGGAATCGGCGTTATACAAATTTCTGATTACAATTACAATTGGGAGTCGTCCACTGCCGGCTCAAAGACCGAAGAGCGGGAAACGAATTCCTGCCGCACATTTGACGTTGGATTACGGGAGTTTTGCATCGTACTTCATTCGTTATTCTTTGTCTTGGAAGGGCATGCATTATCTGGAAAATATGTCACTTTTGCGGAAAAGTATAAGTCGTATTTCCAGAGAAGTACTGGACATGTCATATTCTCAGAGAACTATGTAATATTTCTAGAAAAGTAACGACTTACAATAAATGAAAGATGTTGCCATGGACTGAAGAAATGATTGTGGTTAATTGCCTTCGTTTGAAAGTAGTGAGTGATTTTGAACATGATGCTGAGAATGCTTATGTAATGATAATTGCTAGTTTGTTAAGTTGCTGTTAACTGACGATGTGCTGTACCAGTAGGTGATGTTAACGTTTATGTGATGCTATGGGCTGTGATTTCTGTATTCAGGTGCAATTTTACCTAACAGCAAATGGCAGGCAATAAGATTAGATGATGTGACGCTGGATTCATCAGCCACAGTCGGAGATATCGTCAGCGGAATTGAAACGTCCCAGATGGTACTAAAAATCACGCTTCCCAGGTAAGTTTTCTTCAAGAGCGTGTAGCTTACCATCTACTGTCTAGTAGATGCAGCCTTTATTTTATAACTGATCTATAACTGATAAATTCGTGGACAGCTACAAAGAGTTTGACAACGTTGATGTACATCAACGTTGTCATAACCTGTTCAGTTGAAAATGTTCTAGGCCTGCCTTTATCGGTTGTAGATCCTGCATTTGATTGTTGTTAGGTTAGATAGAGGTTTCTGATATGTGTGGGAAGAAATTGACTGGTATTTTTAGTCTTTTGAGAAGTTGTATTCTTTAAAATGTTTGACACTGTTGGAAATTGTTTGAAAACATCGTGTAGTTTTCTATATAGAGCTTTTAATTCATGTCTAAACTTAAGACTAATCGGTTTCAACGTGCTTCCTACCATAGCTTGAATTCTGGTTGTCTTGACCAATTGGATTTCAATTGGACTTCTCTAATGGATTACGATTTTTGACTAAGGTTTTTGCTTAAAGCAACCATCGATTGATACTTTGTGCATTATTTAATGGCGCTTTATATATCGTCAGATTAGATCGGATTTGAGTTTTAAAAACTCACAAAATAGTTAATTGTCTGCTGGAATTACGTTACATGTGTAAGCTGAAACATAAGTGTTGAGGTGTACACATTTCTTCATAAATTTTAAGTTACATTATGCAGCTCGCTGGGTAAAAGGTTTGTTTTGTACATTTGAAGTTTCTGCTGTGAACAGAAGTTGAGAGAGACGTTACTCAAGTTTCTCCTCTCAATCATCTCATTTGACGTCTTCACACAAACCAGTTGTCCTCTCGACAAGGTCAGTGCTTTCCTCCGTGAGGTTTGTAACACGCGTGTATTCAAAGATAAGAAAAAGTTTATACACTCGTTTATATGGTATATAAACCACATATATAAACATACCATGTATATGGTGTATTTTTATATGATTTATATGCCTGTACAGAAATTCCTCTGAAACTTACGTGGGCCAAGATTATGAGCCAAAACTGTGTGAAGCCCAACTGTCTGAAATTTCAACTCACTGACAACCTATACTTATAGGTCTGGCTTTAAGTACACCTTGAGACAAACTGTATTTTGCATAGCATTGTGCCATTATGTATTTTGGACACGATTAGTACACAGATTTACTAATTCCTACTATAAACTAGCATAAAAACTTTACTGAAAGAGGCCTTACTTAAAACCTTGCTCTGTTCAAAATTTAAGCTTCAGCTCATTGTAGTTTTTGCCGGGCGAAACCATAAAACTTCTGCTATTGGGTTTTCAGACAATGCTGGATCAGTTACGAGTTGGTAACAAAAAGTTGAATCTCTCGGAAAATAAGCTGTCGGCTTTTGAACAGTGGGTAAAAGAGTTTGACTATGGCGACCAGCTTCAGAATGGAGTTCATCAACCCAAAAAAGAGGCAGCAGTTTTTTCGAAGTTTAAGGTGGAAAATGGAACAAGTACCAAATCTTCGTCACCAAAGAGCGTAGATTTTCGGGCAACTTCACCTCATTCTTCCATGACTGTATTTGATCCTTTTACAGAAATAACTAAACTCTCTTCGTGGTTTGAAGTGAACCCAGATCCCTCGCTGACTGACTTACATATGTACTTAGACGAACTTAACCGTCAACCACACCGTCACGGTAACCCCGCTACCCTAAACGACGTCGTTAATTGGTTCGTAGAGGCGAGAGCTCAAGTCAAAACGTCAGTTAAGTCCAATCTACACCAACATGAACAACTCCATTCATCGGTTCTGAAAACTTCATCACTGAACGGTGACAAGAAGAGACTCAGACGGAGCTCGAGTTGCGAGTACGAATCGAAATCCAAAGAATCTGTCGTACCGCGTTTGCCAAACAAAAATGCTGTCTACATTGTCCAGCCCCTCTTATCAGATTCCAGCGATTCGGAATCTGCCGAAGTGGTCCAGCCAACAGACGATGGAGATCTTGCCATGAGTTCTTGCTTAACAACAATAACTACTTCTCCACATCGTTCTGTTGATGTTTCATCAACAGGGATTTATGAGAAGTCTTGCATGAAATCGGACGAAAACCACAACAACTGGAGCAATCCTTCACTAGTTGATGTCACTCCAGACCAAGCGACAGACCTCAGCCTCGTTAAGAGGTCGCACCTGCCTTCAACGAATCCTTGGAACTGGAAGCCAGTTTCATTACTGGATCATACAGGTCGGAATGCTGACAAAAAGCTTGAAAAGGACACACGCGAGTATGAAGTATCAAGTGGGTCATCCTCACCAAAAGCAATGGCTGAAAACACACTACCCGCTCCTTTCTATTCGCCCTATCCCCTTGCCACAATCGCGGGCCTACCCATTCATCCGAGCCAGATTCATGCAGCCACCATGCAGATTTTTCAACAGAGAGCTCTCTACAACTTCTCACACCCTGTTTTTGGGCCACAACCATACGAACTCGAAAGCGTTGGTAGTCCAGGAAGCGGTAATGAAGAAAACGACAGAAGGAAACGCAGCAGGGTCTTCATCGACCCCACGACGGAAATCCCGCTGCTGGAGCAGTGGTACTTGGCAGACACTCATCCAAGCGCTCAGACAATTGAGCATTACACAGACGAGCTGAACAAGGCCGATTATCGCCAGCGATTTCCAAAGCTCGAGCCCAAAAACGTCCAGTTGTGGTTCAAAAATCATCGTGCCAAGATGAAGCGTCTGAGAATGGAGCAGGTTAAATCGGAGTCGATCAATGGCAGCAACGGCTTTCTCAGACACTGACCGCAATTGCACGTTCGGGAAAATAGATTGATAAGTGTCAAAGGCGAATTAGAGCTTGACCAGTTTTCAATATCTCTTCCAATTGCAGCTTTGTGCCTTCCTAGCAGACATCTGAAGCAGTAGCTTTTATGAGCCCTGGCCGAAAGGACTTCTGTGAATTTCTTCTGGACGATCCAGGAAGACCCAAAAAGACCCGTGGAAAATTGGATTTGATGCATGGATTTGCTGTGTGCAGAGAAAAACAGTGGGTCAGTGAAATTTTGCATCTAGAAGAGTTACTGGTTATGGCTTTCATAACAGATATCGAGCAGATATCCGACAAGGAAACCTATATGATCAGTGAGGCTCATTGGTGTCAGATTGTGTTTCCTCAGCAAAATGTGTCTAAATAAGGTTTCCATTGTACTCAGAGATTTAGGCTATCTACCTTTGTTGATTTTTTATGTCAATCACTTGATGGATAAAGATGTCATCTTGTGACAGTTTTATGAGCTGAATGTAGTAAGATGTTGCATTTTTTGTTTAAAAGATCAGTTGATATATGCATGTGTTCATCGGACTATATATTTTTAAATTTGTTTTTTTATAACACATCGTTCCGTAAACATAACATTTATTTAAACTTCGAGATGGTGCTTTGTTGGGGTTTTGGTGCAGCGACGTGTAGATTTGTAATCTTGTACCAAATGGTTTTCATGTTTGGTTTTTACATTAGGCAGTAATTCAGTCAAGTCATTTAAATGTGGCCTTTGCTGGTATGATACTAAGTGGTCATAACGAGTGGCCTTATTATGCGTGTCCTCTGACCGAGTGACCTTGGTTCGAAGTCCTTAACTTTAACTCCAAAGCCTCGCTTGACGTGCATTTATGAATTGTGGCTTGAATCGATCTTCGCCAAAGTGACCTTAGTAGGTTTTCTTTCAAAAGATTTGTAGGGTGATCTTGCTCAGCAATTCGTCTGCTCCTCACTCCTAGATTTGATGCTAAAAGCATAATAAATTGTGCATTGTACATGGAAAGGAGGAAGACACGAGGAAGATCCAGGCAGATGCTGCTGGACTGGATGATGACGGACGGATACAACGGGCTGAAAGAAGTTCAGACCGAGAGGAGTGGCGTCATCGGACGTTTGAAACCTGCCTGAGGGCAGACAACCAGAAGAGGAGACATTGTGGCCATCATCTTTCATACTTAGCAAAGACTCCTTATGTAGGCCTAACTGCCATTGTTTTCAGTTGTTTTCAGATGCCTTTTCCAGAACCCTTTTATATTTGTGGTCGAATACGCCAGCATTTTTGCCTAAATTCTTGTTAGCATTGCAATGTAATCACAACCTGGAGAAGCAAGTGGTACTTTTGAGAAAATTGTCATCTCTGGTTTACCAAGCCTGTAGTCTACAAACTGCCTGATTTCTTCCCCATTTTTGTCTGACTGACCAGTTAATAAGAGTCCTTTATCAACAACAGTCATTGCTCGTTTGCCTTAAAAATTTCTTAATTGTCCTAAGGACGCCTGGTTCAACACCAGTCCACATTTGAAATGATTGCGAACGTCTGTTTGATTGTTGATTGGTTGATTGTTAGTTGTAGAAAACTGCGTCATTTTGGTAGTTTAAACATTTTGTGACTTTTTGGGACGTGGTTTAAAATGCAAAACGTGGCAGTGAGATATGAGATGATTGTGGCAGTTACTTTTAAACGTTGTTCGGCACTTACGGATATTCTGCTGTTTTCAATGCATTTAGTTGTTTACATTCGCAGAACTGGTAATGTTTAACCGTTTAATCTTGTCTTTAAGCGATTCGAGCGCTGCTCGTTCACTTTGAACCTGAGACGTTGAACTGTCGATCGTAAGTCTTCGAGATATAATAATGGCCATCTTGAAACTAATTTCGCTAACCATTCCAAGTTTGGGAGCAATTTTGGATTGTCTTTCACTTTGGAGCGGTCTGTTCGCAGAAACAGTTTTATTTTAGCAGTGTTCATATGCTGCTATGCCTGATGTTTCGTTTTGTTAAACGCTTATTGCTTTTTAATTTAATCGAGAACGCCATGACATTCGACGCCATTTTTATGCATATGGACGCTTTGCTGCAAAGATTAACGTTAAACGGTTTTATAGCGCTGCTTTGGCAGAACTCGTTAGTTAAAATTAGTTCCATCTGGCAGAGTTGGAGCGATTCAGGAACTCAAATCCGATTATTTGGAAACGTGTACAGTAAAATACTCAACAACAGAGTTTGCTTTAGTATCGTAATCCCGAGATTTCTACAGCCCCCAACGAATGCCACGTCACGGGGACCAGCTTCTTCACCGGCGCTCAGTCAAAACAAAATCGATAGGCAAAAGGGTTCAGTTCCAGGTCAAGATCCAAAAGTCAGGCAGAGAGACAGCGTGGCAGCTACGGTGGGTGATGTCTGAGATTGGAGCGGAAAGGGAGATAACAGAAAGAAGGGGAGTCAGGATAGGGAGTACAGCATATAGACCGGGTAAAGTATCGGTGTAATAGTAACAGAGCATGTTTTTGTAACGACATGGGTCAGGTTACCTGATGATTTTCTATGTAAATAGGGCAGGTCGTATCAAGAAGCAAGTCATTTCAAAATGTTTATAAGGACTTCTATAGCGCTGCTATTATGTTAAACTATGTAAATAGGGCAGGCCGTATCATGGAGCAAGTCATTTCAAAACTGTTTCTAAGGACTTCAATAGCGCTGTTATTATGTGACACCAAGTTGGATGGATTTGGATGCCCATAAGGAGGTCCAATATGTCCGTTGTATGTAAATATTGATGTACATGTTTTTCATAGCGACCGTATGGCCTCGACCCTGCTCATCTTTGACTGAATTAATCGGGTGAGATCCTTCACCACCGCTGCCCCTTTGAATGGACGCCATGACTTTAATATTAGCATTCAGTGTTTAACGACGTCTTGTGGCTGCCAGGGCCGTTAACTTCGACTTATTGATTATTCTCACTCTTCCAAGCTGACATTTGAACGAAATTGACGCATATATAGCTTCGAAAAATTGCGATTTAAAGGTGTCTAAGCAAAACCTAATATTTGTAAAATGTACATGTGCTCGTTTTTCTATAGCTACCTTACGCCTTCGTCTCTGCTTACTACATTTTCAATGAATTTATCGGTTCAGATCCTTCACCATCGCTGCTATGGGTGAAGCCTTACAAAAGTTATGCCAAAGCACAAGTTCTCATAATAATAATAATAATAATAATAATAATAATAATAATAAATAATAATAAACTGCACTGTACTCTAAAAGCACTCGATACAGGGATACAATTACTGCTACTTTAATTCAATAAAACAATAAAACATTTATATAGAGCCATTTCTAGTATTTCTCCGTCCGGTTCTGATGACCGCCGACCTACAACATGAAACAAAGTGGCGAATATTTCACTTGCTTCATCTAGTTCAATTCGGTATACAAACTGACCCAATTTCTGGAGGTTACTGACCTAAGGGCGTTGACCTCGAGTGAACCTCAGCCATCTCCCTCCCCCCCGACTCTCAATCACGAATCAGACGTCTGGATGTTTCACTCATTTCCTCTGTTTCAACTTATAATGCAATATTGACCCAGTCTGGAGGTCACTGACCTAAGGGTGATGACCTCATGTCACCTCCCTCCCCCAAGTTCTCTTCACGAATCGGACGACTGGATTCATATCGGAAATAAACGTCCAAATGTTCACATTATCGATTCTGTAGAAATCGTAAATAACGAACCAAAATTGTGCGCATGTGTATTGCCCCTATCTTTAATTCCCTGCATAGATGGCGCCACATACTGTATACTTCAACTGCACACTGTCAGTGGGGAGACGAGCCGGCGAGGGAGAGTCCTCTCCACATCGACAGTCTATGCATGAAGTCCTTTAGAAATATAGTCATCGAGTTCATTCCTAGAGGGCTAGAGTATACGTCGACAGTATGCATCAAGTCCTTTAGGAGCATACAACAGGAGTTCATTCCTAAAGGGCTAGACTCTTTATCCGCCCTAATATGGAAGGGGTTACCAAACGAAGTCGCCAACGCTTCATATCCATGGCTGCAGTGGCGGCTCCACGATTGATTGCATGGAGAAAGGGCATTTCCGGAGGGCGCCACAATCCACGATACAGGTCTGAGAGGCGCCGGCATATATCCATATAACCGCCCTCACGTCTAAATCTACCACTGCAGGGGCTGCCTCCTAAGATTGGCTAAGGGTTTGGGGGAGACTAAAGCCAGTGACAACTTCGTCTGTTTAAAACTGCTGTCGCTAGGTAGGGTTTTATCAAAAGCTCTTTGCAGTAGATCAGAAGTCTAGTATACGTCTACTGAGGGTCGAGTCAGGGAATCCATGTAGGGATTGGCCAGAACAAGCACCGGATCTTGGAATGGAGTAGACTTTAATGAGAAAAATAGAAAGTAAAAGTTTTTAGTTTCAAAATTTAGCTTAGATTTTGGACGTAGGTTACTCGTCGAGCAAAAAATCCGGTTTAAAATTTGTCTTATTGTTCACTTCTTCCTCTTCTCTGTCTGTCTCTGTCTGTCTCTGTCTGTCACTGTCTGTCTCTGTCTGTCTCTGTCTGTCTCTGTCTGTCTCTGTCTGTCTGTCTGTCTGTCTGTCTGTCTGTCTGTCTGTCTCTGCTAAAATTCCAAGCACCACACCCACTGTAACCGCCACGCTGTCTCTCTGCCTGACTTTTGGATCTTGAACCGAACCTTTCTGCCGATCGATTTCGTTATGAGCGCCTGTGAATAAGATGGTCCCCGTGACCTGGCTTTCTTTAGGCGCTGTATAAATCTCGGAATTACAATTAAGATTACTACATTAAAACCAGCCGACCTATCTATGTTCCATGCTCATCCCTCATACTAACATTCGATCAATGGACGCCGTGTCTCTTGCTGTACCCAGTACCCCACCTGTATTGGGTTCTAGAGCGCCCTCTGTTGCTGGTCCACGGCTTTGGACTTCGCTGCCGAGTTCTGTTCCTTCTGTCAGTTTTGTGATGTGATTCAGGTCTAAACTTAAGACTCGTCTCTTTCAACTTGCTTACCCATCGTAGCCTAACTTCTGGTTTCTCTGACCCATCGGAATTCGACCCGGCTTCTCCAACGGATTATGATTTTTGATTGCGATTTTGACTTGAAACGACCATCGACTGATGCCTTGGGCATTAAGACAACGGCGCCATAGAAGTCATCAGATTAGATTAGCTTTATAGCTTGTCCCCGGAGGAATAAAGCCATAGCTACGCCACTCTAAACTCAAGCTATATACTGGCCTTATTCTCGGCCGAAACCTGGCAGTCAGTCGTAAACAGTGCTTATCCAATGGGTTCGCGCTGACCGGGATCAGAATTCCAGGAAGCCGGGCTTGGCCGAGTAATGACCAGTCGAGGCAAACACCAGACATCTGTCCCGAACCACCAATTAAGTGGACTGAGCCACATTATATGAGGCGCATCCGGGTGTTTGGTGTCTGAATACGATTCTGTAGAGGAAGGATAAAATGACTGCATGGGCGAATTAAGTTTAGGGTCCTATGCCTGTCCGCGTAAGTTCTAGGTTTATTAACGCCTTTGAGAGGTGGTTGAAAGGCGCGATATAAATAGCAAGCTACATGCATACATACATTACATATATGCACATAGATATGAGCACATACAACTACACATACGCACATACACGATTTATGCACACACACATGCACGCATACATACATACATACATACATACATACATACATGCACACATACATATACTTACTATACATACATACATAAATACTTGCATACATACATACGTGCATACATACATACATACACACATACATACATGCATATATATACCTACATACATACATACATACATGCATACAAACCTATATACATACATACATTCACACATACATACATACATACATGCATATATATACCTACATACACACATACATACATGCATATATATACCTACATACATACATACAAACCTATATACATACATCCACACATACATACATACATACATGCATGCAAACATACATATAAACATACATATATACATACAGACAGTCATACATACATGCAAAGGCCCATTATGCCCCTATCTGTACCTGGAGTTGATTATTTAATTTATCTTATTAGGGAATTTACAAAACTCGATCAAAACATACATTTCTTTACTTTATTCCGAATAATTCCATTAAGCTTAGAACAACAACAACAACGAGGTAACATCATGTAAACAACA
The DNA here is from genome assembly GCA_964023275.1 of Norana najaformis. Lineage (NCBI taxonomy): Eukaryota > Metazoa > Annelida > Clitellata > Crassiclitellata > Hormogastridae > Norana > Norana najaformis. Next base: position 25,889,743 of record OZ029926.1, read on the forward strand.
ATCAAAAAACAACAATCACAACGAACTACACTACACAACAATTCATAACATTTCTGATGCAGTTGCAGTCTGTAATGATTACAACGTGTTACTGTTACAGTCCGGAACTATTACAATGTGTTACTGTTACAGGCTGGAACCATGCATTGCAATGTGTTACCGTTACAGTCTGGAACTATTACAATGTGTTACTGTTACAGTTTGGAACTATTACAACGTGTTACTTTGTTGAAGAACTTATTGTAATTTTCGAAATAAGAATGCCTTTCCTCTTGTTTCAAGTCGATTCACAGTTACGTGCAGATATCGGCAGTGAGTGCGAGAACTTCAGAAAGCTACCAGGCTGGAACCATGCATTGAGAAAACTACTTCAAGAATAGTCTTTAAAAAGTAATAATAATAATTAAATAAGTAAGGTAAAGTTTCCCATATCCCACAAGTGAGACGTAGGGGAGGCGCTCATTTCCTTTTCTCCAGGCCCTTGAGCCTGAAATGGACGTATCCCAAGGTCATGGACACGGTACCAGCGCATCGCAGGACTTGCCGTTTACTTCCAAGCTTATTCCGGTACCAAATTCTACTGCTTGGTGACAGAGGCACGGTGTGCGCAAACAACTTGCCCAGGGTCGTTACACGGAGTTGAACCCGCAACCGCATGATTATTAACCAAACGCGTTACCGATAGACCACAGCTGCGCACGTATATAAATTAAGCAACAAACAGGAAATACAAAAAAAAAATCAACACTAACTGTATAGCAGTTTGGTAGGTTACAGAAAGGCTTGAAAATTTGACACGACAGTATTTTCAACAATATTTCACCGAAAACTTAGAAATGATTGACCGAAAATCTCCAGAAGTGGCAGAAAAATCCTTAAACCGAATCTTTTCTAATTACGTTAACTGTAATTTTACTAATCAGGCATTTCCACAGCAAAGCGTAAACAACTGATAAAGCGAAGCGCTGCACGTGAGCGATAATAAGTAAATGGGACAAAAATCAACTCATCTTTGTCGAATATCTGACATAGGCGAACCAGTTCCAAAGGGTTAAACCAGCCACGTCTGAGTGGGGGCTATGAGATTACCCTGGATTCGTCCAAGAAGGGATACAAACACTGCAACACCCCCATTTGAATGGCCAACCCCAAGATAGCCACAGTCGGAATTCTGATCTTCCGAATGTTACAGTGCGCCACCTGTCGATGCCCTGCGCATTAAACACCGGCGCAATAAAAGTTACTGCTACTAATAATAACATCCCACAGAGAGTCAACTCCCCACCCTAAGACTAGCGCCTCTGGCGACTGGTGATGCTGTGCGAACACCAGCAAAGTAATTACAGCAATTTTCATGAGCTTGAAATATAGCGCTATCCACTGCACACGTTATCGGCACTGGGGCTTATATAGCGCTTTTTTGGTCACTCCCATTTTCACGTGGCTCATAATCCATTCATCACACTGGCTCCACCTAGCATTTCCAAACGCTGCCCACCTTAGCCGTCTGACTGTCTGCCTACCTGCCTGACTCTTGGGTCTTGACCTGGAACCGCCCTTTTTGCCAATCGATTTTGTTTTGACTAAGCGCCTGTGAATAAGCTGGTTCCCGCGACTTAGCTTTCGTTGGGCGCTGTAGAAATCTCGAGATTACGATTCCGATTCCGTATCACATGTAAATTCATCCCAAGTTGTTCGCGTGCCTTCACATCTAAAGACTATTTACACGGCATTCAATATTTTCGCGCACGCTTTCTACATGTCACCTTAGGATTTCAGTTTTCTGTGCAAAACCGCGCAATTCTATTCCACCATGCTTCAGCATCACAAACTAAAAATAATTTACATCATTACGTCATGTATTTAAAATATCTAACAATTGCAAGGGCGGACCCGGAGGGAGGGTAATCCGGTAATTGAACAGCTTGAATTTGGGGGGGCACTCACGCACAGCGTTGAGTTCTCCAACCGGTCTGGGTAAGGTTTGCATCTAAATGTAAATAAATGGAAATGCATGCTGTATCATATAGCGCCCGTATGGCCTCCACCCTACTCATTTTTCAATGAATTTATCGGTAAAATAGGGGTTGATGAAACTGGACTGAAACAAAGTCCAGAAAACCTGGGAAAACCCAAAAAACGTCGTAAAAATATCTTGTAAACTAGAAACCTGAAGAAGTTCCTCCAAATCTTGGTAGTTCAAAAAACGGGTCCTCCTATATCCGTTCGACCAATAACCGCATCCGAAATCGGGTCACCGCAAAAACCTCGGACTCGCTCCCTGCTTTAAACTCCCGGATCCGCCATTTAATATATTATGTATAAATATTATGTAATATAAAATAATTATATAAATATAATTCTGCTTGAGTTTCTACGTCATCGTGGAGAAAAACGGAGAAAATTGACGGAAGAGACAAAGAGAATTAAGTCGACCACGTGTCAGACTTTTAAAATCGGGATCGTCTGTGCCAGGAGTCTCAGCAACTCTTGACTGTCGAAATCAGGAGCCTCAGCCCTGAGGATCTGCAGGTTTGTCTAGCGCGTTATCGGCCTGGGGCGAATCCCCAGTTGCGCCCTTTCCTACCAGCTCCATTCCTCAGCAAAAGACTCAGAAGATCTAAAACACAAAAAAAAACATTAAAAATTAAATAGAGATACAGGTAGGTGTCCAATTAATTAATTACTTGATCTGTCCAATTAATCCGGTCAGTAAGTAAGAACAGAGTGAACAAGTAAACCAGCAAGCGAGCGAGTTAAAAGTAAACAAAGTAGCTAGTAAGCGAGCGAGTGAGCAAGGAAATGCGCGATCGAGCGTGTGTGTGAGTGCGTGTGTGTGAGCGAGCGAGCGAGTGTGAGTTCAGCCAGTTCAACGGTCCCATCCCTCTGGAATGAGTGTCATCAAAGTTCATCATTTTGTTGTCGCAAACCACTTGTGGCTGAAATTAGGTGAGATCCGACCCCCAAAATGGCGCCCTTCGGAGCCACAAAACAAACATTTGACTCTCATAAAACCACGCAGAAGACCAAATCACATCTCGGGCGAGTCGGCTCGAAATGGACAACTCATAAAATGGCCGAACTGAAAAACCCTAAATCGGATTCGAATTCTCTTTAGCGACGGCGTAACGCAAAAGGGCGTGGCCTGCATCACGTAATCTGGCGATGGACCACGTGACTCGGGCATGCGCACTGGGCGTGGGCAGACGACTGGATCACGTGGTCGGTTGGGGATAGATGGGGTGATATGGCGCAGGAGTTGCAAGGGCGAAATAACGGCGAAGGACTCTTCAGTAGGGCGGGAGATGGGACTGTTGGGGGCGAGGGGTAGAGTGGGCCGGGCACCCTGTCTCTGAATGGTCCTTTCGATGCTCTGAGGTAGGCTCTGTGGCAGAAGTGTTTCCTTGAATGGTTCTTGATGTCTTTCCGCTTCGCTTTTATGCAAACTATGTCTGTCTGTCTGTCTGTCTGTCTGTCTGTCTGTCTGTCTGTCTGTCTGTCTGTCTGTCTGTCTGTCTGTCTGTCTGTCTGTCTGTCTGTCTGTCTGTCTGTCTGTCTGTCTGTCTGTCTGTCTGTCTGTCTGTCTGTCTGTCTGTCTGTCTGTCTGTCTGTCTGTCTGTCTGTCTGTCTGTCTGTCTGTCTCCGTAATGTGGTACATAGACATGTTTATCCGGATGTTCGTGTAGCGCCTTTTTTGACCTCCCGAAGCGCTGGTCCATTGTTTGTCTCATCTTGTTTTGTTGTCTCTATTGCGTTGTCGCATTTTATCAGTCTGTGCGTCTCTCTCTGTCTCTCTCACCCCCACTCTGTCTCTCTCTGCCTCTGTCTCTTTCTCTGTTTCTGTTTCTCTGTTTCTCTTTCTCTGTCTTTCTCTCACCCTTTGTCTCTCTCTATCTCTGGCTCACTCCTTTCTGCCTGTCTGTCGGTCTCTGTCTGTGTCTGTCTGTGTCTGTCTGTGTCTGTCTGTGTCTGTCTGTGTCTGTCTGTGTCTGTCTGTGTCTGTCTCTGTCTCTCTTTCTGCCACCTTCCCTCCTCTCTCTCTATAGGACCTCCTGTAGTCTGAATTGGTCTTTCACAGCGGCCTCTACTGCTTTAGCCTTCGTGGACCCCTTCGTCGCTCTGTTGATCTGTATGCTGGGCCAAGGACCCTACGGAATCCAGTTACTTAGACATCCATGGCGGCCATGACCATAATATTCCGATCTAGATGCCACTCGACGTGACGCGTCTGCTGCTCAAACTCTGACAACGATGACGTCGTTCCTCGTTGAGCCTCTTTAGGTGATTAATAGGCTTCGTTAAGTCAAAGGCAAGCGGAGGGAAGAACAATATTTACAGAGGTAATTAATTAACCAGCTGTTGTCTCTAACGATACAGACAAGTATTTCCAGAGATCCTAGAATACATAAGGTAGGACACTCAATTCATCCTGGTGACCAAGAAACTTACATTATAAAACGCCAACCGCATGATGGCGCTGCAACCGACAAAGTTTTGGGTCCAATCAGTGATGTCGTATTATTCAAAGCGGCCAATGAACGTTGCTGTTTCATCTTACCCTCGCCTTTGTCATACCTTCCGCTAGGTGGCGCCAATGTTTGTCTTTTTGACCACCATGCCTGCGAGTAACTAAGAAACACGGAATCCCGCATCTCAATGTACCCGGATCTTTCCTGTGTATGCATACGAGAATGTATGTATGTATGTATGTATGTATGTGTATGTATGTATGTGTATGTATGTATGTATGTATGGATGCATGTATGTATGCTGTGTGTATGTATGTATCTATGTATGTATGTATCTATGTATGTATCTATGTATGTATGTATGTATGTATGTATCTATGTATGCATGTACGTATCTATGTATGTATGTATGTATGTACGTATCTATGTACGTATGTACGTATGCATGTATCTATGTATCTCGTTGTTTGTATAGCGCCTTTCATTTTCATTTCAAGAGCATAGGTTGTGGGGTTTATGCTCCCATAACTATATTATCCTCTGCTCGGGTTACGGCACTGGAAGGTCATAGATCAGGCAATATCCAGTGATTTATGAAGCGCCGCCATATCCTTTTAGATGACTACTTGTTTACATTACGATCAGAGGAAGGAAGGGAGGAAGGGAGGGGTCAACGTCCGGAGTCATTCGATGCCAAAGGTCAGAGGTTAAGTATATGTAATGAGCAAAACGTGTTCGAGCAATTCCACAGGTCCGCAGAACATCTCTTAAATGGTACTAAAATGGTATTTAAGCGGTACTCAATGGGTACTTAGAAGAGTCCTCAGGCCCAGTTATGCAACCTTTAATCAATTACGCAACGCTAAAGGAATCGCGAGTAACTGCGTTCAAGATGTTAATACTCATCTACTTCGCTTCATTCCTCCATTTTTCCTTCTTTCCATCCGACCGACCGAACATCCATCCATCATTCCTTCCTTCCTTCCTTTTTTAATCGTTGTTTCTTTTCTCTTCTTTCCTCCATCGATTCCTTCCTTCCTTCTTTATTTCTTTCCTTCTTTCTTTCCTTCCTTCCTTCTTTATTTCCTTCTTTATTTCTTTCCTTCTTTCTTTCTTTCCTTCCTTCTTTATTTCCTTCTTTATTTATTTCCTTCTTTCTTTCCTTCCTTCCTTCTTTATTTCCTTCTTTATTTATTTCCTTCTTTCTTTCTTTCCTTCTTTCTTTCCTTCCTTCTTTCTTTCCTTCCTTCTTTCTTTCCTTCCTTCCTCCCTCCCTGCCTATATCCATTCCTGCCTGCCTCCCTTCATACATTCTATTTCCTACATTCCTTCATTCATTCTCCCTTCCTTCTTTCGTTCTTTCCTCCCTTTATTCCTTTTATCTTTCTTCCTTTCTTTCTTTCTTCTTTCCCTCCTTCCTTCCTACACTGATTCCTTCGTATCTTACCCCTTCCTTCTTTCTTTCTTTCTTTCTTTCTGTTTGTTTGTCTGTCTGTCTGTCTGTCTGTCTGTCTCTCTCTCTCTCTCTCTCTCTCTCTCTCTCTCTCTCTCTCTCTGTCTCTCTCTCTCTCTCTCTTTCTCTCTCTTTCTCTCTCAACACTTCACAGGTTTCTCATAACATGTTGGTTTAGTCCATTTCTTGCCTCCTGTTTATAATTGGCCTCCGTATTGTAACCGACGAGTGTGAAGCCAAACACAAGCGCTATAATGAGGCTAATTGGCCGACGCCGGCGACACCTTCCGACCGCACTTGCAACAAACTGTCTTTGCGCCATTTTCATAAATACCCAACACTATTATTGGAAACGCCAGACGTTAATAAGAGACAATTGCTCCGAGCTGCCTAGGCCTCCGCCTTGTAATACTTTGGCGTTGGACTTTGATCGCGACCCTTTTTCTATAGCCCGTAGAAAAAATGCCTGCTCGCATTCCTCTCTCTATAAATAGCAATTTGTAATTGTAATTTAAGATTTATAAAGCGCCTCTTAGAGAATAAACGCAACAGGGGCGCTCCCGACCCGAACAAGTAAAATCACTGTTAAAAAGCTAAGTCTGAGAGGGGAACGGAGAGCAGCTCAAGTCGGAGAGAGAGAGAGAGAGAGAGAGAGAGAGAGAGAGAGAGAGAGAGAGAGAGAGAGAGAGAGAGAGAGAGAGAGAGAGAGAGAGAGAGAGCGAGAGCGAGAGCGAGAGAGAGCAGGTGGGACCGACATAAATCTCCTGAATCTACTCTAAATAAATAACGTAAGTAAAGTAAGTAAGTAAAGTATGTACTGTAAGTAAGTAAATAAGTAACGCATTTGTTAACACGTCACGTGTCCATCGGCTGAGCGAGGAATCGTAGGTTTAGACAAACATACATTACTCTTTTATCACAGGAGACGCCAATCATCGCGATGTGACGACGTCGTTAAACAAACGTTACCAATGCTTCCATGGCACTACTTAAAAACTAAGCGCAGAGCACCAGCCGATTCACGAGCGCTGCGTCAAGTCAGTGGGGTTGTCCAACACTGCCATGTCAAATGTACTAAATGGACCGCACACGCCTCTAAGCCTTTTACTATACAGATATAATTTATTAGATATATAGGTATATACTAGATATAATTTATTACATAGATATAATTTATTACATAGATATAATTTATTACATATATATAATTTATTATATAGACAATAACGACTGACCGTTCTTGGGGATGGTAGGTACTTCGATTTCATTGAGACCGGAGTCAAGGTAGCAGGAGCAAAGGTCACAGTTGCAGATGAAGTCGACATTGCGACACATGAAGCAACTCTTGCGACACCCGGAACTATCTGGACAGCAGCATTCGTACATCGCAGATCCACCTGGCCAGGCACTGACCACGAGGACAACTGCGCTGCTGTCCAGGAAGATGACCACGGCCAGCAGCAGACTGACCACGGTCAGTGATGACGATGACGATGACGAGGAGGAGGATGACGAGGAAGAGGAGGTGGAGGAGGACTGGTGCTTCATCTCGGCTTCTGTATATAGATGTCGCTTTTACTTCGGTCTGTCTGTCTGCCTGTCTGTCTGCTTGCCTTCTTGTGTATCTGTCCTGTTGTCTGTCAGTCTGTCTAACTGTATGTATGGAAAATACGTAATGTATGTCTCTTTGTGTGCTTGGATCCTTCTTTTTGTCTGTCTTTCTGAATGCTTTGCTCCTCGATCGATCTTTATGTAGCGCCTTTATTTCTTAAAGTGCTGAAAAAGACAAGTTTAAAATCGAGTTAGAAAGCAACGCTGAGCTGCAAAGCGGATATAATGACTAACTATTGCGCAGACAGACAGACAGACACACAGACACACAGACAGACACACAGACAGACACACAGACAGACACACAGACAGACACACAGACAGACACACAGACAGACACACAGACAGACACACAGACAGACACACGCAGATACACACAGACAAATACCCACAGACAGACAGGCAGACAAAGACATTCCATTTACGCTTAATCCCACGAGGACAAATGAGTCATCATTGCCTCTAGTGCGCTCCATGTCCCATGAAAAGACTCGTGGCTCCCGCTCTTTTTCGCACTTTGGTCCACATCTTTTGAATTCACTCACCGACTCCGCGGGTCACTTCGCTTTCTCTCATTCTCCCTTCGCCAACAACGACGACATAATCTGTTTCTGCCCTTTTCAGGTAAATCACAATTAGCGCTATATAAGTTTCTCATTTAAATATATAAAGGCACACATAAAGAGCGAGATTATAAATATTTGAATATCATCCTGATAAAATAGTTGCGTTTGACGCCATCTGTTGACTGTTTTGGGTTTAATGTGACGCGTGAGATGTGATCCATAATGCATGAGTTCGTCTCTCATTAGCACCGTTCGACAAATGAAATTATCCCTTAATAACAGAACCCTCGCTGTAATCGACGATCAATGTGCATATATATGGATACGAATATATCATTTGACGACCCATGTGTATAGATAGATATATGTATGAATATTGCAATTGACGACCCAAGTGCATCTATATATATATATATATATATGTATATATATATTATATATATATATATATATATTATATATATATATATATATATATATACAGCATACATGATATTACGTACATTGAGCAGAGTGCCTGGCCCGGGGGTGGGCTCGGGGATCCTGAATCCCTGAGACAAAGACAACGAACCTTGGGATTCGTGAGGATCCGATGGGGTTTTTAGGTGTCTGCCCATCGGTGACTTTGTATGTATGTATGTATGAATATATCTATGTATTTATGTATGTACTGTATTTATGTATGTACTGTATTTATGTATGTACTGTATGTATATATGTGTATATGTATGTATGTATGTGTATATATATGTATGTATGTATGTGTATATGTATGTATATATGTATATATGTATGTATGTGTATATGTATGTATGTGTATATGTGTATATGTATGTATGTATGTATGTGTGTATATGTATAGTATGTATGTGTGTATATATGTATGTGTATATGTATGTATGTATATATGTATGTATGTAACTATGTTTGTGTGTATGTATGTGTGTATATATACAGGTATGTATGTATGGATATACGTGTATACGGATGTATCTCTGTATCTACTTATGTCTGTATGTATAGGAAGACTGCGAAGATCAAAGAGTGCCGAACAATTAGCTTCAAAGCGGCTGCCTTCCGGGCGCAACAGTTGATTATCGCGCAACGATGTTCCACAGATGAGGGAGCTGCATGTCATCGCCTTCGTCGTCGTCCTCTGCCTCAGCAGCAGCAGCAGCAGCAGCAGCAGCAGCAGCAACAGCAGCAGCAGCAACAGCAGCAGCAGCAGCAGCAGCAGCAACAACAGCAGCAGCAGCAGCAGCAGCAGCAACAGCAGCAGCAGCAGCAGCATGATGGTGTAAACAACGGAGACCATTTGGCGCCAAAACTCTTCATGACTTTTAACCCTATTCACAAACTTCTCATATTTGTGAATTTATTGAATGTTTACTTGTCCATAAAAATATATGTATACACGCATACACACATACATAAACACATACATACACACATACATACACACATACATATACACATACATACACACACATACATACACACACATACATATACACATACATACACACATACATACACACATACACATACATATATATTCATACATTCATACATACATACATACAGACCGATAGGCAGACAGACAGATTAACAGAAACTTGAACGGGAATACATAAGCACGTAAACGCACAGACAGAGAGACTGACAAGCACGCATAGACGGATAGATGGATGAACGGACAGGCGGGCAATCAGTGAAACAGACAGACAGACAGGCAGACAGACAGACAGACAGGAAGGCAAACAGACAGACAGAGAGCCAGCCAGACAGACAGGCAGGCAGGCAGACAGGCAGACAGACAGACAGACAGACAGGCAGGCAGAGCAGGGTGGCCATGCTTCATATATTACCAGACGAAATGTGATCATTCTCAACAACTGCATTAATGTCTACAGTTTCCAGACACTTCCTTCAGCAATAATCCGTTCGAAACAAACGAATCCGTTCAATTATCACTCGCTGTAGGAACATCGCTTTAAGAATAATCTCCGAGATTTGCAAATAATTCGAAACATATATTTCTGCAAATCAGTTCGTTTAGCGAGGGATCCCTCTAATCACCTGAAGAGGCGAGGCTCACCTGCCACAAAAGCGATTGTCGACGGCATGTATAGCAAGGTTAGCAAGGTATGAGTGGTGGGTTTAGTGCAAGGGGCGGGGGAATTGACAGTTGAACAGTCATCAGGTAGGAATTACCCTTTCGGTGATCATCTGTAGCACTGTGGACGCATACTTCTTCTTCTGTGGTTTATTCTGTATTGTGGAGCCTCTTCTGTGTGTTTGGAGACTCTTGTCTATTCAGAAGAGGTCCCTACACACCGAAGAGGCTCCTTCGATATTTAGGAGCCTCATCTCTATTGTGAAGCCTCTTCTGTATTTCAGAATGTCTTCTCCGTTAAGAGGCCTCTTCTATATTCCGGAGCCTCTCCTCTATTTTGGAGACTCTTTTCAGTATTTTGGAGCCTCTCCTCTATTGTGAAGCCTCTTCTGTATTTTGTAGATACATGCCCTGTTGCCCAAGTGTGTCTCTACCGTTTTGAGAGGGGCCTGAAGGTGGCGGCAAGGTAAGGGTTCTGTGGGCATGGGCAGATCAACCCTCATACTTATGGGTCTCGGTAGCTGATTGGTTACAGCGCTCGATGTATAACCGCGAAGAGTGGGCCTTCGGGTTGAGCCTCCTACCCTGAGACGGCTACAGCGTATACAGACATCAACAACAATAATAATAAATACAAATAAATAAACAAATAAATAAACAACAACAATAAATACAAACAAATAAACAAATAAGTAAACAACAATCAATACAAACAAATAAACAAATAAGTAAACAACCACAACCACAACAAAACAACACAATAATAATAATAATAATAATAACTATTATTATTATTATTATTATTATTATTATTATTATTAACTTTTCCGTGTTCACCTTCTCTTCTATTTTCGTCTCTGAGGGATTTTTTCAGCGTCAGATTGTTACATTTACTTTTTACAGTAAGCCGCTGACTTCAATTAATTCCGGTTGGTCAATCATAATACTTCTCTCCACAGGAGCTTTTCATCATGGCTGGGTTGATTGAGTTTTGACATAATGATTTCCATAGCCATATGGAGGTCCGAAGAAGACTGAGCATAAAAGAAGATCTAATATAAGTAATAATGAGAAGGAAATTACGCTTGTTTGGACATATATGCAGGATGGATGACAGTAGAAAAATAAAAAGCGTGATGATGGGAATTATGGACGGAAATGGGAGACGAGGAAGACCTAACAGGGAGTGGACAGATGATATAAGGGATTGGTGTAAGCAAGACTTGCACGCCTTGATAAGAACAGCACAAGATCGGGAACTGTGGAGACAAGTGACAATGCATGCAGTGGACACCTACGGGCTCTCGGCCCATGGATCATCATGATAGCCATTTGGCTTCCCAATGCAAAGAGCAGGCTGCAGGCAACACCTTTCACCAAACCCTAACTCTGGCTTCGCAAAACTGCAAACTTTCGAGCCAAAAGTGGGGACCAAAAGGACCTCTACCCAGGCGTCTTACCCCATGTCGATACCATTCCAGAGCCCAGCCTATGCTGGGTAATTTGTCCTTTAATATTGCGAACCCTGCCCCATTTATGAGGTACACGAGATGTATAAGTGAGCATGGGTGGTGCTATTATGTGGTTTAATCGCCAACAGTGCACCGTAATTTGATTGTAATTGACGGTAATTTGCGGGTTTGATGTTAATTCCCTGATCAGACTCTATACAAGGCTTACTGAATACAGGCGAAGCTGTAGGGAGGGCGGGGGTGATGTTAACACTGCGTGCAAAAAAACTAAGTCCATTATAACGACCCTCGATTGTGAATTGTTTGGCGGATATGAGGGAGGGTCTGAACATGAGTGCATTTAGACAGGGCACAGCTCAGCAAAAATGTACGTATTGTGTAAAGGTCAAATGTCAGCGAAAGGGTGTTGCCCCTGTCATGCTGGTAACTTAACTTGCACAATTCGATATTGTCAGCTACGGAATTATTAGTATTTCTGCGTTTAGTTTATTTACTGTCGAATGACTAAGCATCAGTAGATGGCGCTGAGCAATTGTGAGTGAAGGACTTGCTCAAGGTCCCTACACAATAACCGTTTCAGGGGAGAAGGTTCGAACCCGTACTCTCCGCGTTGCAAGCCGAGCGCGCTAACCAATCATACACATAAATAATACATACATAATACGAACATTCACACGTACGTAGTTATATATATATATATAATAGACATGAATATGATGGAAATAACATAAATTGTATTTCAAATGACAACTGTAATTTAGACATAAAGCTTAAATTTATATTTAGAAAATAGCTTCATCGTTATTTCTTCATCGGTTCTTCTTCGCCAAATCGGCTTTTAAATAATTCCCAAACGTCCTCCACACATACATATATATATAGGTCTTTTTTCATACATATATATGTATATATATGAAGAAAGATATATATATATATATATAATGCCTATATATATATATAGCGTCATATATATTCGAAGATACACGATGCGCCATAAATTCGAAGACTCCATTAAATGCGTTGCTCATACACACAGTTCGTACTATCGCTGCCGCCTTAATGGACGGGTAAACACATCTGAGGTAATCGATCCAGAAATTGGCAGGACTCAGCCTCTGTCCCCTCCCCTCCGCCAGCTATTCCGCCCACTGAAAGCCACCCCCGGCACACCCCCAGTCACTTTCCACCGTTTGACCTCATCGGAGGACGAGAAACAAGTATTAGCCTGAAATTATGGAGTTGACACACATTATGACCCCGTTTATTTGATACACAGCAGGAAAACATTACCTACACATACTCGCTATATTTTATTTATATATATATACGTGTTTATATATATACATGCATATACATATATATATCCATATATATATATATACATGCATATATATTTACATATACAAATATTTGTTTATTCACCTCCATGTGCTAAATATAATTTTCTATTACGAAAGCAATTATACAAAGCTGTGTATCAGGAGTTGCGCCGAGGTAAATTAGTTGCACTTGTATGTATGTGGTGGCCTGTGTGTGTCTGTGTTTGTGTCTGCGTCTGTGTGTCTGTGCGTGCGTGTGTGTCCGTTCATTAGGCGCCATCTTGTGTTTACGTAAGCGATGACGACGCAAATAAAATACGGCGTCAATTGCATAAACACTGCAATAACAACTATTCGTCGATATGAATTGTGGGATAGCTCCTTCACCCCTTATACTTCCCTACCTTTCCACCTCCTCCTACTTCCATTCCTCTCCTTCTCTCTCTTCCTTTCCACCTCCTCTTACTTCCCTTCCTCTCCTTCTCTCTCTTCCTTTCCACCTCCTCTTACTTCCCTTCCTCTCCTTCTCTCTCTTCCTTTCCACCTCCTCCCACTTCCCTTCTATCCTCTCTCTCCCCTCTTTTCCTTCCTTTCTGCTTCCTTCTACTTCCCTTCTCTCCTTCTTTCTCTTCTTCTCTTCCTTCCTTTCTGCTTCCTCCTACATCCCTTTCTCTCCTTCTTTCTCTTCCCTCTTTTTCTTCCTTTCTGCCTCCTCCTAATTCCCTTCTCTCCTTATTTCTCTTCTCTCCCTACCTTCCTTTCTGCCTTCTCCTCCTCCTCCTCTTTCGGCACTTTTCTCCTCCTCCTTCCTCCTCCTCCTCCTTCCTCCTCCTCCTCCTTCCTCCTCCTCCTCCTTCCTCCTTTCCTCGCAGTCGGTCGGGCAAACAGCGATGGAAAACTACTTGCGAGGAAGCAATTAGACGAGAAGTTGGATGACGGGTGTAAGTGGCAGCGGAGGCCTTTTTCGGTCGACGAATACGACGCACTGGAAGTCCCCAGCGGAAAAGAACTTTGGGCTCTAGAGAGAGAGTGTTCCGGGTTAGTGTTGCCCCACTCTACCCTGCCACGCAAAAATGGCGCCTAAAGGACCATCAATAAAGACGTCACTACTACATAGAGTCCTACGTGTTTGCGGGTGTCGCCGCTGGTGCTTTTCTAGTTATCTGAGCTATCTGTATGCTAACTGACGAACCACATGTTCTTAAAGACATTTAGAATTGTTTAGAGGCTAGTCTGGTTAGAGTTGCCTCACGAAGCGGGGCTATATAAATTACTAATTACCATTACGAAATTGCATGCGAGCTAGGATAGGCTCAGACGCTAGTCGGAGCCACATTCGTTGTTCCGGGTAGATCTATAATCGACGAAATTATCTGAAGATTAATCAATGCCTGATCGGTGCGTTGATTGGCTGGTTGATTGATTAGTTGATTAGTTGGTTGATTGGCTGGTTGATTGATTAGTTGATTAGTTGGTTGATTGGCTGGTTGATTGATTAGTTGATTAGTTGGTTGATTGACTGGTTTATTGATTAGTTGACTAGTTGGTTGATTGGCTGGTTGATTGATTAGTTGATTAGTTGATTGATTGGCTGGTTGATTGATTTGTTGATTAATTGGTTGATTGGCTGGCTGATTGATTAGTTAATTGGTTGATTGGTTGAGTGATCGGTTCAATGACCGACTGATTGGTCGAATGATTGGTTTGTTGATTAACTGCTGTTTGATTGGTATTTGTGTGGTTGATTGATTGACTTGTTGATTTATTGATTGATTGAATGTATGCATGTATGTATATAATCTTTTATATAGCGCATTATAGAACCTCTCAAAAGCTCTGTAATGATTTATTTATTGGTTGATGTGTAGTTGGTTGATTATTTCAATGGTTCGTTCATATATTGGTTGATTGATTGATTGATTGATTGGCTTGAATGATTAAGTGATTGGTGCATCGTTGTGTTCGGACAAACAAAGGCAAAGAGGAAAAGGAGGGAGACGGCGGAGGAAAAGGAGGGGAGAAAAAGGAGAAAAGGAAGAGAAAGGAGGGAAAAGAAAAGGAGGGAAGGAGGAAGAAAAGAAGGAGAAGGAATAGGAGGAGGAATACGGAAGAGGAAAATGAGGAGGAATAGAAAGAACAAATAGGGAGGAATAAGAAAATAAGGAGATGGATGAAGGAAACGATGTCTTTCTTACGAGAAGCAGGAGAATGAGAGGATATAGGATAAAGACGAGGTGATAGTGGAGGAGGAAGAGGAGGAGGAGGAGGAGGAAGAGGAGGAGGAAGAGGAGGAGGAAGAGGAGGAGGAGGAAGAGGAGGAGGAAGAGGAGGAGGAAGAGGAGGAGGAAGAGGAGGAGGAGGAAGAGGAGGAGGAAGAGGAGTAAGAGGAGGAGAGGACGCGTGAGGAATGTAGTCCCAGATGATGGAAGAAAATCTCGTGACAGAGTCCGGACGCCATCGTTGTTTCAAAGGTCAATAAATCAACGGATGTTGTCTCAACTTACAACGGAGCCATTTTTGTTCTCGGCCCTCTAAACGAGAATCATCAACGGTGCCAAGGGAACGAGGCGCGTCGAACGGAAGTCGGCTGCTTAATGCGTATTGATAGACTGCTTTCACACAACGGACAAATGCGTTTTAAAGGGTATTAGGTAATAAATTCATTTTATTAGATTTATCTTAGAAATGTGAGATAAGAGATGGAAGAGGCGCAGTTACGTAAGCTGACTTAGAGGTCCAGCCTTGGGCATGAAAGGTTAGCGACTTTATTTTCTTAGCCTCAGCGTATGAAGATTTTTTACCCTTAAGCTAACCCTGAGACCTGACCTTACTTGACCAGATGTGACCTTAATATGACCTCATTGGCGTAGTTTCCTGGGTGGGGGGCTGAGGTTGAGACCCGCATTCCTCGGATTCGCATAGATCTGATTAGATGTTTGACCTATAACCCCCAGATCGTAGCTCATAACTTTGTTTTGTTGATGCATATCAATATCACACGATAAAGATTATCCCACGTTGCACAAATGTGTTTTATTTCGTACCATGCAGTTAAAATGCTTTGGCTTCCGAACCTCCGGCTTCGAATCCTCGCTCAGTCGGTGGACATGGTGTGTTAACAAATATGCCTTACCTACCTACCTACCTACCTACTTACTTACTTACATAACTTACGTACTTACTTTACTTACTTACTTATTTTCTTGCATTACTTACTTTACTTGCTTAACTTAATTAACTTACTTAATTAACTTACTTAACTTAATTAACTTACTTACTTACTTTACTTACTTACTTACTTTACTTACTTACTTACTTACTTTACTTACTTTACTTACATTACTTACTTACATTACCTAACTTACTTACTTTACTTACTGAACTTACTTAACTTACTTAACTTACTTTACTTACTTACTTACTTACTTACTTTGTCTTAGCGGGGAAGTTTCCGTCCTCTATTCTGCTTGTTCAGTGAACGGAGAACCAGTCTATTCTCGAATGGAATTCCACTTGAAATAATGGTCGTCGTGACCTGAAAACTTCGGCATGAAAACAATTTCAGAAAATTTTCTGCGGGCTATTTTAAGCTTCTCAGCGAAGAGTTGCGCATGCGTCAGCCTTAGAAATGGTGTTGAAGGTGACTAAGAAAGAAGTTGATTGTTAGGCGACTTATGCTAACTAGAAAAGTTCGTCACTGGCAGGCCCTCGCACAAACATAGATCACAAAGAAATGGATTCAATTATGTATAAAAATCAAAAAGAATTTTAATTCCGGTATCACTGAGTTTTTTATACGCGAGTGATATTTCTACCAGAATATATTCAGGTGGCCGAAACTGATCACAATTCCAAAAACTATTGAGGTTTTGTGTATTAAATAACTCTTAGCTCGCTAACTGCGACGCTTTGTTAGGTGCCTCTGATGAGTTTATCTTAAAGAAGCGCTATACAAATCTCAAATTACAATTGATATTACAGTTACAGTTGATATTACAATTACATTTACAATTACGTTTACAATTTGACAACAGTTGTCCTACCGTCAGTAGTTTTCTCGCTGATCTGTTGGTTATATTCCAACTTTTCTCGTTCAGATGTTTCTCTCTTTCTCTTCGTCCAGTTGCTCAGTCGATGACTTTCTTCACGATCGCCAACCCCGAATGGTCAGCTGGTCAGTTGGTCAGTTGTTCAGTTGAGTGCGTCGAGCGATGGTCGTCGTCCACTGCGTTGTCCACTCCAGCGTCCAGTCTGATGCGTCTTCGGAGGAACACCGACCGAATTCATCCTTTTTATATGGCCACTCGCCTACAGAAACATCACGTGGTCACCGCTGCGTTACACCCTCCCCCTCTGTGACTCTCTCTGCCCCACCTCCTCCTCCTCTACTTCCTGCCCTACCACTCTACCTCCAAACAGGCCATAGTCAGCGCCCTCTGGCGTTCCAACTCGGGCTTGCGCGCATGCGCGAAACCACCCCCTCCTTAACAACGTACTCCCCTGCGACCTGCTTGAGTTCTCCGTACCCAGGTAGGTGCCGAATCAACAGACGCCCCGTGCGGGGCTAATGGGTTAAAGAGACAGACAGACACACACACATAGACACACAGACGGGCATACAGACACACAGACAGACACAGTTTCGCGCGAAAGCTGATGCAATTAACATTTACGCAACGATTTTACTGTAATCGACAGTTCGATCGCTTGACGATTGATTCATTGGCTGATTGATTCATTGGCTGATTGATTCATTAGTTGATTGATTGATTGGTTGATTGATTCATTAGTTGATTGATTCATTGGTTGATTGATTCATTGATTTTTCAGGAGGCGTTAGAAGAAGATGTCTGGACTGGAGAGGAAGTTGAAAGTGGGCCAGTCAACATCTAGAACATTCTGCTCCTATATCTTGGACATCGTCTGCCGATAGAACCGAGTCGCGTCCTTGTACTTCGCCGGTCAACAACGTCTGCAAAATCCCGCGCCTCATTAAAATACGCACGCTAGCGCGCATGCGCTAACGTAATCTAATACCCGAGATTTCTACAGCGCCTGAAGAAAGATAAGTCGTCAGTTTATTCACGGGCGCTCAGTCAAAAACAAAATCGTTAGGCAGGTAGG
This sequence comes from Norana najaformis, assembly GCA_964023275.1. Classification (NCBI taxonomy): domain Eukaryota; kingdom Metazoa; phylum Annelida; class Clitellata; order Crassiclitellata; family Hormogastridae; genus Norana; species Norana najaformis. The sequence goes on from OZ029926.1 coordinate 25,907,873, forward strand.
GTTAGATTCGCTTCCAGGTCAGGCAGGATTCTAGGGTCAGGCAGGCAGACGGATGCGGTGGATGGTGTGTGGAATTGGAGCGGTAGGAGAGATAAGGGGAAGAAGAGGAATCAGGACAGGTTTTGTAAAAGAGAAATGTTTTCAGCAATGAGTGAAAGATCTGCGCAGAGATTGCAAGGGGTGAAGTGTAGCCTTGCATACTACTACACTACAACAATAAAAACAACAACAACGACAACAACAACTACTACTACTACTACTAATAACACTGGACAACAAATTTTTACAAAAGTCATGTTACTGAAATGAAATTAGTCAGTTCTTATCAATATGTATGTGCTGAACACGAATATGACAGTGAAAATGCCGAATTGGCTCTAGTTTTTTTGTAATCTGAAATGAAGTAATTTTATATCGCACAATGCATGCCAATAGTGATACACTTACAGTTAATATTTGTAAAAACCAGGTCATAGACTAGTTCTTCGATTTTTTTGCCTGTCTCTTGTACAGCTGTTCGGGAGCATCTCTGCGGAGTGTCCAGCAGTAGTCAGCCAACATTGTAGTGGACCATTTTCCCTGGTACCTTTGCTCCATTGTTGCGATATCTTGATGAAAACGTTCGCCATGTTCGTCACTAACCATACCACAGTTGTCAGGGAAGAAATCCAGATGGGAATGAAGGAAATGCATCTTCAGAGACATATTGCAGCGAAATTTCTGGTACTGCTTGAGCATGTCTTCTACTAGTTCCTTGTAGTTATCTGCCCTAACATTCCCCAGAAAGTCTGTAGACACTAGACGAAAAGCATTCCATGCTTGTTTCGCATCACCCTCAAGCAAGTTGTTGAAGCGGTCATCTTTGAAGAGTTCTCTAATCTGAGGACCCACAAAAACTCCCTCTTTAATCTTTGCTTCGCTGAGTCGAGGGAATTTTTCATGCAGGTATCGGAAAGCTGGCGAAGTGCGGTCCATGGCTTTCACGAAGTTCTTCACCAAACCTAGTTTGATGTGAAGGGGTGGTAGTAGGATTTTGTGAGCCTCGACCAGAGCTGGGTGCTGGATATTCTTCTGTCCAACTGCCATGTTTTGTCTGGGAGTCCATTCCTTCCGCACGTAGTGCAACTCTCTTGCTCGGCTATCCCACTCACACAAGAAACACATATATTTTGTATATCCTTGCTGCAGTCCCATTAAAATGGCAACTACCTTCAAATCACCACACAGGTGCCATTTGTACCTGTTATAGTCAATGGAATGCAGTAGCTGTTTTAGGTTATCGTATGTCTCTTTCATGTGGACAGCATGCGCTAATGGAATAGATGGAAGACGGTTTCCATTGTGCAAAAGCACAGCCTTAAGACTCAGTGTTGAAGAGTCTACAAAGAGTCTCCATTCTTGTGGGTCATGAGTGATCTGTAAGGCATTCATGAGGTCGTCAATATTGGAACAGAATACCAGATTACCTTCCTTCATAAAGAAAGGTTCCAACTGCTGATGGCGCTTTCTATATGAAGTAATTGTGACATCTTCTTCTAGAAGATTCCATTGTTGGAGTCTTGATCCTAGCAATTCTGCCTTGTTTTTGGATAAGTCCAAATCACGAACAAGGTCATTTAGTTCTTCCTGTGTTATTCTGTGTGGGGTTGATGATGCACCACAGTGAAAATCGGGATCACTGCACGCTGACGGACCAGGAGAAGAACATGTCGGCTCACCCTTGTCCTCATCAGATGAATCAAGGAAAATATATTCTGCTGGAGGTTCTGGAATAGGAAGTCCATCACCATGTGGAACTGGTCTCAATGCTGACGGAATGTTTGGGTAGACTATTGTCGACTTCTTTTGCTTCGTTATTCCACCGGAAAGAGGAGGAACCAAGCAGAAGTAACAGTCATCTACGTGGTTGCTTTGCTCTCTCCACACCATGGGAACTGCAAACGGCATTGATGGTCTTTTGCCATTCAACCACTGTGAAAGCTGTGTTGTACATGTAGCACAGCATATATGCGGGGCCCATGGCTTGTCTTGGTCACCAACCTTGCATTCGAAGTAAGCATGATATGCCTTCTTGACTTGATAAGTGATACTTTTCTTCTGGTTGGCAAATGTCACTTCCCCACAAATGTAACAAAAGTTGTCCACAGTATTTACGCACTTCCGAGGCATTACTGTTCTGTATTGTATCTAAATGGATAAAGTAATAATAGTTTTATAAAACAGTAACTTAAACTGTCTTGCACAAAGTCTGTAATATTGTAAATGCTCAACCGTTCCGACTCGCTTTATATAGTACACTGCTGACGTCATCTTACGTCAGCAGCCGACTGGCTGTAGTTTTACATTGCATCAGAAAATGACGTAATCAACTGTGCATGATGTGTCCATGATGGGATTATGCAATGAGGTGGAATATTACATCATTCTAGACTTATTTAGGATATTGTCGCAGTCCTACTGCATAAATTTACATGGTGAAACATAAAAAATGAACTATATGAAATATTTTCAAAACGAGAGCCAATAAAAAATTTTTATGGTTATATTCGTGTTCAGCACACCAAGATGCTACACATTAGGGCCTTTTCCAGTCAGTAACGATTTCTATGTTGACCAGTGTAATAATAATAATAACAATGACAACAAATATAATAATAACAATAACAACAACTATAATAATAATAATAATAATAATAATAATAATAATAATCGTAATCGTAATCGTAATTCCGAGATCTCTACAGAACCCAACGAAAGCCACGTCGCGGTGACCAGCTTATTCACAGGCGCTCAGTCAAAACAAAATCGATAGGCAAAAGGGTTCGGTTCCAGGTCAAGATCCAAAAGTCAGATAATAATTCAAGCGTTCTAGAACATTAGTGTGTTAGTATTAGGCTGGGTCACGGTAACCCATTGGATAGAGCGCTCAGCCTGTAACGCAGAGAGTACGGGTTCGAGCGGGGCTAATGGGTTAAAGAGACAGACAGACAGACACACAGACAGACACACAGTTTCGCGCGAAAGCTGATGCAATTAACATTTACTCCTCCTCCTCCTCCTCCTCTTCCTCCTCCTCCTCCTCCTCCTCCTCTCCTCTGAGACGGTTACTGAGTAGGGACCTTGAGCAAGTCCTTCATTCACAATTGCTCAGCGCCATCGATAGATGCTTAGTCATCAGATAGTGGCGCTTAATAAATGCAGAAATAATAACATGAATCAGTTCGCAAGTGTCAACAGATGGTTTTGGAATTGTGCCAGCTGACCCACCTATATTCGACCAAAAGGTCATCGACTTGAACCGACCCAGATAGCGGCGATAGGTCAGCGAGCTCCCAATTGACCTGGTTAGGTCGCACATGAACCAAGGTACGTAAACAAGACCTTCGTGAGTCTGTTTCTAATGACGACATGAACCACAACGAATTTAACCGCCAGATGTCCCCACGTAGTCAACCACCAGCCCCTCCCCACCGCGATCGATGACTCATTTTGCCAAAGCCCACCTTCTTACTTATTTTCTGAGCCGCTTGACTCTGTTTCGCTTCTGCGGTGAAGGTGTTGAGGTGTGAGCCAGGGTTCGATTCGCGTGTTATCGTAAATCGTTTAGCGACTTGTGTGGATGCTTCCGATGCTCCTGTCTCTCTTCCTCTTCCTCTTCTTCCTCTGCCTGCTCTGCCTCTGCCTATTCGCTCCTCTCTTTCCTCCTTCTCTTCCAACTTCTTTTCACCATCCTCTTCTGTCATCTTTCTCCTTATTCTCTTCCTCCTCCTTTTCTTTCCTTCTTCCTCTTCTTCCTCTTCTTCCTCCTCTTTTTCCTCTTCCCCTTCTTCCTCTTTTTCCTATTCCTCTTATGTTTCCTCTTCTTCTTCCTCATCTTTCTCCTTCTGTTTTCCTCTCCTTCCTCTTCTTCGTCTTCTTCCTCTTCCTCCTCATCGTCTTCCTCCTCTTCCTCGTCCGTCTTATCCCCTCCTTCGTTTCCTCTTCCTTCTCGTGTTTCATATTCTCAGCCTCTTTCTGTTAGTCATTCTCTTGTTTCAGTTCTCCAATTTCTTGTTCCTAGTCCTCCTTTCACTCTTCTTTCCTCCGTGATCCTCATATTAATCCTCCTGTCTCGTGTTCCTTCTCCCTTCCTCCCAGTTTCCAGGATCCTCATATTAATCCTCCTGTCTCGTGTTCCTTCTCCCTTCCTCCCAGTTTCCAGGATCCTCATATTAATCCTCCTGTCTCGTGTTCCTTCTCCCTTCCTCCCAGTTTCCAGGATCCTCATATTAATCCTCCTGTCTCGTGTTCCTTCTCCCTTCCTCCCAGTTTCCAGGATCCTCATATTAATCCTCCTGTCTCGTGTTCCTTCTCCCTTCCTCCCAGTTTCCAGGATCCTCATATTAATCCTCCTGTCTCGTGTTCCTTCTCCCTTCCTCCCAGTTTCCAGGATCCTCATATTAATCCTCCTGTCTCGTGTTCCTTCTCCCTTCCTCCCAGTTTCCAGGATCCTCATATTAATCCTCCTGTCTCGTGTTCCTTCTCCCTTCCTCCCAGTTTCCAGGATCCTCATATTAATCCTCCTGTCTCGTGTTCCTTCTCCCTTCCTCCCAGTTTCCAGGATGAGAAAAGTCGTCTCTTGCACTCAAATCCAAATCAGGTTGAAGTCACGGAGACAAGAAAAGAGACAGAGGCAGAAAGAGAGACACACAAAGGGAAAGAGAAAGAAACAGAGAAACAGACAAAGGAATGCAAGACAGAAGCAGATATAGTGACACATACAGAGACAGAGAAGAAGGCGGGGACAGTGACAAAGACAGAGGCAGGGATAGATAGAAAGTCAAGCGGAGCCAGAGTATAGACAAAGGAAGAGAAGGACAGAGACACACAAGCAAAGACAGATATGTAGACCTACACAGAGCTACGTAGACAGACACAGAGATATGTAGAGAGACACAAAGATATATAGACAGACAAATACATAGACATACACAGAGAGATATAGACAGACACAGAGATATGTAGACAGGCACAGAAATATGCAGACAGACACAGAGATATGAAGACATATACAGAGATACCTAGACATACACAAAGAGATGTCGACAGAAACACAGATACGTAGACAGAGATACATTAAGGGACACATGTATGATTAGCTTTTGAGAGCTAAATTAGCATTCACGTTGTCACATTCGCTTCCTACAGAGAGGAAGTGAATACGGAAAGAGGAGGAATATTGAGAGGAAAAGGAAGTGAAATGAGGAGGAATATTGAGAGGAAAAGGAATTGGAAAGAGAAGGAATATTGAGAGGAAAGGAATTGGAAAGAGGAGGAATATTGAGAGGAAAAAGAAATGGAAAGAGGAGGAGAAGCATGAGGAAAAAGATAGCGATGACGATGAGAATTAATGATAGGATGAGCGCCAAAAGGAACTGTGTGGAAAGCTGATTCCAGGATGAAGTCACAGAGGAAGAAAAAGCAGAGAAGGAATTAGAAAGGATGCAGATGGAAGAACTGAGCAGGAGGAGGAGGAGGAGGAGAAGAAGTAGGAGGAGGTGGAGGGACGGAAGAGGAGGAGGAGAAGTAAGAGGAGAGAAGGAGAAGAAGGAGGAGAAGGTGGAGAAGAAGGAAGAGGAGGAGGAGGAGAAGGTGGAGGAGGTGGAGAAGGAGGAGGAAGAGAAGAAGAAGAAGGAGGAGGAGGTGGAGGAGAAGGAATAGGAAGAGGAGAAGGAGGAGAAGGAGAAGGAAGAGGAGGAGGAGAAGAAGAAGGAGGAGGAGGTGGAGGAGAAGGAAGAGGAGGAGGAAGTGAAGAAGGAGGAAGTGGAATAGAAGGAAGAGGAAGAGGAGTAGGAGGAAAAGCAGAAAGAGGATACAGAAGATGAGGACGATGAAAGATAAAGAAAATGTAAAACTAACGGCAAATTTTTTTCTCTAAATTTTTTTTGTCCCCGAGGTGCATATGATACCTCGGGACTTATTGTAAAAAAGGCTCCGGAGAAATAAAATCTCTGGCTTGGCTAAATCTCGTCAAGTTATTATTATCATCATCATCGTCGTCGTCATCATCATCTTCATCATCATCATCTTCTTCATCATAATCTTCATCATAATCTTCATCATAATCATAATCATAATCATCACCATCATCATCTTCATCATCTTCATCATCATCGTCATCATCATCATCATCATTGCGGAAATAGCACTCCACTAATTGTTCTGTTGTTACCCGACTGCTTCTAAATGCGATTTTTAGGCCCTAATTTAGTGGCCTATCTGTCAGCAACAATAACACGAAAAACAGGAAAAAAACAGTGACATATAATATATCACCTCACACTCTTCCTCCAATTCCTCCTCTTCCTATTCCTCCTCCTACTCCTAATCCTCCTGCTCCTCCTCTTCAGGCTCCGCCATGTTTGACCCCGGAGGTTGATGAAGATTATGCAACCGGCGCAGTTACGAATTGATCCGATGCAATCAACAATTTCCTTCGGGGTCGGCAAAATCGCACGGGGCAAAGTAAGGATTGTCGTGGCTCTTACTTTACGCAGCGCCACAATATTCATCGTTTCTTTTATTTGTATAGCGCCAGTATATAAAAGGCATCGATCAATGGCGCTAATGGAGCTCGAATCTGACTATTTCAAGCGTTTACAAGTAAATCAATCACATGATAGCGTAATGTCATGCGATGTAAATAGAAATTTATAAAGCGCCTTTGAAACATCTGTCGAAGGCGCTGTATAAATAGCAGACTACCGCTACAGAATCTAGTGGAGGTGTTGGAACTGAGATTGTCAAACTCGGAAATTCCAGAGATAACAGTTGGGTTAAAAATAGCTTTGAAAAGCTTTGAAAATGCCCTAAATAAACTAGCATAACAGGGCCTTTCATACATTCACAGAGGCCCCGGTCGCTGGAAATACGAGACCCCATCTCGAAACATGCGCATCAAAAACCTTCTAATTCGCAATTGTGAATTATAATACAAAAAAGAAGAAAGAAATAATATTTATTGCATAGAAACTTTTTCAAAATCCGAGTCCTTTTCTGTACGTGAGGCCCGGGCCAAATAGCCCTGTTGGCCCCTCCGCTAGGCCCTGAGCAAAACTAGGGCCAGGTCGTATGTTGGACGATATCTACTGTGCCCTCATAATATCAGAGTTTGATCATTGACTTAAAAATATGTCGACGATCTTTAGACCGGGCTTCTGGCTGTCGATTCGTCCGATTAGCTCATGAAAATACAAACAGTCTTTGATTTTCGTATCTTTAAATAATTATTCGTCAACCTGCAGTTTCTAATGGACAAATCTTTCAGCCACATTTGTAATTCAGATTATGAACTGCGCACACGCTAGACTATCGCTACGAAAGCTTATCCCGCGTTCTCTTCTAAAATCCCGCTAAGACAGCAGACCAATTCAGACAGGTCTGGACCTGTCCTATTATAATATTCATCGCAACGTAGGCTTAACGTGTCCCGTGCGAGCGCCCACGTGATAAATGTCATGCCAGCCGACGTCACACGACCATAGCACGTGATCAATGCCTGGTAGTTAGACGCATCCAATGACAGCAAGCACGTGATTAATGCGTCCACAAACAAGCCAGCAACCGATGACTCATCGATGTAACTTCGAGGAAAATTCCACACACAGTGCTCGCCAGCCAAATCGCAAACAAGTCAACAACTCAATGACTCAACGGTGTGACACCGTGTAAATTTCCACTAAAACGTTTGATTCGGCAGCTAAAAAATTGCGTTGCCTTCCTTTATATGCAATGGATCTTATTACAAGTCGATTTGCAAGTCATGTTGCGCCGGTGTAAGTCAATCTCCAGGACCCAATACAATACAAAAAATACAACACTAAACTACACTACATTACAAGAAATTAAAACAGGATCAGATCTGAACACAAAATAGTGTGAGATCAGATTCCTTGGATTTGATCAAAGTATAGAATCTGACTAAGATTAGATTTGATCGGAATCGATTCAATCAATTCTATTGGTTTCGTCAAAACACACTAGCAAATATCGAAAGAGTTTAAGTTGATATCAGTACGATGTGTATTCTTACTGTATCCGGTGCGAATTAGTTATTTAGGAAATGATGAGCCTGGTGACTTTTATAGGGGGCGCCACTGCATAAACAGTGAGTTTAATGAATTGGTAGAAACAAGAGAACATAATCTTTGTCATTCAATCCATCGTCAGCTCTAGTGATTATATCTCTCTTTCTAATTCGACTGATTGATTGTATTTTTCTGTCTTATCAGTTTTACGTATCTGGCCTTGTCTCTCTGCCTTTGTCTGAAATGCCTCTGTATGTCTGTCTTTCTCCCTGTCTGTCTTTCTCTCTCTGTCTCTCTCTCTCTGTCTTCCTCTCTCTTTCCTTCTGTCTGTTGTTCTCCTTATTTCACTAACTTAAGCGTCTATCTGTCTACCTACGTCTGCATATTTGCCTGCCTGTCTGTGTGTCTGTTTGTCTGTCTATGTCTGCATATCTATCTGTCTGTATATATGTATGCCTAGATGTCTGTCTTAATCTGCATATCTGTCTGACAGTCTGTATGTATGTCTAAATATCTGTCTATATCTTTCTGTCTTCGTCTCCTTGTATTTGCTGCATTCCTCCTGTTCAATTCCTCATATCTCCCAAATCCTCATTTCCAATTCCTCCCATTTTCGCGTCAAACTCCCCTAATGCGAACTTAATCAGCCGCATACCGAACGTCTCCAGCCTCCGCAGCCATTGATGATGGGGGAGGGGGTTCTGCTGCTTCTAAAGACCCGCGCAAGAGCATCACCTCTGACCACCACCCATCATATCACCCAAAACAACACATACATAAAACATCCATCACATACATGTCTCTAACATATACCACACATTAAGAGAGAGATATATACATACATACATACATACAGACAGACAGACAGAGCGACAGAGAGCGACAAAGAGACAGAGCGGCAGGCAGACAGGCAGAGGGAAAGAGAGAGGCGAGACAGAGAGACAGACACAGACACAGACACAGAAACAGCCAGAGAGAGAGAGTATTACTTGTGCATTCCACCCACACTTAATCCCAAGTTGTTAAGATCAGCTCCTTCTTGGCCAGCTGTTTATCCCATCTTACCATGAAAGACTCGTCGTTTCCTGCCTTTTCAGACACCGGTCCACATCTATCGAATTCACAACCACCTCCTCTGCAGGACCATTTTCTCTTGTTTCATTTTGCATACAATTGAAGACTTGTGGCTGTCAAGGGCCGTCAATTGCGACATATCAAATAATTATTCATTTAATTCACTTCGATTAAACAAAATTGATGAGTATTTTCATATATAGCTTCGGAAGCTGAGATTTAAAGGTGTCTAAGCCAAACCTACTTTTGTTTTAGTTTCCAGCGTTTAGCGACATCTTGTAGCTGCCTCGGGCGTAAACTTCGATTTCTGGTTAGAAGTTAAAATGGAATTCACGATTTAGTAGTAGTTCCTCAGTTTAACGACAGCTTATGACATCAAAGGCCGTTGCCGTCGCCCTCCTCCTTTATCCAGGCTTGGGACTGGCACTACCCCGAAATAAGCAGTAGTAGTTCCTCAGTTTAACGACAGCTTATGACATCAAAGGCCGTTGCCGTCGCCCTCCTCCTTTATCCAGGCTTGGGACTGGCACTACCCCAAAACAAGGCAGTGGCGGAGTTAATTCACGATTTAATGAAATTAACGATTATATATAGCACTGAACACTTCGATTTAAAGGTGTCTAAGTAAAACCATTTTGTAAAAATGTAAATCAAAATGTACACGCTTTTGTATAGCGACCGTATGGCCTCGACTTTGCTAATTTTTCAATGAATTTATCGGGTGAGATCCTTCACCACCGCTGCCCGCTTAAATGGTCGTCACGCCATTTATGATCTCCCTTTACGGACCGTGCAAGCATGAGCTTAAGATCTCTGAAATTATAGCCACGAGCGGTATTCGAACCGGCATCCTCGCGATCAGAAGTGTCTGGACGTAGACCACGCTTTAACTAAAGAACCAAAGAAGATGTACGTATCTGAATAATAATAAATTAAGCATGCATAAATACATACATACATACATACATACATATATACATACATACATACATAAATACATACATACATAAATACATACATACATACATACATACATACATACATACATACATACATACATAAATACATACATACATACATACATACATACATAAATACATACATACATACATACATACATACATAAATACATACATACATACATATATACATACATACATACATACATACATACATACAGGCATACATACATGCATGCATACATACATACACACACCTACATATATGCATACGTACATATATACATACATGCAAACATACATACATACATACATATTTACATACATATATACATACATACATACTTACATACATACATACATACATACATACATACATACATACATATGTACATACATACATACATATGTACATGCATACATACATATGTACATACATACGTACATATATACATACATGCATACATACATACATACATACATACATATTTACATACATATATACATACATGCACATAGAGACATACATACACACACATACATACATACATATATACATACATACATACATGCATACATATATACATATATACATACACACACCTACATATATGCATACGTACATATATACATACATGCATACATACATACATACATAGAGACATACATATATACATACATGCACAAAGATACATACATGCATACATACATAAAGACCTACATACATACACACATACATACATACATGCATACATACATACATACATACATACTTTCATGCATACACACATACATACACACATACATACATACATACATACATACATACATACATACTTTCATGCATACACGCATACATACACACATACATACATACATACATACATACATACATACATGCACACATACATACATACATACACACATACATACTTTCATGCATAGATGCATACTTTCATGCATAGATACATACATACACGAATACATATATATATATATACGTACGTACGTATATACACGCATACATACACATATACATACGTATATACTTACATACACATACATACAGAACGACAGATGTGATGGCGTAGGCGCAAACAGATCGTGTACTTGGGAAATAAGATCTTCTGTAGCTGAAGTTCTACGACATGTGACCGAACAATAGGAGCACAATGTATTTTCCTTTACCAACACATTTGCACGACTTTTGGCGCCCTAAGCAGCCGACGTCCAATCACGCAATACCCTCCATTCACGACCATCACAGGGATCGGGCTAATAGCAGAGCATGTGATTACGTCTCAATGACGTCATGGCGGTCGTCATTAGCAACTAACGGTCCACGTAGGCGATTGGTTTCAATGTTACGACGTATGGGTCTGTAGATGAAGGGGCGGAGGTCGAAATTGGTCAGATTCCAATGTAGTGGATCAAACTTCTGGTTCCCGCGACTTAGCTTTCGTTGTGCGTTTTGGAAATTTCGAGATTTCGATTACGATTACTGCATTTCTTTTAGAACTGATGACGTAATCGTAATCGTATGATCGAGATTTCTACAGTGCCCAAAGAAAGCTAAGTCGCGGTAACTAGCTTATTCACAGGCGCTCAGTCAAAACAAGATCGATAGACAGGAAGGGTTCGGTTCTAGGTCAAGATCCAAGAGTCAAGCAGGCTAACAGTCAGACGGCTACGGTGGGCGGTGTTTAGAATTGGATGTAGGCGATGATAGTATTGTTTGCCCCCTGGGTACGCTCTCTCTGACGGAAACTGGCCAAATGTCGATGGCATGGCGGATGACACCATCCTCAAACACACAGGATGCCTGCAGCTAATGGCAGACGACGTCGGCCAACTCCACGGTGTTTACTCACTCACTCACTCACTCGCTTGTTTGCTCACTCGCTCGATTTATGACCGATACAAGGTCTATTAGCAACCAATAAATCAATTCTAATCGTCAGGGCTTATGAGTGAATGAACGAAAGAAGGAAAGAAACGAAAGAACGAATGAATGAATGAACGAACGAACGAATGAATGAATGAATGAATCAACGAACGAATGAATGAATAAATGAACGAATGAATAAATGAACGAATGAATAAATGAACGAATGAACGAACGAATTAACGAATGAATGAATGAATGAATGAATGAAAGAAAGAATCAATCAATCATTCAATCAATGAACGAATGAATGAACGAATGAACGAGGGGATGAATTAATAAATGAACAACGAACAAAAGAATCAATCAACGAACGAACGAATGAACGAATGAATGAATCAATCAATCAATTAACGAACGACTGAATGAACGAAGGAACGAAAGAATGAATGAATCAACGAACGAATCAACAAGCGAACGATTGAATGAATGACTAAGGCCAATGACGCATTCAGGGTTTGCGTCAGTGGGAACCTATTTCGGACAACGTGGGCAAAATGGAAATAATTGCTTTTAATCTTCCTTACGTAACGAGGCCGGAGTTTCCTAGGGTCTTTGAGGATCACGGTTCGCTCAGCTCAATTCAAGTCGGCTCCGACTTCAGAGAACGGATTCCGCTGAGCACCGAGTTCGACAAACAATAGTCGCATATATCGCCTGCCTCTGCTCCTCACTCGGTCCGCGGAAAATGGAAGAATAGGGAGCCATGCGGAAGGGTTAATTGCACTGGGTGTGGTAAGTTCTGGGTTTTAGTGTAGAATGGTGAAAGTTTCATGTATGGTATGGTCGCGTATGGAATGTTCTGTATGTATGTATGTATGTATGAATGCATGCATGTATGTATGTATGTATGTATGTATGTATGTATGTATGTATGAATACACTTAATATAGCACCTTTTATAGACCTGTTACAAGAGCTTTTGTAATGAATGACGTGTTCAGTATCAGTACGTCTTCTTCGTTTTGACCTTTCCCTTCTGCATTGTCTCCCTGCTAGACTACGAACCTCACCGAACCGAGGAAGGAGATAAAGACAGACTGTCTGTCTGTCTGTCTGTGTGTCTGTCTGCCTGTCTGACTGCTTGCCTGCATCTGTCTGTCTGTCTGTGTATGTCTTTCCGCCTGTCTGTCTCTCTGTCTGAGCCGATATCACAGCCACGTCACACAAATCTGACCATATTTTGTAAAAAGCAACGCTAAGCTTTTCCTGTTCCCCGTTCGTCGCCATTGAAGTCAGACTCCGAGCCGCGAGTCATAACTGACCGGCTTCTCAGATGAAAACCGACTTACGAGGCTTCATTAGCCTCACTCGATGTCTTCTGTCCATATCTGCTGAGTGCCGATTGATGGAAGAAAAAGCAGCGGATGAATAAGCTGTTGAAGATGACCATCTAACGATGACCACTGGTCAGTGCATTCAGGCAACACGCACGTGTGGTTGCTGGTCAGTTCGAGTGACCGAAAGCACTTGGTTGACCAGGGAGTCACCCAGACGCGTAAATTGATATCGAGTTACTGTTGCGATGGAGGATAAGTTAAGTTGATATGAAGCGGATACTTACCTCCCTTCCTTCCTTACTCGCTCGCTCATCCACCCGGTCATTCAACTTGTTTGTCTCTCCCTCTCTCCGTCTCCTTGTCGTTGTCTGTATGCCTGTGTTCTTCTCTCTCTCTTTGTCTCCGTCTCCCTCCCTCCTTTGCTCCCTCTCTTGCTGTCTGTCTGTCTCTCTCACTCTTTCTTTTTCCGTCTCACTCTAACTCTCTCTCTTTCTCCGTCTCCCTCCCTCCTTCACTTCCGCTCTTTCTCTCTCTCTCTCTCTTTCTCTTTCTCACTCTTTCTCTCTCTCACTCTTTCTCTCTCTCTCTCTCTCTCTCTCTCTCTTTCTCTCTCTCACTCTTTCTCTCTTTCTCTCTTTCTCTCTTTCTCTCTTTCTCTCTCTCTCTCTTTCTCTCTCCCTCATTCTCTCTCCTCCATGTCCTCATCTTCCTTCCTTTTCTTCCTTTTCCTTCCTTTCTTCTTGCCCTTCCTCCTACTTTCTCCCTTCCTCCTCCTCCTCCTCCTCCTCCTCCAGCTCTTCCTTCCCCTCCTATTCCTCCTCCTTCATGTTCTCCTCTTCCTTTCTCTTCTTCCTACTCATCCTCCTTCTCTTCCTCTGTTCTGTTTTCAGAGGATCGTCGCTTTAATTCGGAAGTTGCTTCATTTCCTGTCGCCCAATCAGCTGTTGCTTCATTCCGCCCAAAAATGCAACAGACGTCGCCTCCGCCGCCGCTAGGTGTCGCTTGGATAGGCGTCTCCATGGCGACGGAAATTGTTCGGCAGACGTCGCCGGTTGTCACCGATGTTTCTGTCATTAAAATTCTGACGGCTAATCAGAGATTAGAAGAAAACTTCCGCGTTTATGTAGCGCCTTTATCTGGGATTTTCTCTTTCATGTATGTTAGGTAATTGATTCGTTTGATGTCAGGTAAGACAAGTTAAGGTAAATTAAGGTAAGGCACAGTGGCGGCTCCAGGATTGCTCGCGTGGGGGGCAAGAGCATTTCCTGAGGGGCGCTACATTCTGGCAGTCGACGGGCCTCGTCTGAAGGGCGCCGGCTTCTAGAGAAGGAGGAGGGAAGAAGAAAGAGAAGGAGGAAGAGAAGGAGGTGGAGGCATCTTTGGACAACCTCACTGACTTGACGCAGCGCTCGTGAATAAGCTGGGAGTAGTTCTGCATTTTAACGACATCTTATGGCATCAAAGGCCGTTGCCGTCGCCCTCCTCTTTTATCCAGGCTTGGAACTGGCACTACCCGACTAAAGGAGGTGGCGGAGTTAAAAGTGCCCTGCGTTTAGCTTTTAAGTAGCGCTTCGGATATTTCGAGTTTACGATTACGATTACGAACATTTGATAATTTGAAATTGACATGTAGGATGACATTTTGTCCGTTTGGCTTTTGTCCATAACAGAAATCTCGGGTTTACGATTACGAATACGTCTGCAAATCACGTGACCCAGTAACCCAGTAACGAAGAATGACGCTCATTGGTTGAATACTCGCCCACGTGTTATGCAGAATGACTCGGCTTGGAACAATGACGAAACTGCCTTTGTGTATCTTTATTTATGGCTTATCAAGGAGGGCTATGCGTCAATATATCTGCTCAAAATCGCATAAAATGTAAAATAACTGTGGCGATAAACTGGTTCCATTGTTTGCGTACGTCTTTGCCATTTCACATTCCTTCGTGTCAAGTCATTTCTCAGTCATTCCTCTCCTTATCATTCGTTGCCTAATAACACAGACATTCCAAAAATTTTCAGTATTGGCAACGTCGATCGTCACGTGACCTAATGGACACACCGTATTAATTTTATGACGCAATTTTGAGGTCAGTCTTTTGGAATCTATACTCCTCTTCACGGTCTGTTAATAGAACAATGGCAAGAATAGCGTTGCGTAACCAATGAACGGAAAACTTGGGTGTTTAAAGGACGGGGGCTGCGAAGGTATGCAGAGGAGTGCCGTGGCTATTAATTGCTCGTCTCGTTCGGCGTTTATCGGGAATTTAGTTCGGAAATTATGGCCATATTACACACCGTATTAAGTTCGACACCGCTAGGAATTTCGCGCAATTATCGCTTCACGATGTCAGACGGTACCAGACGACGGGTGCCTCACGCCCTCTGGCGAGGCACTGACAAATATATCCAAGGAACGTCTGTTTGCGTTTCATTCTGCTTCGGTTTGCGCAAATTTGTGATCAGAACGAAGATACATTCAGGCAAATACAACGAAACTCAGACGCACTCCAAGCAATACTCCAACGTACAGTACTTCATATTAGACCTAGATACATTGTTCTTGCAATTATGGTAGATGTGTATATGACTTTATGTGTACATGGGCGATTTGTTTATTTAGGTCCATGAGGCAAAGGTTATTCTCGGTTGAAACGGCAGGAGAAAGCTGGAGATTTCCACAATAATCGCAAGAAGAACTCTTGTTAGATCATGGGGGTCATTCGGAGAGGCCAGGGCCACTGCAAATACGAGGCCCAATCACGAAGCATGCACCTCACTAAATCGCATTGTGAATTATTATAACACAAAAAAGAGAAATAGATATTAGTAATTATAACATAGAAACTTTTGTCAAAATCTGAGGCCTCCTCTATGCGAGGCCAGGGGCCAAATAGCCCTGCTGCCCCCCCCCCTGGTAGGCCCTGATACCATACGTTGTATGCCTGTTACATCGTAGATCGTATGCTTTTT
Source organism: Norana najaformis (assembly GCA_964023275.1). Classification (NCBI taxonomy): domain Eukaryota; kingdom Metazoa; phylum Annelida; class Clitellata; order Crassiclitellata; family Hormogastridae; genus Norana; species Norana najaformis. Next base: position 25,924,173 of record OZ029926.1, read on the forward strand.
GTATAACCGCGTTTTGGCCACAGCAGAGGAGGTGGTGGTTGTACTGGTGGTGGTAGAAGTTGGTGGTAGTCGGTGTAACGAAGTGCTGCCCTATCTGTTTGACTTGGTGCTATGGCGGGGGTTTCACTGCTGACGCTGACGGTTACCCCGTCAAGTATGTATGTATGCATCTAGTTAGTATGTATGTATGCATGCCTATGTGTGTGTGTATGAATGAATGTATGTATGTGTGAATGTATGTATGCATGTATGTATGTATGCATATATGTGTGTGTATGAATGAATGTATGTATGTGTGTATGTATGTATGAATGTATGCATGCATGTATGTATGTATGTGTGTATTTTTGTATGATTGAATGTACATATGTATATATGTAGCCTATGTATGTATGCGTATATATGTATGTATGTATGTTTGTATGTTTGTATGTATGTATGTATGTATGTATGTATGTATGTATGTTTGTATGATTGAATGTACATATGTATATATGTAGCCTATGTATGTATGCGTATATATGTATGTATGTATGTTTGTATGTATGTATGTTTGTGTGTATGTATGCGTCTAGACACTTAATATAGCGCCTTTTAGGCTAGCCCAAGTGATAAAAAAAAGTTTATTACGAACAAAACTTCACCTGAATGCAAATAGCGTTCACATTACTAGAAAAGTCGCCACTGGCTAGCTCACGCACACACGTGGAGCCCAGCTAACAGAGTCTCTTATCGATTAGTAAATCAGGCCGCAATAATAACAAGTGATTACTACAATGGCTAGCATAGGTTCAGCCCGATTGGTCGATAATTCATGAATATTAATTAACAGTGAACAGTAATGAATATTAATTAACAGTGAAAAATAATTATATATTAATAAACAGTGAACAGTAATGAATACTAATTCATAGTGAACAACAATTAATATGAATTAAAAGGAAAAAATAATGAATAGTAATTACTAGTGAACAGCAACAACTATTAATCAACAGTGACCTGTAGTGATCGAACATCGAACCAAAAGTATGTACGACGTTGTAATGTAAATGTAAATCTCCTCAATTTCTTAGCGCCACACAAAGCCTCGTCAGGTAGACCATTTAAAACGCTGGCGCTATATCAAATCAAGTCCGCAAGAGCCAGGCTGTTTCGTCAGTTTCGGTGTCAGGTCAGAATCCGGGGGAGGTCAAACCGGGAGGAGACAACGTGGAGACAATCGTTGGTCATGGGATGGCTGGAGGAGCGGAAGAAGAAGAGGATAGCGTCGAGGGTTCGGTTTTCAGTACTGAATGTAAAGCTGGAGGAGACAGGGCGAGCAGATGAACAACACCGGTTAATTAATTCCATCCGAAGTAAATGCGACGTTGTAAATGTAAATGTAATTCGAGGAATAGACGATTGTCCAGCACCATTAGGAGTGAAAGAACGAGAAAAAGGTAGGACCTAAGAAAGGTCAGCACCAGAGATTTCTAGTAGAGAGGAGAAGCGTTTCCTCTTCCCCTCATCTCTCTTCTCGCTTCAATTTCAAACAGCATCCACCGTAGCCGTCCGACTGTCTGAGTGCCTGACTCCTGGATCTTGACCCTTTTGCCTATCGATTTTGTTTTGACTGAGCGCCTGTTAATAAGCTGGTTCCCGCGACTTAGCTTTTGTTGAGCGCTGTAGAAATCTCGAGATTACGATTACGATTACGATTACGATTTGAAAAGGATTTCGTGATCCATGGCAGCGACGGCAGAAGAGATGTGGGATGATGTTGGTTCTAATCTAGTGGTAAGCTAGAGATTTCTATAGCGCCCAACGAAAGCTAAGTCGCGGAATCAGCCTATGCACTGGCGCTAAGTCAAAACGAAATCGATAGGCAAGAACTGTTCGGTTCCAAGTCAAGACCCATGAGTCAGGCGGCTGTGGTGGGTGGTGCTTGAAATTGAATTGAATCAATTGAATAATTGAAATAATAGTTTGGTCTTAAATCTTGTATGTCAACAAACGTATATGAAGAACTTTGACACAGCAGGACAGTCCTTTGAATTTAATTTAAATTCTAAGAGTCCATAACGTTTCTACAACACTTTCAAACGTAAATTTTATAGGCCGCTTTAAGTCAGCGCGTTAGACCACGCGCCACCTGTGGATTATCGTAGAATTTAAACGTGCTGTGCGCCACCTGGCGAATGCCGTAAAAATCCCACACCTAATTTTAACCTAGCGAAAGCTGAGAATTCAGCACTCTGCAGAATGTTGTCTAATCTAATCTAGTGACTCATATAGCGCCGTTATCAGAATACACAGCCGACATTGGATATGTGGACTTCTCCAGCCCCTGAAGGCAGTTTTCTGCCCCATCATACAAACTCATCGATGCTCCACCGCTTGCAATTTCTGCTTCGGCCTTTCACCCAAAACTGAAAACATTCCTCTCACAGATTCTGTCCTGACACCCCTTCTTCCATTTATCTCTCTTTCTGCTCCAATCCCAAACGCCACCCACCCCGTAGCTGCCACGCTGTCTCTCCGTCTGACTTTTGGCGGGAGTTTATTCCAAAGGGGTGGGGCAGCTATGGCTATGGAGCGATTTCCAAATTTTAAGGATGAGGTGACGGGAGGGCGAAGAAGTGTTAGGACAGATGAGGAGCGGGTTGAACGGAGTGGTTGGATAGTAAATAATTGACGAAGATAGGAGGGTTGGGAGGATTGAAGTGTGTTGTAGGTGAGGGATAAGACTTTGTACTCTATTCGTTCTGGTATTTTAAGCCAGTGCAGTGATTTGAGAACAGGGGTGACGTGATAGTGTTTGGGGGTTTTGGTGACAGCACGTGCAAGAGCATTCTGGATAGCTTGTAGGCGATTTATCTGGGTTGTGTTAATATTGAGGAAAAGTGAATTGCAGTAGTCAAGTTTTGCATGGACTATTGATGTGGCAATGATAGATGCGGTTTTGAAGTCAAGCATAGGACGGATTCTGCGAAGGTCGCGGATATGCATAAAGCAAGAGCGGGAAAGATGGGTGATATGATCAGAAAAAGTAAGGTTCTGTGGTTTTTTCCTGCGAAGTATTTTATGCCCTACTCACTTAATAAGTGACAATAGAAAGAGATGCGGTTACTCTAATGATCAAGATTTATGCCATTGACTTTCGCAGACATGGAATACGACTATTTCAGATATTTAAATCTCGGGTTAGCACGGTTCGCACACCTTAAATGGCGTGGCGCCCACTAAACCCGTTCCTCTTCTGCCCTAACACTACTCCGCCCGGTGGTCACCTCGTCCTTAAAATTTGGCAATCGCTCCATAGCCATAGCCGCCCCATCACTCTGGAATAAACTCCCCAAGAACTTCGACAGTTATCTGATCCATCGTATACAAACTCGCCTTTGCTCCACCGCTTGCAATTTCTGCTTCGGCCTTTCACTCAAAACTGAAAACATTCCTCTTTCACAGATCCTATCCTGATTCCCTTTCTTCCTCTTATCTCTCTTTCTGCTCCAATCCCAGACATCACCCACCGTAACTACCACGCTGTCTCTCTGCCTGACTCTTGGATCTTGACCTGGAAGCGAACACTTTTGCCTATCGATTTTGTTTTGACTGAGCGCCTGTGAATAAGCTGGTCCCCGTGACGTGGCTTTATTTGGGCGCTGTAGAAATCTCGGGATTTACAATTCAAACGGCATCGGGTGTGAAGGGTCCCTTCCGATAATTCATTTTAAAATGAGCAAGGACGAAGATCTACAGTCGCTATAAAAAACGCGTACACTTACTTTTGCATTTACAAATATTAGGTTTTGCTTAGACACCCTTAAATCGCATTTTCCCGAAGTTATATACAGTTCAATTTCGTTAAATAAGTTTATTTTTCTGCTTGCAGGGAGGTCGAAGTTACCGGCTTTGGCGGCGATAAGACGTCGTTCAACACTGAATACTAAAACAATATTAGGTTTTACTTAGACATATTTAAATCGCATATTCCGAAGGCATATATGAATACTGATCAATTTCGTTCAATCGACGGTAACTTCATACATAAGGAGTGAGATCGATGTTAACGGCCACAAGATGTCGTTAATCACTGAATACTAAACAAAAGGCGTTGCACCCATTCAAACGGGCAGCGTTGGTGAAGGATCTCACCCGATTAATTCATTGAAAAATGTGCAGGGTCGAGGTATATACGGTCGTCATAGAAAAACATTTACATTTTACAAATATTAGGTTTTGCTTGGACACCTTTAAATCGCATTTTCCCGAAGCTATATATGTGTCAATTTCATTTAAAATGTGAGTTAAGCAATATAGGATGAGAAAGGTCGAAGTTAATGGCCTGGGAGGCCATAAGATGTCGTTCAATACGGAATATCAAAGCAATATTATTTTTTACTTAAACATCTTTAAATCGGATTATTTTCACAGCTATAATTAGACTCGTCAATTTCGTTCAACCGTGAAACTCCGCAAATGCTTTACGTGGGGGCAGTGTCCGTCTGAAGCCTGGATCAAGGACGAAGCCGACCTCAGCGGCGTTTGATGCCATAAGATGTCGTTAAACACTGAACGCTAATACCAAAGGAGTGGCGCCGGAACTTCATAAATCGAAGTTAACGGCCCTGTCAGTCGCAAGATGTCGTTAAACACTGAATATACAAAAGGTGTGGCGCCCATTCACGTGGGCAGCGGTGGTGAAGGATCTCACTCGGTAGATTTTATGAAAACTGACTAAGGTCAAGGCCATAGGTCGCTGTAGAAAAACGTGTACGTATAAATAATAGTGATGAAAGTGATGACCACAACTGAAACTTAAGCCTCTACTACTGAACCAATAAAAATAAGCCCAGAATGTTCAACAATGTTAAGAGACTGTTTTTGATGTGTTCCACTGTTCCGTTGACATACACCACATCCCCACATCAACATAACATACCCAGTAGACACTCATATAGATTATTATTTATGTATTTATTGAGCGCCACTATCTGTGACTTAATGGCGCCGGTCAATGGCGCCGAGCGGTTGAGTGAAGGACTTGCTCAAGGTCCCTACACAGTAACCGTCTCAGTGGACTTTCGAACCCGTACTCTTCGCGTTACAAGCCGAGCGCTCTCTTCAGTAGGCTACCTTGTATATATATATATATACGCTGTGCACACGTCATCGTCTTGGAACACTCTTTCTTTAAATATGCATACATGCGCTGTTCCTTTAAATATGCATACATGCGCTGTTCCTTTAAATATGCATACATGCGCTGTTCCTTTAAAGATGCATCCATGCGCTGTTCCTTAAAACTTCGCTCAAGTTAATTCCCTTCCCCTCTGAAGATACACTTAGTTGCATCTTGTAGACGGCCATGTTTACAACGCTTTAGGTCGTAATTTTAATCTCCAAATTTCTAAAGCGCTAATTAAAAGCTAAGCTCAGGAAACCGGCTTATTTACGAGCGCTGCGTCAAGTCAGCGGGGTTATCCAAAGATGCCAAGACCTGGTCTTAATGGTTCTGTTACCACCCCCTCTGAAAGGCCTTGTCTCCATGCCCGAACCAAGTCCGGTTGCCTGAAGACCAGAGAGAGGAGGAGAGGAGCTGTTAGGGTGGGTTGTGTTTAAGCTGAGAGAAATGGGAAGGCAGCGGGTTGTCCATTAATTACATCCGCAAAGAGGGAGGGTCCATAGAAAGGCGGACAAGGGGTAGGGGGTTATGCCTAATGCGGGCAACATCAAAGCCTAAATTTATTACATATTTATTCCAGCAACTCGGTGCCTTAACACTAACTTCAGACAGGTAACAAACAGTCTGCACTAAGCTGGATTTAAGTAGTCGCTTTGCTGAACGAAGCAGCATCAAACTACCCCACCCTGTAGTACAGTTAGCTCTCCGAGATCAACAGGGGACTCTAATCCAGGTCTAAATGTTCCGCTGGATTGCAGACTTCCACAAAGAGGGATAAGAGGAGGGTAGAACCAAATGGGGACAAGGGAAGGGAGAGTTTCAGTGTAAGTCCTTTATGGATGTCCCCTGTGACAGATCCTAGAAAGAGATACACTGAGATACATATATAAATACATAATACAAATTTATCACAATTTATTTGTCGCAACTATGTAGACGCCATGGTTGAGGCCAAAACAAATTTCAAGCAACCATTAAACCCCTAAACAGAAGAACTGTTGATAACAAGAAAGAACAAAAATCCACAAATAAACCAAAGCGTCGCTGGCTTTACTGCCTACGTCTCAAAAAAATCAATTCTAAGTCGCTTTTAACTAATGATTCAGCTTCCTAAGGAAAATCCTGAGGAATTTACTCAGGCAAGGCGTTTGTGACAGAATCCCCCATCACCTTTTAGAAAGACAACAGATGTAAATCAGATGTACCTGCACAAAAACTGAACCATGGATGCTAACAACATCCATGAAATTAAGTTATATCATTATTTTGCATTTACTACGCGTGCCAGGTCAGTAAATCTTAACCTGAGGCACAAAGCAGTTGTGAGTGAAGGACTTGCTCAAGGTCCCTACACAGTAACCATCTCAAGGGAGAAGGCTACAAGCCGAGGGCTCTAACCAATCGGCTACCGTGACCCACACACAAGCCAAATGCTCTAACCAATCGGCTACCGTGACCCACACACAAGCCAAATGCTCTAACCAATCGGCTACCGTGACCCACTTACAAGCCGAGCGCTCTATCCAATCGGCTACCGTGACCCACTTACAAGCCGAGCGCTCTATCCAATCGGCTACCGTGACCCACTTACAAGCCGAGCGCTCTATCCAATCGGCTACCGTGACCCACTTACAAGCCGAGCGCTCTATCCAATCGGCAACCGTGGCCCAAAGAGTCAAGGGATTGTTTACCTCAGGTTCACACAATCTAACAGCGGATACATTTTCTAACCTCCCAACTTTTGCTGGATCTCAATTACCACTCTTAAAGGATGGAAGGCTGAGTTGGCACCAAATGCCTGGTATTCAGTGGACAGGTGCCCATCCAAGTACTCAACAAACAGACCTCGGCTGCATTAACAAGCGATGTATGAACAGCATCGTCTTACAACTTGTCTCTGCAAAACATCTGAGGTGATGCAGAATATACTTTACAACTGTACAAGCCGACACAGTGTGGAAGACAACGCCGAAGTGATATCGTTGGCCAACAACTCGAATGAATAGTTTATTAACAAACAAAATTGTAAACAAAACTGAAATTTTGTCATTTAGATGTTCAACAAAAACACGTCCTTTGTTGCACCTCTTGCAACGATAGCAAATGTCGATTTTTAATGGAATGAAGACATTTGAGTTACCACGAGGACGAATAGCAGCAAGATCAGGGTCGGCAGGATTTTAACAGGGGTAGGGGCAGGAGTGGCTGCAGTGGAGGGGGCAACTAAGCAGGGCGGCATGTGCCAAGTAAGGTTGTACAAAGCTTTGTTTTGATGATCGTCCTTCCTTTCCACCCTTCCTTGGCAACAACTGGGCCTGAGTCTTATGGTAACCTTCTCCCTGGGGTTTTGCTTGGATAGTGGCATTTTTAGTTGTTTTGCAAAGCTTTAATGACAATTTCTCTTGCCAAAAATTTTAACAACCTTTTTAAATTGTCACACTTGTGTGTGGCCCTTTCAGCTTCCATCTGTATCTTATAACTTGGACACATCACTTTTATCTAAAAATAGACGCATCCTTAAAATTACATCCTTAGGGTCAAAAGTCGGAGGCCAAAGGCATCTTTGGCCCCACCCTGACTTTTGACAGAGGCCACAACCTGCCCCGCCTGTGTAACACCTATCCATGGAGACATCAGTTTCATCTGCCTTTTGGTATTACCACGATGACGATGACTGTTCCACTCCACCCGTTTCATGTGTGGTGAGCCTTTGCTCAGTTGTGTCACAGTTGCCGTCATGGGGAAGCGATTGAACAAAAGACCCCAGGAAAGCATTTCTGGCGCTGCTTCGTCGGAGCACGGTTGTGTTTCATGGTCTGATGGCGCAGCAGATGGTGTCGGTGGTGAAACTGTTTGCCACACGATGGATAGCCGCAGATGTGAAGAGCCTTTGTTATGATGTATGGTGCCGAACTAGATGGCGCTTTTTCAGGATCCTAGCAAAGGAAAACAGAAAAATATAAGAACAACAAATAGTTGTGCTGTTAGAAAACAAAACAATGGATACAAATATAGGTGCAAAAACGTGTAAGAAAAAAATGTCTGCATTTATTAAGCGCCACGGTCTAATGACTTAGCATCAATCGATGGCGCTGAGCAACTGTGAGTGAAGGACTTGCTCATGGTCCCTACACAGTAACCGTCTCCTGGAAGGAGGTTCGAACCCGTACTGTCTGTGTTACAAGCTAAGCGCTCTAACCAGTTGACTACCTCGCACCAGAGTAGGTTACTGATGATCAGTTCAGTCAGTTTCAGCATCCCAACTGTGGATACACTCACTAAACTGGCTGTCCATTAAACAGAGACGTTCGTTTTGAAATCTGTTCTTAAGTTTGTAAGGTATTTTGTCTAAATCAGCTGACCTATCTCCGGTCCTAGTCCTATCTCTCATAGCAGCAAATGTTATACTTGATCAATGGACGATGACTCTTGTTGTGACTTCTACCTGAATAGTTTTGTGCTCTTTGACCCTAGACACAAGTAACACGTCCTAGATACAAGTGACATATCATAAATAAAAACGGCATGACCTAAATACAATTGACATGCCACAGATACAAATGGCATGACCTAGATAGTGACATATCCCAGATACAAGTGACATGACACAGATACAACTGACATATCCTAGATTCAAATGGCATGACTTTATACAAATGGAATGCCCTAGATACAATTGATATAACCTAAGTGCAACTGACATGCCCTAGAGACAAATGGCATGACCTTGATACAAGTGACATGCTCCAAATACAACTGACATGCTCCAAGTGCAAGATATACCCCAGTGTTATATGATTTCCTGGGTCTCCTCACTGGCTTTGGCGACGGTTGACGGAAATCCAGAAACTCAGTAGAAGAAAAATCCGTTTGGAAACCGGAACTCCCAGCACCACCCATGTATTGCGTCCCTTGTAAAATGTCACTGCAGTGTTGAGAGTGCATGGAGTAAATGTTTGTCTCGCTGATGGTAATTTCTGACATTCCCGATTCCATGAAATTGCTTTCAGTTTTAAGAGCAAGTGGGTTGATCTGTCCACCTTCTGGAATGTTTAGAATCTCCTTTGGTTCATTCTGGAACCCTGGCCACGGCTGTGGTAAGACTGGTACCCTGTTAACCTCTTCTTTCACTGGATCACAGCTAGAAACATCAGTGGAATTACCCTGTGGAGTTTGCTGTAGTAGATTCGGTCTTTGCTTGCGCCCTCTGCTGGTTTCTTGAGTCCACCGTCTTGACGCACACGTTTTACGGAGGTCTGGTTGAGCAAAGGGAGGGGGAACTGGAACAAGAACTTTTGTGGAATCAGTCTCTGTATGAAAGTCTTCAAGGTCAGGGCCAGAGCAACTGGCCTTTGACTGAGCCGTTTCTTTCTGGATTAGGCTGTCGAATTTCTCGTCGAAATGGATTATGAAGACATTACTGTCAATAGTTATTCCGATAAGTCCTTGAACCTGAAGGCTGTTCTGATATGTAACTGTATTTCGACAGAGAAGCGTAACTGTGTCGAGGATCAGACGCTGTAGAACCTCTTGCTCAGAACGCATGATGATTTTCAATTTGTGGAACCTGGTTTTCTCTATATGAATAGTAATTTCAAAATAACTTATAATTACTTGACAACTGGAAGCAGTCTATGTGCAAAAATAAAATAAAATTCAAATAGTACAAGAACATCTGATTTTTGGATCTTGGGCACTGTAGAAATCTCGAGCTTACGATTACGATCTGTCACCATGTCAACCGCTGTAAAGTCTACTGACTGAAACTCGATGTCCTGTTAATTTAAGCCCGAAGCAAAAGTAACCTAGTAGCCCTGAGTTTTAATACATCTTTTATAACACCGTTGATTAATCAACTCGCGAATGACAGTTACCGCAACGTAAATCGTTGATTAGATCAATTGCATGACCACTACTCGATAAATCGAATACGCTCGCCTCAGCAATTTTAAAATTAAATCTACTTACCTAACAGCCAACAAATAACTTTAGTACACTTGATAAATAACTAATTACATATATTTGCATAAACATTAAAATGTGTTATTATTATATATTAGGCTATGGGAACGCAAGAGTTTATGGGATAACTGGGTCACCAAAGACTAAGAATGCTAATGATATCAACGAAATAAAGTGATATAGCGCCGCCATAGTATTCTCGTCAGCTCTTCGACTATTCGCCAAATTATCAAATCATACAGAGCCAAAACAAAGCTACATCATGGCTACCAGTTCATTTACAGGCGCTTAGTCAAAACAAAATCGATAGGCATATAAGCGCAGATTCGATTCTGGGTCAAGATCGATCATGGGTCAGACAGCCTTATTGCATCACTTACGGCGTATTAAAACTAATGCGTGCATTGAGGTAATATAAATATGGATCAAAAATGTATTTTCATTTTACCGTGAACAAATTTACCAATCTGAATCCGAAAAATCTGAATCTGAAAAGTTGTTTTGATGACCATCGCAGACTATATATTGTCGAGCACAGTGTGCTTATGGTTACGTCATCTCTTCATTTTTTTTTCTCGTAATCGTAGTCTCGAGATATCTACAGCGCCCAACGAAAGCTAAGTCGCAGGAACCAGCTTATTCACAGGCGCTCAGTCAAAACAAAATCAAAATTACCTCGATGATATTTCCTTCTAATATCTAAAAATGCAGTAATAGGCGATTTGAAATTCTTTTACAAGAATAAGCAATCTCAGAATTAGGATTACGATTACGATAAGAAGGACATTAAAACTCTAAGATCTGTAATTTTGTTCTTGCATTAATTAACAACCATGGGTTTGTGAAGGCATGCAGTCACTTGCAATTTTCCCGCTACTAAACTGGAAAACACAAGATGATTGTCAGATTTGTGAAAGGATAGGAAATTTTTTGATGATATTTTCAGTCATTGAAAATATTTAGGAATATGAGCGTGCTGGTGGTGCTTATGGGCCCTGGTGACTAGACGGGCTAAAGCGTCCCGAACAGAAAGATAGGTAATTAGGTCGATAGCTAAGTAGGTAAGTAAGTAATCTGTATTAGGCGTGATCAAGGATCACATTCATATAAAACAATGTGATTAATTTAGGCGGTGTAGGTTTTCAATTTCTTTACTTCTTTACTTGCGCCCTTCGGAATCGTCCCTATGGTTTGCTTCAAAAACGCAAAAATTCGTCGACTTTGTTGATAAACTACAAGATGGCGCTTCGGCCAGTTTGACGTCTTCGGGTATGGCATTCGCATTATTAGTCTGTGGCATAGCAGTATGGCGGATTGAAATAGCTTTGCTAATGCAAACCTTGTGGTTTCTAAATGAATACCGGTTAGATAGGGGGTAGTCTGTCGTTTTAACCAAATTTTTCACCCACTGGAAAGTATTCAGTCGATCGGTGAAAGGATTTTATAACAGAGACGCTGTATGACCGATCCGTGGTCCGGCTAAGCAGGTTTGTTTTTGCCGTAAATCGTCATCAACACCGTCATCATAACATTAATGTGATCATAAAAGCTATCATCGTCATCTTCACAGGGAGTGGTAATCGTCGCGAATACCGTCATAATCTTCTGCATGAAGTCTTGTTTTGCCAGTCTGTTTTGCAACGAACGGAGATATATCGATCTTCGCCATCTGTCGTTTGCCGCTTCAAACGTTGGATGACAATATCTTACAATATACACTGACCTTCGCAGATATTTGAAACTTTTTCTTGAATGACACCAGCATTCGAATTCTGATGGCAGATTTTAGGATTATTTAATTTTCGCAGGGGATACGGAAGGCAGTCTTTCGCTGCCTCACCTTCTTGAGAGGCAGTGGGCGTGACCCAGTGCTTCACAGGATTTGCCTTGAAAATAATTCGATATTAACATTAGGTGGCAAGTAAACAACAAATAGCGTAAACAGTGATTATTTTGTTGGTGACAATGCGAGTGATTCCTAAAAGAAGCTATATAAATGTACCTTTGGGAGGGTCAACCCAAGGCGCTATATAAATCCTCAAAGGCATACAGGAACAGCTGAGTGTAACTGTGGCAAAAACTACTCAAAGCTGAATGCTTGTCCAGTGGGGTGGATCCAAGATTTGATTTGGGAGAGGGGGAGCAGCAAACTTTTGCCGGACTCTTGGTTCTTGACATGGAACCGAACCATTCTTGCTTATCGATTTTGTTTTGACTGAGCGCCTGTGAATAAGCTGGTTCCCACAACTTAGCGTTTGTTGGTCGCTGGTACGATTACATAGTGATGTTATGGTTGTAGTAGAATTTAAGTGCCATTTTCTAAAGACTTGGCATCAGTCGATGGTGCAGAGCAATTGGGAATGAAGGACTTGCTCAAGGTGCCTACACTGTAGCTGTTTCAGGATAAATACTTGAATCTGTACTCTCCACGTTAGAAGGTTACATGGTGTTATTGTCTTGTCAGAGTGAGTTGCAAATGTCATAAAGGAAACAGTCATGTTAGAAGACGGTTTACTTAAAGTCACTGATTTTTGTTTTATTCTTGCTTTTATACATTGCACGAGGCACGGTAGCTGATTGGTTAGAGCGCTGGGCTTGTAAGTTTGTCATGGTAGCTGATTGGTTAGAGCGCTTGGCTTGTAAGTGGGTCACGGTAGCCGATTGGATTGAGCTCTTGGCTTGTAAGTAGGTCACGGTAGCCGATTGGATCGAGCGCTTGGCTTGTAAGTGGGTCACGGTAGCCGATTGGATCAAGCGCTTGGTTTGTAAGTGGGTCACGGTAGCCGATTGGATAGAGTGCTTGGCTTGTAAGTGGGTCACCGGTAGCTGATTGGTTAGAGTGCTCGGCAAGTAATGTGGAAAGTACGGGTTCGAACTCCTCCCCTGAGACGTTTACTGTGTAGGGACTTTGAGCAAGTCCTTCACCCACAATTGCTCAGTGATGATGTTTAGTTGTTATATAGTGGTGCTTAAGAAATGCAGAAATAATAATGATAATAACACATAGATGTTGAATGTAAGAAATTCAAACCGTTGAAATTTGAAAGTAAAAACCGTCTAGTCTGCAGCTTTGCTGAGCTTTGTTTTAAAGTCTTTGATTTACCACTCAGTTGAGGTTTTATGATGTAATGTTTAATTTGGCTACTGTGTTTTATTTAAATGTTTTCAGGATGATAAATGATTTTATTTAGAAATGAAAAAGCTAAGAACAAAATTTTCCGTCACTTAGCGAGTAGTGTTCAGATAACTAGAAATGTCACCAGTAGCCAACTCGCACACAGTAGCTGATTGTGGGGCACAGTTGCCAATTGGTTAGAGTGCTTTGCTTGTAACATGGAGTGCATGGGTTCGAGCCTCCTCTCCTGAGACGGTTATTGAGTATGGACCTTGAGCAAGTCCTTCTCTCACAATTGCCAAACACCATTGATTGATGCTGTCATTAGATAGTGGCGCCTAATAAATGTAGAAATAATAATAACATGCGCTCAGCCTAGCCAACAGTTCGCTGCTCATTATAGCTGATTTTGCAAGGTGACATATGAGAAGCTGAAACCTTGAAAAATGTCTGCCCTGGCTGGGGTTTGAACCCTTCTGACTTCTTGGGTGACTGTCCAGCATGCTAACCCTTGGACCATCGCACACCCGCAGCAGTGAGTGTTTAATTTAGGTGTTGTTGAAGTAATCAGACCGAATCAAATTTGGTGTAGAATTACGCAAGAGTCTGAGGTTCTAATGAGTTTCATTATAAACTGAATTCTGATGAAATGCAACCATTAACAGCAATCCCAAATTTAAATAAACGGATGGGGGACTGAGTTGGCACCACGTGGCCTGATATTTAACGGATACACCAGCCTGAGTGTAAACACATTGTCTGTTGGCAAAGTGTGTGTCATGAGTGACCAAGAATACTCACCTGAAACCTGATTAACATTTGTTTATAGAAACTGTTTACCTGTCTTAACACACAGCATAAACTTCATTAGATGGGTACTGTTATTTTAAACAATACTTGTTGATATACAGATGTACAGTGCCATATGTATATAATGATTACTTGTGTACAATACCGTATGTATACAATGCTTACATGTATAGAATAGCATGTTATACATTGCATGCTCATATACAATACTACATGTGTAGAGTGCATACATGTATTGTATACAATACTGCTTATATACACTGCATGCTTTTATACGGTACCATATGCATTCGGTGCATTGTGTATACAATACTATATGTATACACTGCATACATGTATACAATACCATATGTATAAAATGCATGCATGAATACAGTATGCATATAATGCATACTATACCACGCAGTGCATATACACTGCATACTCTTACGGTGGCTTATATGCAGTGAATTAAAAATCAAGAAGAATTATCTGTATGCAAAGTGGTGAGAAGTTGAACACGTGAATAATTAATTAGATAAAAAGTATTGAACTTTGAGACAGTGTATACAATACACGTTCATGTATAATTAATGATGAATGAATCTCTTGGATGGTTTTCAGCTTAGGTTCAAAACGCTGGTGATGTTACATTATTGTCTTAGTTTGCTATCCGTTCTTAATCTGCTTACTTACTTGTTTGCCCTTCAGCATTGTTCTTTAACCGTTCTTCTGTTATTTGTGTTCTTAACAGGCTGTTCTCATTGAAACGTTCTTCGTTCTGCTCAGCCTCCCAGTTTCCAACCGGGATTACTTGTTTTGCGTAAGTATTAGGTAATATATTTACATCTGTCGCGTGTAAACAAGATTACGACGCCAGCTGACTGTGCGCCTCAGTAACCAGTAACCACGGAAACCGATTATTAATGTTTGCGTGGTGAGTGGCGGCAGAGAGCGGCATCCATCCCAGCATCTGGTTCTGTTCAGTCCTTCATATCATCACAGACTTCTGGAATGTTTACTTTGAAACATGCTTTCCTGCCAATCTCGTAACTCTTCACAAATGCCTCTGGCTTCAGACTTCGAGTATTTGACATGTTTTTTCAAGCTTACTGTACAGATCGCTTGCACGTATGCACATCAGAAATTATGAATTAATTGCTGTTAATTAGTAACTTCTATAGCACCGGTGTATAATGCACAAGGCATCAACCGGTGGAGCGGGAAAGCTAAGCTGCAGTCAGGTCAATATCCAGGTCAGTTCACTTGACAGAGAGGCAGCCTATGGTGGATGAGCAAACTGAAAAGGGTCAGTCATAAGATGAGAATAAAATGACACGAGCAGCGGAAGAGAGCAGACAGATACACGGAGGGAATTCCAAACCTAGGTCCAGAAACTTTTAATGTTTTTCTGCTTTTATTAAGCGCCAGTATCTAATGACTTATCATCAGTCGACTGTGCTGAGCATTTCTGAGTGAATGACTTGAATATTTTGTGCATGGTTGGGTGACTGGCTGGGTGACTGTTTGGGTGGTTGGGTGACTGGCTGGGTGACTGGCTGGCCGGTTGGGTGGCCGGTTGGGTGGCTGGATGGGTGGTTCGTTAGTTGGTTGATTTTGATGGCTCATCATTACTGAAGTGGCCATTTAATGTCTTGGACTTGATAGCATCTTAAAATACAACTATGTTCAAAATATAAACAACAGATTGGACTTTGGTCAGTTATTAAGATTTTCTGCTTACAAGTTTATTAAGTAAAGCTAAAAATGGATGAAGTAGACACCGACATTTTATTTATAATGCAGAGTCGTTAAGTAGATTGTGAGGTACCCTAGTAGTAGCTCTCTGCTTATGATGCTGTGTTAATCGTTGATTTTACAATTACAGTTACACTTTACAGTTTCAATTAAGAAAATGTCGAGTTACAGAGTAAATGACCTGACATCCTCATCTGTCTGCTAGTTTAATGTAAATCAGTATACTGAAAGAAATGTTACATGTATTACATGTACACCTGAGCCCTAAGTAGTTTTCCATAGGGCTTGACAAACATGTTTCGATGGTCGTATTCCACCTAACAGTGTTGCCTTTAAGACGCAGATAGTCACGTGGTTGGAGGTCAAAGGTTATGAAGCTCACGCGGACCTTAGCCAATGAGTAACTGTTTTTATGTGGTCGTAAGTGTTTGTGAGCCCATTTATTGAGGAGGTTCTATTCCATATTGCAGTAACATGTGTCGGTTAGTCTATGTTCTGTCAAGGTGAATTAGGCTGTGGTGTGTTGTCTGAGCCGTGTTCTCGTTTCAGGAAGTGTCGTTGGACCTTTTTATCCAGATGTTTGGTTAGTTAGGGGTGGTGATAAGAACTTTGGGAGGCAGTATTGGTTTACAACACCCTCTGCTTGCTTATGGGTTATGTTTAAAAAGCATGCTTCTTGCGTATGGGTGATGTTTAAGAGAACCTGCTTCTTGCGTATGGGTGATGTTTCAGAGAACCTGCTTCTTGCGTATGGGTGATGTTTCAGAGAACCTGCTTCTTGCGTATGGGTGATGTTTCAGAGAACCTGCTTCTTGCGTATGGGTGATGTTTAAGAGAACCTGCTTCTTGCATATGGGTGATGTTTAAGAGAACCTGCTTCTTGCTATTGGGTTATGTTTTAAAAATGCTTCTTGCTTATGGGTGAATTTTTAAAACCCAAATTGCTTATATGCAGTATGGTGGTCTGTCGACGGTTTTGGTCAATGATCATGTGGTTGTGGGTTCGACTCCGTGTAACGACCCTGGGCAAATTGTTTGCGCACACTGTGCCTCTGTCACCAAGCAGTAGAATTTGATACCAGCATAAGCTATGAAGTAAATGGCAAGTCCTGCGATGCACTGGGCCCGTGTCCTGGACCTTGGGATTCATCCATTGCCGGCTCAAGGGCCTAAAGAAAAGGAAGTGAGCTCCTCTCCTACGTCTCACTTGTGGGACCATATGGGATACTTTACTTTCACAGACTGTGGTTGTACATCCGATTAGAAATTGAATCTGTCTGAGATTGGTGTGAGATATGTAAACGTTTCATGTAACTTCTGCGACGCCGTTACAAATCGGTGCTATATAAATCACCAGGGACAGGACACGAAGAGTACATCCGGGCTTTGAATGCAGTGTTTAACCACGTCCGTGACCTGCATGACCTTTTCTGAAGTGCATCACAGAGTTCGAGTTCTAGTTAAGTGACTAATTAGCAGAGATTAGTTAATTAAGCTTTGTCACTGCTTTTTTTATCGGTCCAATTATCAAACCCTGAGAAGCAGCCATGACTTAGCGACTTCATTTTCTTAGCCTTGGCATACAGGGGTAGATAATCAGTCCTCTCCCAGGCTGGCTCATCAGCCTACTGACAGTGAACTCATTTTACAGCTGAGATTGATAGGGGGCGATAATGGCGCAGAGATCTTAAAATCTTGCTGTGCTGGAGGGATTTGAACCCACGACCTCTCCTTAATATCTGACCTTTGACCGGAGGTGGTTGAACTGCCTCCCTAGAAATCTGTGCTGTACCCAGTGCTCTTTTGTCAGGAAATTGCCTGTGTTTTAGCTAGCAAACCGTCCAAAGCTTGCTTCAGCCTGCTATGGCAGACAGCGTGCAGGTGGTTTTACTAACACACATGTTTAATAAACATGTATTCATATGTTTAGGTATATTTACGTATACATTATATATATATGTATGTGTGTATAGATATGTGTATATATATATGTATACGTATATATATTTGTATGCGTGTATATATATTTGTATATATGTATATATGTATATATGTATATATATATATATATATATATATATATATATTACACATCTGAAGTGAGTTGTTAAGAGGATCTAGTGAAGTCTTCCATATAACAGGTCTGTGGTACATAGAATTGCTTCTGTTTGAAGACCGCCCTAAGTAGATAATACCTGTTCTTAATACCACCAGGTATCGGGTAATTAACCGGCACTGATTGTTATTAATAGCGCGGGTATTAGTTAATTCACGGTAGCTGATTGGTTAGAGCGCTTGGCTTGTAATGCGGAGAGTATGGGTTCGAACCTCCTCCCCTGAGACGGTTACTGTGAAGGGGGCGGGAACAAGTCATTCGCTCACAATTGATTAGTCTGTAGACAGCGGTACCTGATAAATGCAGAATACTAATGTAGTATATAGCATTATACTATGTTGTATATATATATATATATATTGGCAGGACATGCACATATAGCATTATATATAATGTTGTGTGCATATATATATATATGTATATATATTTTGGCAGGACATGCAGACAGGTAGGGAGACAGACTGGCAGCAAGGGCAGACAGACTGGCAGGTAGACGCACAGACTAGCAGGCAGACAGACTGGCAGGTAGACGCACAGACTAGCAGGCAGACAGACTGGCAGACAGACAGACAGAATGGCAAGCAGACAGACAGACAGACTGGCAGGCATAAGCAAGTGAAAGTAGGATGGGATTAGGTAATAACGACAATTGATACAGCATCGTCAGTAGGAAGCTACTTCAAGGGTGCTTTACAATGTCCAATGTCGGCGAACAAGAGACCAACGATAAATGATAAATGAACGATGCACAAAATCGGAATCAAATGCTGATACTTGTTAGACAATTAACAGAAAATTTTAACGGTTAGTAGGATATCATTGGGATCTCATTTTAAGTCTCTTAAAAACAAAAACATTATCGGCTTCTTGGATCGTATCTGAATCCTCAAAACAGACGGATTCGAATCTGAGACACAGAAGTTACTGGCCGACGTGTGAGTCGCTCGGGCACGTACAACTCAGGAGCTGTAGTGACCAGTAGCGACCTTTAAGTCGACCGTGTTTCCAAGCTCTCTGATTGGTCAAACAGCCGTAGGGGGCGCTGTAGTGTCTGACGACCCGTGGAGCGGTCAGCAGGGGGAAGGGAGGGAAACAGGGGGGTGAAAAGCGAGTTGGGCCGTTCAGTTTCGTCCTTATTGGTTACGCAGTCGCCTCTTTCGCTTCTGATGCCCACGGCGAATTTGCATAAGCTGCCGTTTTCAACGGATTCGAGCTGTCTTGGTAAATGCTCGTCTGCTCCGAAAGTCGAATTTGGAGGAGGAGGAGGAGGACGAGGAGAAGGAGGAGGAGGACAAGGAGAAGGACAAGGAGAAGGAGGAGGACAAGGAGGAGGAGGAGGAGGCGGAGGAGGAGGAGGAGGCGGAGGAGGAGGACGACGAGGAGAAGGAGGAGGAGGACGAGAAGGAGGAGGAGGAAGAACAGGAGGAGAACGAGAGGAGGACGAGGACGAGACGGATGAGGAGGAGGAAGAACAGGAGGAGGACGAGACAGAGGAGGAGGAGGAGGACGAGAAGAAGGAGGAGGTGGACGAGGAGAAGGAGGAGGAGCGTAAACCGCGAGGCATCCGTAGGTGTGAAGGGTTTGCGACCTGGTTTTCTTAGCCGCGGCATATGAGGCGCTTGTCCAGTCTTATCCCTTGCCGCCCAATCTGCCCGCTGACATCGTACAATTGCGATAACAGTTACCAATTTTCTTCCTTTTTAAGATATTTGAGATATTTAAAAGGGGTCAGGATCGATGTCGGAATTTAGTTTGTTGACTCTCTTCTCCGTTTCCTGTGTCAAATTTCTGCCGCATTTGGCCCAATATCTGTTTACATCACTCACAGCATTGTATCTCGATAGACGGATTCGTAAGTAGGCTTTAGACCTTTTTTATGGACCTACCCTCGCCTACGATTCATTGCTCAGCCGATACTTACTTACTTACTACTTACTCAACTTTTCTCATGTTATTTCATTTATTGCTGTAAAAAGCAGCAGCATAAAAATATATGACATAGAAAATACACGTGGGATACAACAGGCAGACCCAGAAAGAGTCATGTGCCGCTTATTTGGGTCGCCAGATAAGCAGAACATGATTCCGTTTACTTACTTTACTTACTTACTTACTTGATTAATTCAGCGTCGCTCATCTACAGGCATTTTTTTCGAAACACCGTCCGCCGCACCCGTCTGCCTGTCTGACTTGGCTTTTGACCTGGAACCGAACCCTTCCTGCCTATCGATTTTGTTTTGACTGAGCGCCTGTGAATAAGCTGGTTCCCGCGACTTGGCTTTCGTTGGGCGCTGTATAAATCTCGAGTTTACGATTGCGATATTCGCAGGATAAATCCCCGGATCTTGTTTAGTGGGTGTCACGTGCAGATGCTGATATCAACGTCGTTACGTCATCGATATATATATATATATAATATATATATTTATGGCTTTCAGGGCTTTCGAGATTACATCTGAGATTAGATTTGCGTTGACATTAAGGAACCAATCATCGCTGATGTCCTCAAGCGATGCCGCCAGCTGCTTCTTAGGGTTTTCGACCTGTCCGCGTCGACTGCCTCGTTTCTGGACGATGATGGGTGTGGCGGCATGTTTTTCCACGGAAGATTTTATCCCGCTTACAGTCGAATCCGTTGCTCCACCAATTGCAATTTCTGCTTCGGCCTTTCACTCAGAACTGAAAACATTCCTCTTTCACAGATACTATCCTGATACCCCTTCTTCCTCTTGTCTCTCTCCTCTCCAACCCCAAACACCACCACCCCGTAGCTGCCACGCTGTCTCTCGGCTTGACTTTTGGATCTTGACCTAGAACCGAACCCTTTTTGTCTATCGATTTTGTTTTGACTGAGCGCCTGTGAATAAGCTGGTCCCCACGGCGCGGCTTTCGTTGGGCGCTGTATAAATCTCGGGATTACGATTACGATTAGATGTCAGATTTCGCAGGAAGGCAGTTGTAAGCAAGGCTTATATCGGATATCTGTTGTGTTGCATCTTAGGTGACATACACTTCGTCGTACTGTATGCCATGCGCGAGTATGAACAAATTGTTCCCTCTGGCTTGTTTAGGCCACTGTTAGAATGATGTCTGCTAAGGGCAGATACTAGTATGGTTAGAAAGCCTGCAAATGTAACTGTCTCGTAGCAAAACACTTTCATGTACTGTTCCCTTTTTGGCCTCTGCTGTGCTACGGCGCTTCATAAATCGCTATATTATTGTTATTATTGTTGTTAATATTATTTTAAATGTCTGAGGTACTTACGATCCCTCGGGGCTTACAAAAACATATTATTATTATTATTTCATTGTCTGCTGCTGTTTATATGTTTTGCTAGAAGTATATTCTGCCTGTCTGCCTGCCTGTCTGTCTGCCTGCCTGCCTGTCTGCCTGCCTGTCTGCCTGCGTGCCTGTCTGTCTGCCTGCCTGCCTGTCTGCCTGCCTGCCTGTGCCTGTCTGCCTGTCTGCCCGCGTGCGTGCCTGCCTGCCTGCCTGCCTGTGTGTGTCTGACTGTCTGCCCATGTGCGTATGTGGGGCACAGTAGCTGAATGGTTAGAGTGCTTGGCTTCTAATTGGAGGGTACGGGTTCGAGCCTTTTTCCCTGAGACGGTTGCTGTGTAGGGACCTTGAGCAAGTCCTTCAGTCGTAATTGCTCAGCGCCATCGATTGATGCTTAGCCATTAGATAGTGGAGCTTAATAAATACAGAAATAAACAGCCTGCCTGGCTGCCTGTATGTCTGTGTGTTTGTCTGTTTCTGTCTGTCTGTTTGTCAGACGTATGTCATCTGGAGCATTTGTTATCTATGGTTTGGTTGCCTGCGATGACGCTTTCATTTGTCGTCGAATGTGGCAATATGGATTCTGGATTGCCTCGAGGAGGCAATCTCCAGCGCTTGCCCAGTCGCCCGGGCTAATCACCGACCATGACTCGGCCTGTCTTGGTGCTCTTGGTGTCATCACTGCCTCTAAACAGGCAGGCAGGCAGACAGACAGACAGACAGACATAGAGGTAGGAAGACATACAGACAGACAGACAGAGGTAGACAGACAGCCATAGAGGCAGGCAGACAGGCAGGCAGACTGGCATACATAGAGACAGGCAGACAGACAGACAGGCAGAAATAGAGACAAGCAGGAAGACAGACAGACAGACAGACACAGAGGCAGGCAGACATACAGACAGACATAGAGGCAGACAGAGACATAGAGGCAGACTGGCAGGCCGGGGTCTCCGTTACGGACGTCCGCAAAGAGGGGTGAGGGAGGAGCCACCCACATGCGGAAAAAGGAGGGAGGGTTATGCCCAATGCGGACGTCCGCGTCTAGATTTGGTACATGCGGTTATTTCTGTGCAGCCGGTGCCTTAAACACCGACTTCAGTCAACAACAGACGCCTGTCTTGCGTTGTCTCTTCAGAGTCCCTTTGCTGGAAGCGTCGGTATCAAAGTACCCCACACCGTAGCACAATTAGCCCTGCCCGGTCAGCGGCTCTGCCCATGGAGATCTGAATCGAGATTCTAGTATTCAGATCGGCCCAGGCTGCGGCCTAATCGAGGCCTTGGTACTCCGTTTGATTGCTGGTGTCTGCAAAGGGGATGGGGATGGGGAAGGTAATGCGAATGCGGATAAGGGGAGGGAGGGAGAGGTCCTAGGCAGGTCATTTTGCCGACGTACTTTATGGACGACCCCAGGCAGGCAGGCAGGAAAGTGACCAGAGAGGCAGGCAGGCACACAAACAGACAGACAGGCAGACAGACAGGCAGGTAGGAAGACACGGGTGGCACGTCGCAGTCAAAGGAGGCGTATCTCTTTTAGTGGTCATCTCTTATCAGTGTAACTAGTTTTTGTTTTTATGCGTGAGATCGGCCTTAATAAACTCCGAAGGTGACGAAGGTATGGTGAAGGGGGCGCTAGAAAAATGAGTGTTTACGGTAGTTTACATTGGAATACATATCAGTACATTGGGTGACTGACTGTGTGACTCTCTGTCTGTCTGTCTGTCTCTGTATGTCCGTCTGTATATATGTATATATGTATGTATGTATGTCTGTGTCTCTGTCTGTGTGTCTGTCTGTGTCTGTCCCTCTTCTGTAGCTGTCTGTCCCTCTTCTATATTTGTCTGTCTGTGTCTGTCTGTCTGTCCCTCTTCTATATTTGTCTGTCTGTCTGTCATTCTGTCTGGCTGCCTCTGTCTATCTGTCTGTCTGTCTGTCCCTCTTCTATATCTGTCTGTCTTTCTCTTTGTCTGTCTGTCTCTTCTGTATCTGTGTGTTTGTTCTGCTGGTTTGTTTGTTTGTCTTCATGTGTTTCTGTCTGTCTGTTTGTTTCTGTCTGTGTCTCTTCAGTCCTGCCCTGGGCCTTTCTCCGCGCAGCGTCCTTCCCTATCCAACGTCGTTTGTCTTCCTTCAGGTGTGACAATATTACACAGGGTGGTGTTTGGTTGATGTCAAAGGTCATGTCCAGATGGCGCTAGGAACCTTTTACCGTCGGTCGGTGGCTGCTGTCGGCAACGAAGACTGATTGATTGATAATCGACTGTGAGAGGACAATGCACTGAAGTTGATGAAGAAGGAGAAGGAGACAATCATTTCAAAGACAAAGTAGGGTCACATGCTTCGCCTTACCTGACTTTCCCTTGCTTTAGTTCACCCCACCTTATCTTAACTTAGTCACCCTACCTCACCTTACTGTGTATTGCCTTATTTTGCCTTACCTTTGACCTTATCTTACCTTAGTTCATACCGCCTCACCTTACCTTTGCCTCGCCTTACTTTTTACCTGACCTTACCTAGTTCACGCTGCCTCACCTTACCTAACCTTTGCCTTGCCTTACCTTTTACCTGACCTTTGCCTTGCCTTACCTTTTACCTGACCTTACCTAGTTCACGCTGCCTCACCTTACCTAACCTTTACCCTGCCTTACCTTTTACCTTGACCTTACCTAGTTCACGCTGCCTTGCCTTACCTGACCTTTGCTTCGCCTTACCTTTCACCTGACCTTACTTAGTTCACGCTGTCTCACGTTACCTAACCTTTGCCTTGGCTTACCTGTTACCTCACCTTGCCTTATCTTACGATACCTTGACTTACCATAAGTTAATCACCAGTTTGAGTTAGAGTAGAGAAAGGAGGAATGGGAGAAAAAGAAGAGGAGGAATGCGACGTAGGAGCGGAGAAACTAGAGGGAGGAAAAGGAGGAGGAGCTGGCCGAGGAATATGAGGAAGAAGCTGGGAAACACGATTTGGCTCTGCGTTATCTCCTGGTTAGTCTCCGATTACAATTAGCTGAAAGTAGATCATGTAAGGCTTTGAAGGAAATGTTTCCCTGCTGGATTTTGGCAGCTGTCAGCCAAGCTGGCACCACGTGATCTAGATGGCTTTGGCTGGAGACAGACAGACAGACAGGCAGACACAAACACACAGACATACAGACAGACAGACACACAGGCAGAGGCAGGCAGGCAGAAACACACAGACACATACACACAGGCAGGCAGACACACACAGACAGACGCAGGCAGACACAGACAGGCAGACACATACAACCATAAGCGTGCATACAGGGACAGAGACAGCAAGAGATATGCACAGAGACACCGGGTGTCAGATGGAACCAGCCTAGTAGACCCATTGTTTATTTTATATTTCGATCATCCACGTTTTCGTTCTCCTCCTACTCCTCCCTTCTGCTCCTTTTGCTCCTCATCCTCCTCCGCCTGCTGCGCTACAAGTTCACCAGCCTTTCTTGCCCCATTTTAACCTAACCTTGACCAGTATGGCCTCTTGATGGTCATTTACCCACTGCACAGCTGATTCTGCACCCTTTGAAATGGTCCGCTGGTGACCCTGAGGCAGGAGGCCAGCACCTGAATCGGTGTGAGGCGAGATTGGTTCCAGAGTGAAAACGGGTCCGATGTGCCCAATTTCCTTGCCAAAGCACGTCATTGTGAAGCGAATTTCTAAAAACCCTGTTGTCCTGATAGTGAAATTTGATGTAAAACTATATCTCAGTAGATGGAAAAATAAAAGCGTACGTAATCACTCACCCAGACAGTCTGTACACCCCTTCTTCCTCTTATCTCTCCGCCCCAATCCCAAACACCACCCACCGTAGCTGCCACGCTGTCTCTGCCTGACTTTTGGATCTTGACCTGGAACCGAACCCTTTTGCCTATCGATTTTGTTTTGACTGAGCGCCTGTGAATAAACTGCTCCCGTGACTTGGCTTTCGTTGGGCGCTGTAGAAATCTCGGAATTACGGTTACGATTACTTATGCAGTCGTAATTAGGACAAAACATTATTTGGACGAATGTAGCGGCCGCAAACTGACGTCATCGGTCACGTGAACCAATCACAATACTTTACGGAATTGTTTTTGCCTCGGAACCAATCTCGCATCAAACGGCCAGCCAATCACAGGCCTTCTGTTAATGTTGAGGTGTTTGTATGGTTCGGTCCTAATTGGCTCCAATTCTGGGGTGGCTTAGATTTCAGCTGCAGGTAAAGAAGGGTAATAACGATTAGATTAGGTTGGAATTGTAAAAAAATGTTGCTCAGGTAGCCTTGAAAATTCTCTCGTCTGTTGACAAAAAGTGTTCAGGTGCCTTCCATCGGCTGCATTTACAGAGCACCACTTACACGTATTTGTTAATCTATTGTGCCTCTTGAGTAGATGTGTGAAGAGGAGCTATATAAATGCGCGAATGAAAGGTCCTTCAAGGGTAACGGAGCAACAGCTGTTAATAAATAATAGAATCTCCAAGGGCTTTTAAGCGCCAGTGTTCTAATACAGAATCGATGGCAGCTGCGAAGTAGAACCACTTTCGCTGATCATAACTCTTTCAAGGCAGATCCATTGACGATCGAAGAGGCCATACAGACCAAGAGCAGAGCTCTGTGAGCCACTTAAAAGGCGCTATATTATGTCTTCTCCTATATACATAGAAACAAGAGACAGGCTGCAATATATGACAGAGGTACTGTAGATGAAAAATAGATGATTACCTTACCTCTACATTACCTTTACATCACCTTTATTTTACCTTACCCTTGCCTCACTTTTACCTTACCTTTACCTTACCATTACATCATCTTTACCTTAACTTAACCTTACCTTTTCCTTACCTTTACATCAACTTTATTTTATCTTTTCCTTACCTTTACATCAACTTTATCTTACCTTTACCTTACCTTTATATCACCTTTGTCTTACCTTTACTTACCTTTACCTCACTACTACCTTACCTCGTCGCAATTAGATTGGAGCTGTTCCTTTGTAGGTCTACTACAATGAAGTTATGTTGGAAGAAAGAAAAACCAAAAGGTAAACAGATGCCTTGCCTTACTGATGTAAATAGCGGGGTTGAGGTGAGGTGGGGTGAGTTGTGAGGTGGGGTGAGGTGAGGTGAGTTGTGAGGTGAGGTGGGGTGGGGTAGGGTGAGGTGAGTTGTGAGGTGGGGTGGGGTGGGGTGAGGTATGAGGTGAGGTAGGGTGGGGTGGGGTGACTTGAGGTGGGGTGACGTATGGGTTCATTTTTGCAGTGATTTAAATCTTGGATCATGTTGAAACCTTGATTCTTGATGGCAGTGATTTAAATCTTGGATCACGTTGAAAACTTGGATCTTGATGGCAGTGATTTAAATCTTGGATCATGTTGAAAACTTGGATCTTGATGGCAGTGATTTAAATCTTGAATCACGTTGAAAACTTGGATCTTGATGGCAGTGATTTAAATCTTGGATCATGTTGAAACCTTGATTCTTGATGGCAGTGATTTAAATCTTGGATCATGTTGAAACCTTGATTCTTGATGGCAGTGATTTAAATCTTGGATCACGATGAAAACTTGGATCTTGATGGCAGTGATTTAAATCTTGAATCACGTTGAAAACTTGGATCTTGATGGCAGTGATTTAAATCTTGGATCATGTTGAAACCTTGATTCTTGATGGCAGTGATTTAAATCTTGGATCATGTTGAAACCTTGATTCTTGATGGCAGTGATTTAAATCTTGGATCACGATGAAAACTTGGATCTTGATGGCAGTGATTTAAATCTTGAATCACGTTGAAAACTTGGATCTTGATGGCAGTGATTTAAATCTTGGATCATGTTGAAACCTTGATTCTTGATGGCAGTGATTTAAATCTTGGATCATGTTGAAACCTTGATTCTTGATGGCAGTGATTTAAATCTTGGATCACGATGAAAACTTGGATCTTGATGGCAGTGATTTAAATCTTGAATCACGTTGAAAACTTGGATCTTGATGGCAGTTATCTAAATCTTGGTTGATGTTGCAGCTGTGTGTGTTGTTGCAACATTCGTCTTTTGTGTGGGACATTTTTTCTAGTAGGAAGAAACGTGAAAAGTGATTTGTGCTGTGTTCAAAACTTGTCTATCGATTGCCAAACAAGAGTGAGTCTGTTTTCAGTTAGGAAGAACCGTGAACGATTTGAAATTGAAGTCGAAATCTGTGCCAGCCCTCCAGGTTCTCCTCCCACTCGAATGTTCTATACTCGCTTCACTGTCTATCTTTCCAATTAGGATCGGGTTTCCGACTGCAGCTAAACCTCCGTATTTTGTTGATCAGATTAAAGTGCAGTACATACCATAATGTTTTTGGATGATCCACTACTTATGCAAGCACCATGGAGAATAAAATTGACTGTGTGTGTATATCGTATGTATGTATGGTATTTTGGAGCCTTTGTGAGATTCCTAAAAGGCGCTATATAAATGTTCGGCGGTTACCCGGAGACCTGGCATGAAGTTGAGAGTGAATATTTGCATTTAGGTTCTTCGGTGTAATGTGTGCCAGGAGCAGACACTTGTGTGACTTGAATGCTTACAAATGTTATCTCTCGTTGGCAGGGCACATTAATTTCCATGCCAGGGTCTAATTACTTCAAAAGTCCACATTACTGTTTGGCTATAAGCCACAGTGGCTGTGCTGTATTACCAGACACGAGGTGTATTGGTGTCAGCTGTTGCAGACTACTTTCGTAATGGTCTGCGGTTAGTGACGCCGATTTATTTGGTTTGGCTTTCAAGTTGTAAATGGGCTTTGACTGTGGAAGGGGTTGGTTACTTCAATTCGTTTGCCGGCTTTGAAGTTTAAGTGATAAGGCTTTGATGTCGCCGAAGCCGACGGGTTTCCGTTCTGCCAGGAAAATGGGGCTGAGTTCATCGAATTGCAACATATTGAATAATTGGCTTTAATCAAAAACAAATGACTTGCAGGGCACCAGCGTTTTTGTGTATATGTGGCTGTGTGTGGATTTATACATCTGTATATGTATGTATGTATGTATTTATGTATGTATGTGTGTATGTATGTATTGTGTGCATTTTTACATCTGTATATGTCTGTATGTATGTATGTATTATGTGCATTTATACATCTGTATCAATGTTCCCTCTAATTTTTTTTCGTCGTGCGCGCGCTGGTCGACCGCGTGAGCAGTGACATTTGAGACCTGAGTTATGTTCCGTGTAAGAACGAATATCTTTTGGGCTTAAATTAAAAGCTATATATTTGCATTTTATTGAAAAAAAGACGATCAGGACAAGTTAATCTTATATTAAGGTTATCCCTAGTTTGTATTTTCGATCGTCCATAGAGGACATTAAAGCAAAGACTCACTTTCGAGTTTCGACCATTCCTACCCTAGTCTGCATTTCTCCGCATTTGGCATTATCTCCCTTCTCTATTGCAACGTCCGCACTCCAACGGAGCACAAAGCCCTATTTACCTTGCAGGGCTAACTGAGCTATGTACTTGGTTACTTTGAAAATGCTGCAACCAGAAGTGGGATGTAATTAGGTCCAACGCGTTACGGACTGCTGTCGGACTGAAGTTGGTGTTTAAGGCGCAGAGTGTACTGAAATAACAAATTGGATTGGGACCACCGCAGTGGGCATAGCCCCTCCCCTTGTCTGCATTTGGGTGACCTCTCCTTTTGCCCTTTTCGGAGTCCTTAATGGTCGACCCTTTGTGCAGTTGCCAACGATCGTACATATGATCCAGGTTGATTTCTTCCAAGGCACGTCTGTTAGGTTTAAAAATACCTGTGTGCTCGCGTCCTGGAGCATCTTGAAAATCTAATAAATCTAATTACTTCTATAACGCCGTTATCATAATACCCAAGGCATCAGTCAATGGTCGCTTCAAATGAGAAATCGTAAGCAAAACCATAATCCATAGGAGAAGCCAGGTCGAATTCCTATGGTTCAGAGCAACCAGAACTTAGCCTAAGTGGGTAAACGAGATGAGCGTTAGCTTTCGCGCAAAGTTTTCCCACCCACGAGTAGACTACAAAGTCTCGTCACTTACCTACAACACACTTCATGCATCCTAACCACCCTATCTTCGTCAGTTATTTACAATCCAGCCACTCCGTTCAACTCGATCCCCTTCTGCCCTAATACTTCTCCGCCCTCCCATCACCTCACCCTTAAAATTTAGAAATCGCTTCATAGTCATAGCTGCTCAACCACTCTGGAATAAACTCCCACCAGAATAACGTCAATTACCTGACCCATCATACAAACTCATCAACACTTCACCCCTTGGATTCTCTGCCCAGGTCTTCCACTCAAAACCCAAGACACTCCTTTTCCGCAGATTTTATCCTGATTCCTTTTCTTCCCCTTGTCTATCCTGCAGCTCCAATTCCAAACACCACCCACAGTAGCCGCCTGCCTGCCTGCCAGCCTGCCTGCCTGCCTCTTGGATCCTGACTTGGAACCAAACCTTTCTTGCCAATCGATTTTGTCTTGACTAAGTGTGGCGTTCTCGGTCGGGCTAACTGTCCACGGGGTGGGGTACTCTAGCCCAGTTCTACGCTCAGAGCCACCCGCCTCACTGCCCCTTATATTTTCACTGTAAAACGGCCTCTCCATATCGCCTCTGCCCGTATCGTTCGTTCTCTCTAAGGAAGTTTCAGGATGGGCCGCTTCCTTAAGAAATCAACACTAACACTCGGTCTCGGGATCTGACTCTGCCTCTTCCACGGTCGCCGGATGGGCGACGTCCTGAGGATGGCCTTTACTCAGAACAGGGTTCGTTCCTTTACCGGCAATAGTCGTTCCCTTTTTGTGTGAGGACTTTCTCGTAACCACCATTTTACATCTTGTAACTCGCCCGCTACCGCCAATATTCTGAGACACCAGTCGCTTTCTTGGTTCCAGGAACAAGGAAGTCTTACAACGAGCCTCTGTGTCTTTCCGCCCTAGGCACAAGGATATTGGGCGACACATCTTCCCACTATCTCGCTCCATTTCCGTGTATAGGATTTCCGGAGTAAGTTTCCGCACCAGATCTCTGTTGGCAACTATCGACCAACAGTGCTTCAGAGGATAGGATACCCCTATGGAACACTGAAGAGAAGGTCCCCTCTCTAACCTTCTGTAAAACACACCAACCTTCGTACCGACCTACGCACGAGGGGGCCCTTCCCCGCACTTCAGTCAGTCCTCTGATCAGTGTGTGGCGACAAGCATATAGAGGAGTCGGTATCTTCCCGTTTTGACTCCGGTGTTATCGGGGAGCCGACCCGGACTATGATGTACCGGGTATTTTCTTGGTCTGCGTTGTTTCCGGTCTCTTACGTACCGGGACTCTACTTGGTCTGCGTTGTTTCCGGTCTCTTACGTACCGGGACTTTACTTGGTCTGCGTTGGTTTTCCGGTCTCTTACGTACCGGGACTGTACTTGGTCTGAGTTGGTTTTCCGCGGGTCTTCCCGTATCCCGCTCTCTGAATTTCGACCGGGAGAACCGCGGCCGCAACTTTACCCGAGTTTCGCACAACCTGTTATGTTCCAACTATCGTGACTTACTCGACCGTCTCGCGTCGTTCCAACAAGGCGGGCCCAAACCCTGCGGATCAACGCGGAGCCAGTCAGAAATCAGACAGATTGGTTTGTTTCGGTTGCGACTTCCTCAGGAGCGCACGGACCAATTTCTAAACGGCACGGGTTTCTCTCGTACGGCAAATGCTACCCCGGGTTCACACAGACCTGTTTACTCGTATTTTCCCCGAGCCTCGCTCAGCGGCTGTTCACCAACTATCGTGACCTACTCGACCGTCTCGCGACGCTCCAACAAGGCGGGCCCAAACCCTGCGGATCAACGCGGAGCCAGTCAGAAATCAGACATATTGGTTCGCAACGGCTGCGACGTTCCCGGGAGCGCACCGATCCGATTTTTCTCTTACGCGGTCAAAGGGGTAGCTTCCGTACTTTCCCACTTGTTTTACACAGACCTGTATATATTTCTTACGAACGGGGTCTTTCCCCGGGTTCTGTCCAACCTCGACGTTCACCGTCCTGGCTAAGGCCGCCTCGCGATCTACGGTAGAGTGGGCCCTCGCCTCTAACCGGATCGACGCCGTCAGCCCGAAACCAGACAGTGTTTGTCTCGGTCGTCCCGCCGGGAGCGCACAGATTAGTCTTTTCCGCGGACTCTACCGTCCGTATATTTGATCGTAACCGGGACCAGATCGAACACGGGCTTCTCCGGACGTCACCCTCGTCCGTGTATTTGTATACGCTATGATTTCACTGACTCGGACTCGTTCCCGTGAAGGCTCGCAACCATCCTTCACTCTGTTTTCAGGAGGCCCGCATCGCACCTCCTGTACTGTGGTATATGTGAAGGCACGCTACCATCCTTCACGTCTAGAGCAAATCACCACACGACACCTCTTATTCAAGCCCCATTTTCTAATTTACAGCGGTTTGCTTATATACTAGCACGATCAATAAAACGTAAATAAAGGTGTCTAACTTTTACCGATTATTTGTCCTAAAACAAACATTTTAGAGCCTATAAATTTCAACAATTTTGTTCGTTACTTTACTAAAACTACACTAAGAATTTTCCACGACATAATTATTAAAATATTATTAGATTAAGCTTAAATTTAATAAAATTTAATTTCTTAAAAATCTTACACAGGTAACGCGGCCGAACCGTGCACATAAGCACAGCATTTAATGGCTACCTAACGCGGGTCATAGATACTCCTGCCTCTTTCCCAGCAGGCTTGCCTTGTGGCCGATCCGCCACACTCCCCCCACCTTACTTAGATGCGGAGCATCTCGGACAAAACCGGGGACCTTAATCAAACGTGACACAGAAACATCTCTAACCCAGTTCCAATTAGAGAGCAAGGAACCAATATACCCTTGGTTATAGGGCGGAAAACCTCGGTCATCTGGACGACTTACTCCGACCAGTACTCAATCTCAGAACCGAGAACCTCTGCAACCATGCACGTACGCCAGCTAACGTTGCGAGCCTCAACAACTGGGTGAGCTTACAGCCCATACGCCCAGTGCTCTTACTCTACTGCAACCGCACTAACGACAGCCTAGTTACTGGTGCAAGAGACTCAAACCTCCACCCTACTGGCAACCTGTCCAGTTCACCCGATCACCAACCTTAGCGTGGCCCTCTGTCATGAAACTGAGCTCTACCTAACCACAACTGGCAAGGAGACCCAGGAGAGAAAAGTCACCAACTATCTCCCGATCCTGTCAATACGCACCAACTCTATCACATCACGCACTACTCCAAAATTAAAGAACTGAAAACCCGGGAAAGCAACTAGATCCCGTAATTACTGCGCGGCCTTCACATATACGTTTTCTTTTCTTTTCTTCATTTTTTTTCATTTTCATCATATATTTCACAACAGTACAATGATGCAGCATCTTCTCGTAATCGCAAGCTAACAGACATCTCTACCGCAATACAAGTGTCAGCCAATCCGGCGACTAGTTACGACAGCATTTACAATTGATATGCAAACAATGTCCAGTCGAAATTATGTACATCAAAACTTTAAACTTCACACTTTGAAAATGTCATCGAACTTCAACGGTTCTCAAATTCATCACAGAACTTCCTATTAAACACGAACTCAGCAGTTAAAACAATAGAATCGCCATCGTTACACAAACATACTAACACGATCTAAATGAAAACTGTCATCAAATAGATACATAAAACTTGCACTGCAACACAGTCTTAAACCCTCCGCAATGAAGCGGTAACTAGTACTCTAAGTCTTTATACATTTGAGTACTAAGATATTTCACACAACAATTATGATCAAAAGAAACTCAGAACGCATTCTTGAACAGTCCATGACATTTAAAACGAAATTCTCATCAAAAGGAAACACAAAAATCGCTCTACTAAAATAGTTCGTAAAACCCCCGCAATTAAGCGGTTATCATATTGTCCTCGTGAAGGAACTCTTGATGTCTCTCGGTAGCGTCAAGTTCCCTTGTGAAAAACATGTCTTCTTTCGTCGGACAACCTTCTTCTTTAGGCGATTTATCTTGACTGTCGGTAGGGTTTCAAGATTCATTTTCTGCTCATCCCACGAGTTTCAAGTCGTCTTTTTCCAAGGTTTCCATTTCTGATTTGCATTGTCAGTTTGGATACTCCGACAGCACTCTCATGTTTACCGTTGGCAACTCACAGCACTTGCCTTTGTGTGATCCAATTAAGACAACGTAGAAACAGCAACATTTCACTTCCAGATTCCAATATCACCAACTCAGATCCGCTTAGAAGGCAAGGAACCGATATACTCTCGATTATAGGGCGAACAACCTCGGTCATCTGGACGACTTACTCCACCGTACTCAATCCAGACCCGAAAACCTCTGCAACCATGCACGTACGCCAGCCAACGGTGAGAGCCTCAACAACTGGGTGAGCCTACAGCCCATACGCCCAGCGCCCTTTCTCTTCTTCGACCGCGCCAGCGACAGCCTCATTACTGGTGCAAGAGCGCTAAACCACCGCCCTACTGGCAACCTGTCTAATCCACTAGGTCACCAACCTTAACGTGGCCTTCTCTCGTGAACCTGAGTTATGGCAGCTCTGACACATCACTGTTTCCGGCCTTCCCGATTTTCCTCACACTACGCTTCACCAACTGTGAATTTCCTGAACCAGAAGTCCTGCCTCGACTGGTCCAGCGTCTTCTTTAGGCTCTGTTTCTTCATGTTTTCCGGCAGTTTTCTGCGCACACCACCGTTTCATAGGCCCTTTTTTTCCACACTGATTACAAACGACGTCGTCAGCGTTTCTCCAACGTCCAGGCTTATGCGGTCTCTTCTGCACTGATAGGGGTCTGCTTCCCCTCTTTACAACTGTCTCGAATTTTTGGCGAACGTTACTGCGAACTTCCCAATTTTTGACCTGAATCCTGTTTTGATGCCAGCTTTCCGATCTCGTTGGCCAAATTCTTTATTTCCTCTTCAAGAACTGCCAAGCGACGATCTCGTTCCTTATTGGCAACATTGGTTTTCGGTCTTCTCTGATAGCTTTTACTCGGCCACACTCTTGGTCTATTTCACTTGATTTATTCGATGATCGCCCATACGCGTCCAATCGAACCGTGTGCTTATACGCAGCCTCAAGGTTAGCCGGTTCTCTATCTCTCCCTCTCGCTCTCGCACATTCTGTGCTAAGTCTCGGTTAGCGAGCGCATCAATGAAAGCGCCACATGCAACCGTTTCAATGATATCACTTATCGGTCCTGGGTAGGCCAAAGCCACCTTATTTCTTGCACTACATTGCTCAAGCTTTCTTCCGGAGCCTATCTGTAAGTGCGTAGCTCCATTCAATAAAGACGGGTCCGGTTTCGCACCCATGCTTGACTTTTAAAGCCTTTCAACGAGTTCTTGCCAGGTTACATTTTGCTGTGCACCCATATCCCACAACAGTTGAGATGTAGGCCCTGTCAATGCACACATCAACTGGTCTGCTTTCTCGTGGTCACTCTATGCGTTACAACGAACACAAACTTCGAACTTTGCCAGGAATGCGGCAACCGCCGTTTTTCCATCATATTATTCGTATTCAATTCGAATCTCTCGGTCTGTCGCCTTTTCATTTCTCTTCTGAGTAATAGGCGTCTTTTTCATACGCTTTTTATAATTCACCGTAGTTGTCTCACGGTCACCTGGTTCACTTTCCTCTGCACTACTCAATGTAGACCGATGCTGGCCGGTTACATGGCCCGCGGAACTCCCGAGGCAAACGTCTCTCTCCTAGTTTCTCGGTAAATCCCGCGTCTTTGACTTTCGCGGGGCATTTCCCGAGCTTTTCGATCAAAAGTCTTTCTGTCGGTTTCCGGGTACTCTCCGCGTCTCTGACTTTCGCGGGCATTTCTCGACTTGCGTCTTTCACGTTCAATGACACTCTTCAAACCAGAATTTCTGTCATTCGATACCGCATATCTGTCTGTCTCTGAATCGGACGCGCCATCTGACGAAAACTTTCTCACTTCAACTTCGTCTTTTTCAGGCAGAAATCGACTCCGCGATTCTCCCGACTATTCACCTTAAGAAAATTCTTCACGTTTCTCTGGTAAAACTCGGCTCCGCAAGTTTGCCCACCAATTCATCTCGCAAAAGTTCTGTTCCATTTTCTGGGAAACCTCGACTCCGCTCTTTTCCCGTAACTTCATCCTCAATGTTTCCTCGGCGATCTTCCGGGTTACCTGGGCCCATAGGGTTCCCCGAAATTGCGCTTCGGAACACGTCGGAGGGTTGAGCCTTTGGAACTGACAATTCTTCCAGCCTCTTACTCAAAGTTATCACAGTCTGTCGTAGGTAAGACATTTCAGCCTTCCAGTCCATTTGATTTCTGGCAGAACTGCCATGGTCTTGGTCAGCCACCCGCGAACGCACCTCATCATCGTAACACCAACGTATCCCAAAAGTACTTGTTTCCTTCTCTCTGCATATAGGTCGCGGTACTCCAACCTGTTCGAATGCTCTTGGCATACCTCCGACGATATTCTCGTGTATATAATAACTCTGGTTGTCCTCAGCCATTTCTGTCATCCATGGGACCATTCTTGAAAACTTTTTGTAACCTGCGAGAGAAAATAAATTTTTCTCAAGATCTCTCTGAGCCCCAGCTTCCGTTTCAATTGTATTAGGCGCGTCTTGGGCAGCCATTTCTTTAGACAACGCTCTCGTATCTGGATATATCTTTGGACGAACACATCAGTCGACCACACTTGCCTGCTAAAGGTGGGGATTATCATCTGACTCGTCATCTGCATCTTCAAGAACTTCCTCTGGTCTACTGAAAGAAAACGCTGGTACCCCACTTCTGGTACCAATTGTGGCGTTCTCGGTCGGGCTAACTGTCCACGGGGTGGGGTACTCTAGCCCAGTTCTACGCTCAGAGCCACCCGCCTCACTGCCCCTTATATTTTCACTGTAAAACGGCCTCTCCATATCGCCTCTGCCCGTATCGTTCGTTCTCTCTAAGGAAGTTTCAGGATGGGCCGCTTCCTTAAGAAATCAACACTAACACTCGGTCTCGGGATCTGACTCTGCCTCTTCCACGGTCGCCGGATGGGCGACGTCCTGAGGATGGCCTTTACTCAGAACAGGGTTCGTTCCGTTACCGGCAATAGTCGTTCCCTTTTTGTGTGAGGACTTTCTCGTAACCACCATTTTACATCTTGTAACTCGCCCGCTACCGCCAATATTCTGAGACACCAGTCGCTTTCTTGGTTCCAGGAACAAGGAAGTCTTACAACGAGCCTCTGTGTCTTTCCGCCCTAGGCACAAGGATATTGGGCGACACATCTTCCCACTATCTCGCTCCATTTCCGTGTATAGGATTTCCGGAGTAAGTTTCCGCACCAGATCTCTGTTGGCAACTATCGACCAACAGTGCTTCAGAGGATAGGATACCCCTATGGAACACTGAAGAGAAGGTCCCCTCTCTAACCTTCTGTAAAACACACCAACCTTCGTACCGACCTACGCACGAGGGGGCCCTTCCCCGCACTTCAGTCAGTCCTCTGATCAGTGTGTGGCGACAAGCATATAGAGGAGTCGGTATCTTCCCGTTTTGACTCCGGTGTTATCGGGGAGCCGACCCGGACTATGATGTACCGGGTATTTTCTTGGTCTGCGTTGTTTCCGGTCTCTTACGTACCGGGACTCTACTTGGTCTGCGTTGTTTCCGGTCTCTTACGTACCGGGACTTTACTTGGTCTGCGTTGGTTTTCCGGTCTCTTACGTACCGGGACTGTACTTGGTCTGAGTTGGTTTTCCGCGGGTCTTCCCGTATCCCGCTCTCTGAATTTCGACCGGGAGAACCGCGGCCGCAACTTTACCCGAGTTTCGCACAACCTGTTATGTTCCAACTATCGTGACTTACTCGACCGTCTCGCGTCGTTCCAACAAGGCGGGCCCAAACCCTGCGGATCAACGCGGAGCCAGTCAGAAATCAGACAGATTGGTTTGTTTCGGTTGCGACTTCCTCAGGAGCGCACGGACCAATTTCTAAACGGCACGGGTTTCTCTCGTACGGCAAATGCTACCCCGGGTTCACACAGACCTGTTTACTCGTATTTTCCCCGAGCCTCGCTCAGCGGCTGTTCACCAACTATCGTGACCTACTCGACCGTCTCGCGACGCTCCAACAAGGCGGGCCCAAACCCTGCGGATCAACGCGGAGCCAGTCAGAAATCAGACATATTGGTTCGCAACGGCTGCGACGTTCCCGGGAGCGCACCGATCCGATTTTTCTCTTACGCGGTCAAAGGGGTAGCTTCCGTACTTTCCCACTTGTTTTACACAGACCTGTATATATTTCTTACGAACGGGGTCTTTCCCCGGGTTCTGTCCAACCTCGACGTTCACCGTCCTGGCTAAGGCCGCCTCGCGATCTACGGTAGAGTGGGCCCTCGCCTCTAACCGGATCGACGCCGTCAGCCCGAAACCAGACAGTGTTTGTCTCGGTCGTCCCGCCGGGAGCGCACAGATTAGTCTTTTCCGCGGACTCTACCGTCCGTATATTTGATCGTAACCGGGACCAGATCGAACACGGGCTTCTCCGGACGTCACCCTCGTCCGTGTATTTGTATACGCTATGATTTCACTGACTCGGACTCGTTCCCGTGAAGGCTCGCAACCATCCTTCACTCTGTTTTCAGGAGGCCCGCATCGCACCTCCTGTACTGTGGTATATGTGAAGGCACGCTACCATCCTTCACGTCTAGAGCAAATCACCACACGACACCTCTTATTCAAGCCCCATTTTCTAATTTACAGCGGTTTGCTTATATACTAGCACGATCAATAAAACGTAAATAAAGGTGTCTAACTTTTACCGATTATTTGTCCTAAAACAAACATTTTAGAGCCTATAAATTTCAACAATTTTGTTCGTTACTTTACTAAAACTACACTAAGAATTTTCCACGACATAATTATTAAAATATTATTAGATTAAGCTTAAATTTAATAAAATTTAATTTCTTAAAAATCTTACACAGGTAACGCGGCCGAACCGTGCACATAAGCACAGCATTTAATGGCTACCTAACGCGGGTCATAGATACTCCTGCCTCTTTCCCAGCAGGCTTGCCTTGTGGCCGATCCGCCACATAAGCGCCTGTGAATAAGTTCCCGCGACTTAGCTTACGTTAAGCGCTGTAGAAATCTCGAGTTTACGATTACGTTTACGATCACGCTTGTGAGGATTTTCTCAAGCACAGCCGCATATTGCAAACAACGTAGGCCTATTAAAATTTGTCACGATAGGTAAAGCCTCCTTCAATACCACGGTTTGCGTTCTGTATTCAGTCTCGATTTTATTCGTTTAACCATTCTGTCTTAAACAGTTCACAAGTTGTTTAGAACCAACAGGGGTATGAGACAGGGCGATCCAATATCGCCCATGGTGTTTATAACAGATTTGGAAAGAGCAATGGACAGGGTCAAGAGCAAAGGAATATCAGTTCAGGGAATATGCATAAACAATTTACGTTTTGCAGATGATGTGGACATATTGGAGGAGGGACCTACAGAGCTGGAGTGCACAATACGAATGCTGAATGAAGAAGCAAAGAAATATGGACTGTACATGAACTTTGATAAGACAAAAACAATGGTATTTGGCGACAAAAACATCACCCAGCAGATAGTGGTTGAAAGAATGCAGCTGGAGAATGTAGAGAGGTTCACTTATCTTGGAAGTAATATGACATATGACCTAGATTGCAAAAGTGAAATAAAGATACGAATAGCGAGGGGAATAGCAGTGTTGAAAGCAATGGATAAAACTTGGAAGAGCAGAGCAATCAGCATGAAAACAAAACTGGAGGTATTAAAGACATGTGTATTTAGCACCATGATGTATGGATGTGAGACATGGGTCCTGACAAAAGACTCACGACGGAGAGTCTTGGCATTTGAGAGAAAATGTTACAGAAAAATCCTAAGGATCGGATGGACTCAGAAGATTAGGAATGAAGAGGTTTACGAAAGAGTGGCTATAACCGAGAATCTACTGCAGAAGGTTATTCAGCGAAAACTTGGATTGTTTGGACATATCTGTAGAATGAAGGATGACAGAAATATTAAGACTCTGATGTTTGGAATTATGGAAGGTACGAACAAGAGAGGCAGACCACATCGAGAGTGGGTGGATGACATTGAGGAGTGGTGTGGCGCGGACTTGCAGAGACTGGGACATGCGGCTCAAAACAGAATCGAGTGGAGACACATTGTGAAACGGGCATCGGACACCTACGGGCATTGAGCCCACGGTTGTTGATGATGATGATGATGAAGTTGTTTTCCACACCAAAAATCCGCTGCCGGATACTTTTTGTCTTGACAGTTAATTTAATCGCATACGGTCGAATATAAAGAGTATTGAGCTATAAAGCCAAGTACAATAGTCTACAAGAATATAAAATAAGCCTACTAATCAACGGTTTCTGTACTATATAAACAAAGGGCTACTTACATAGCAGACCGAGTCATACGATATATCCGCGACCACTGACCAGTAGATGGAGGTATCATTCATGCTTTGCCTCTGGATCAAGCATCCCTCATAAAGAGGCTAGAGTTCAGAGTTCAAACAGCGCGCGCACCGTGAGACTGATGACAACTAGTGTTCGGCCAAATGTATTATGTGGACCAAGCGGGGAGGAATTTTCACATCATGGGCGGCCATATGGCTTTGCAATATAGGGTATATAAATTTTCGCCCTCTGAGTTAAGTGGGGCAACTATGCCAGAAGCTGTAACAGTGAGCTGAATTTAACTTTTAAGTAAACAGAACGCTGACAAAATGTGTGCGCTGACAGAAAATTGTTGTGCGCGCTGTCCTCCAAACTTGTGCGCGCGCGCAGCTTAGAGGGAACATTGATCTGTATATGTGTGTGTATGTATGTATGTATGTATAAATGTGTGTGCGTCTTGATGCATGCATGTATGTATCATTGTATGCATGTTTGTATGCATGCATGCAATTGTTTGTGTCTATATATGTATGTAGGAATGTATGTGTATGTATGTTTGTATGTATGATTGTATATATTTATACTTATGTATGCAGGTCTGTATGCATGTGTTTAAGTATGTAAGTCTGTGAGTAAGTATGTATAGCTTCTATGGAGAGAGTTACCGTTGGATAAAATAACATATCCAAACGTCGTTTTACTTTTGCATTTGAATAGTTGTTTGTGTTGTTGTTGGATGTTTTGCCATTGTTTTCATTTTGCTGAGGTTGTTTTAAGTCTTTTTGTTTTTGCAGAGAATGAACGAAGAATCAAAGCCAACGATTCCGTCTACAACAAGTCCTTTGGCTATGCAGTAAGTTATTCATGTCTGTGGGATCCTTTGCTCATTCGTTCATTCATTCATTCGTTCGTTCTTTCATTCATTTGTTCATTCATTCATTCGTTCCTTCATTAATTAATTCGTTCTTTCATTCATGTGTTCATTCGTTCATTCATTCATTCGTTCGTTCGTTCAGCAGAGGATTTTATTTGGAGATATCCAGTCGCATGTATTCCCAGGTCAGCCACAACAGCTGTCCTGATTGCCAGAATCCGCAGCAGCTACTAACTGAGCTGGGAGTCCTTCTAAATAGATATCTTGGAATGGCTCTTTGCTCTGACTGAATGAACTGGCCCAGAAAGAAAATGGGACGGCATCACTTAAAATCTTACTTTGGCCTCGTTTTATGGACCTCTTCCAGAACCAGAATAGACATCTTCGAAATTCGGTCAGAAGAGTTCAAATAGTAGGAAGTCTGGTTAAACATTGGAACCAGGATGCGATGTCGGCTGGTAGGCAATTTGGAGCACAACATTTGCTGATTATATGAAATCGCCTTCTTCCTGAGTTTGTTATTTAGCGCTGGCGACAGCAATCTTCGCGGTATAATTCTCACCAATTTCACGGATTCTGTTAATACTTATGATGATCATTTACCGTTATTCAAAATGTGTTTCTAAAAGTGAACGGATTTACCCAGACCCTTTCCTGAAGTCCTCTTCTGACTTGATTTTTAGAAAAGTTGTCCACTTTTTTCTGAAAATTTGAAGATCCTACGAAAAACATTTAGTGGAGTCTACCGTATTCGGAAGAGACCTCCTACAAAAAATGTAGACCGCAAAAACGCAGCGTTAATCTGCTAAGTAGTGTTCGAAAACACAAATAACGCTGGATGTGAAGCACATCTTCATTTCGCTCTAGTAATAGAAACGAAGTTCACAAGGAACGCAGACCTGCAGCTCCTTTTCCATCTTCCACCAGTTGCTTGAATTGTTCACCTTCGACGGTCCGTTGCGATTGAGGGATCCCAGAATTAGCCAGAGACCTTGCCACGTGTCTTGGCCATCGGGAAGTCTTATCAGGCGTTCGGAGCAGATTTCGAGCTGTCGGGGCCGTTGGTTGGGCGGAGAGAAAGGACCGCGTCGGTTGTAAATCGATTGGCAAGGGAATGTTACTGCGGCAGTTTCTATTGCGTTGGTCGAGTTGTTTACTGCACCGCGGACCTAGTTTCTCCGCCCGGAGTAAACACTCCAGGCCGCTGCTAATTTATATAGCGCATTTGCGTACCTCTCGACGCTCATACACGTGTGTGTGTGTGATGGAATAGCTCGACGATCTGATGACTTCTATAGCGCCGTCGTCATAATGCGTCATAATGGTCGCTTCAAGCGGAATAGTTGTCGAAAATCGTTATCCGTTGGAAAGGTCCAGTTGATGGGCCAGTTTGTCAGGTAGGCCCCTGAGATGACCGTTGACCCAAGGAAGTCTGCGCATTTACTGCTACTTTACAATTTTTATGTAATGTATTAGGACGGAGTGGGTTTCAGTTGTCTTTCCGATCGATTTTGTTGCCATTATCCGATTCGTGAACGAATTGAGTCCTGAAGTCAGAGCAGGATGATCCGATGTTGGCTGAAATGTAGAGTCGTGTATTCGATTTGCATGGTCTAGGCAGTCAGTCGCCGTTTTACTTTAATCGCGAGCTATAAGTGATGATTGAACAGGACTGATGATTGAACGTTGATTGACAGCATTTGATTGAACGAATGATTGATTGACAGTCGTTTATTGATTCATGTCCACCGGCCTTCGTGTCTCTCTCGCTCACTGTCTGTCTGTGTGTCTGTCTGTGTGTCTGTGTGTCTGCCTGTGTATCTGTCTGTGTGGCTGTCTATGTGTCTCTGTGTCTATCTGTGTGTGTGTCTGTCTGCCTGCCTGCCTGTGTCTGTCTGTCTGTCGGATTCGGTTGTTCTATGATCAGCCAAAGGAATTATTTCATGATCGGGAGTCAGGGACGAGGCCAAAACGTTGAAGGGTCTCGCCACCCAATCGACCTGCTAAGGTGCTCATTCTCGAAATTCATTCAACAGTTTAGTGCTTCATTGTCGAGACAGATAATACGAAATGAAGATGAGAGCAAAAGCCAGAAAGGCGTCGGGTGTAACATGCCTGCCGTTCAGTCACGTTCGATTGGCCCACAATAGCTGGCTGTTGTGTTTCTCCTCTTACATCTAGGCTACCTACTCTGTGCTATCTATGCTCTGCTGCTAGACTAACTCCTAACCCTAACTAACGTCTAGTCCCGGTGGTTCCCTATTTCGTCTAACTCCTAGTCCCACTGGTTCCCCTCCTAGCCCTACTGGTTCCCTATTTCACATTACTATTACACTGGCCACTAGCGGCTAGTGCAAGCCAGCTGCATGTAAGTATGTAAGTGGACACTTGATTGCGGCTTGTGGGTACCGCACAGAGGGGCTGTGGGCTCAGTGAACGTGCTTAGGGGCTTTTGTCACTCGCTTAGGCTTTCACTTGAGGATTAACTTGATTTCGTCATTCTACCAGCGGTACACCTACGTCATCACCTACAGGCCGCTCCAGTGATTTACACTACATCCACCAAGGGCTGGCAGACTCGTAAATAGTCCGTGGAAACATGCGTGTCATATGTAAGCTGGTTTTGTACCTTCTGGACAGAATTTCGAACCTCGTCTGTCGTCCAGAATTACCGTGGAATATGACAAGAAAGTCCGAGTGTCGCAGACGATGTTCCATACTCCGTCTGCGTCCACTTTCGAAATAAGTTAATGTCTGATGTATGTCTGTCTGAAGGATATGTGTATCTGAGGATATCTGAAATAAAATCGTTTTGGGACGGTCTCGGCGTCGTATTTATTCATTCATTCCGATAGCTTAAATACGGTTTAGCCTTCCTCACTGGGTGGGATTATGTCTCATAGTAGCAGAACTATGATGCTAGAACATCAGTTAGGTCTGGCGATATAGTGTATTGTGACTGAAACCAAAGAGCATCGAAACGTTCGACCACAACAAATACTAGCAAAGGAAGCTGGCAACGCTGTAGTTTCTATGGTGACAAATGCGTCAAATTCCGTTCTCTAACCTATTATGACGTTATGTTTATGCTTACTACTGCTATCCATGTTATATCGTAATTCTTATGAATGGAATCGTCGATGTAACCTTATTTATTTACTAATTCATCCCAGCTGATTCAACATAAACTTCATCTCTTTTCCAACTATTTTCTAGCTCGCGTTTTCGGTATGAAATAGTCACCTTATGCATATTATTTCTGCATTTATTAAGCGCCACTATCTAGTGACTTGGCATCAATCGATGGCGCTGAGCAATTATGAGCAAAGGGCTTGCTCAAGGTCCCTACACAGTAACCGTATCAGCGGTGGAGACCTGAACTCGTAGTATGCTCGTTGGAGGCCGATCGCTCCATCCAACTGGCTAGCGTGCCCCATCACCTATTTACCATACCATTCGTAACATGCACGGGGCTGCAAAAATAAACTTGGCTGAGCTGATAAGGTGTTAACATTTCGTCTCTGCTGCCTGGGTTCGACTCCTGGGTTTGTCATAGGTAAGAGTGCCTCCTTAAACCAGTACTCACACCCCCTATGACTAGGGCCCTTCAGAGATTCATAGAGGCCGGGGTCACTGCGAATACGAGGCCCCAATCTCGAAGCAAGCACTTCATAAGCCTACTACATCGCAGCTGTGAATTATAACTCAGAAAGGAGAAATATATATTAATAATTAGTAATAAAATAAATTACAAGAATTCGAAAGATCTGTTGCTAGTTGCCGAATCTTACACAGAAA
Source organism: Norana najaformis (assembly GCA_964023275.1). Lineage (NCBI taxonomy): Eukaryota > Metazoa > Annelida > Clitellata > Crassiclitellata > Hormogastridae > Norana > Norana najaformis. The sequence continues at coordinate 25,968,569 of OZ029926.1, forward strand.
ATCTGGTTCAAATAAGAGCATTTCTTTTTTATTTAAAGTAGATGAAAAAGTATGTAAAGATGAGGCCACTTACCATGTGAGGACCGGGCCAAATGGCCCTGATGGACCCACTCTGATGGGGCCTGCATAGGACACACGCATACAGTGACCTTAATCTAACCAAGAAGTGAACACAGACCCAGTTTCAGCAATGTCCAGTCTGGTGCGTTTTTCTGCAAATTCCGGTGACTTCGTTTCAGTTGCTACCGCCGCAAGGTCAGCGCGGAATTTCCGGCTCTTAATACGGTTGTATGTCACGTCCTTTGGCCGGTAATCCGTCGCCGCTTTATCAGAAAGTTGGCATTTTCGGGCACGTATCGACGTAAATGTTCCATTTGTGAGGCATCGTCTTGCCGGAGAAAATTGGCGAAAAAATTCGTCTGTTGCGCGGCGTTTACTGGGTTGAAAGTCGTTCCAGCTGAAAGTGTTTTTAGGAAGACATGAACGCCGGTGTCTTCTGTGTCGTGTGTTCTCAAAGTGCGGTCTAGCGACGGTTGGGTTGGTCGATCTCCAGCTATGTGTTGTTTATTCTCACTGATTTGATTTGTGACAAATCTTCGCTGTCGTCGTCATGTGACTTCTGTCAATCGCTTCTTTCGACTAGGTTACTAAGTGATAGGAATCCGGACATGTTGGCGAATTCGGTCGTCGACTTGTGACGATTGGTTTTCATTCGTGGATTAGTTAGCTGCCCCACCCTCTGGAACAAACTCCCAACAGAATTACGACAATTATCTGACCCATCATTCGAAATCACCAACACTCCACCTCTTGCACTGAAACTGGAAACACTGTTCTTCCACAGATCCTATCCTGATTCTTACTTTTCCCCTTATCTCACTTTCCGGTTCAATTCCAAACACTGCCTGCCTGCCTGCCTGCCTGCCTGCCTGCCTGCCTGCCTGCCTGCCTGCCTGCCTGCCTGCCTGGATCTTGACCCGGAACCGAATCCTTCCTGCCTATCGATTTTGTTTGTTTCGACTGAGCGCCTCTGGATAAGCTGGTTACCACGACTATGAGTGCTGTAGAAATCTCGAGCTTACGCTTACGAAATGGTGTTGAATGTCGGTCATTAAGAACAGTTTGATGAATGTTTTGTTCATAATGACATTTGACATCACTTCGGCGGTGCTTCGGATTCGTTTCTCCTAAATTGGCGCTATATAAACGTCCAATTGCAATAGTAATGATAAGCAGCCATCAACTGATGTCTTGCATGTACTGTGATAACAGTCTGAAGATTAGATTAGATCAGATGAGACTGGATTCTGTTTGATCAGAAATCCATAAGAAAAGACAGGTCACTCTTCTTGAAGAATCCATGTTGTGTTTCGCGCTGAAATGGGAGCTACATAAATATCTGTGTCATGTCTTCTGTTAGTATGTTTGTGTGTGTGTGTGTGTTTATAAGTGTGTGTGTATGTATGTTTCTGTGTGTCTGTGAATAGAGCTGTGTATATGTGTGTATGTTTGTGTGTGCTTGTATGTATCTGTGTATCTGGTCATTTATATAGCGCATTAATATAGCGCACTGCATCTCGGGTGTTTGGTCCACGTCCAGCGTCATCCGTTGGCCTGATCTAATAACGCGACTTGACCTGTCCACTGCCTGACCAGTTATTTTCATCTGTTGTTGACTGACCGATTGATTGACCAGCCGCCTCACTGACCGACTGACCAACAGGCCAATCACTTGACCAGCAGCAGGCGCTGATCGGCCGCTGACCAACAGAGTTATCGATTAAGCTGCGTCGAGAAATTGGAAACTCGTTCATATTTGCTTTTTCCGTAACGGGCGCCACATAAATTTACCAATGCAATACAGTGATGGTTGTGGGCTTAATTACTTCTGTTTATGATACAATCATACATACATACATACATAAATACATACATACTTAAATACATACATACATATAAGCTCGCATGCATACATACGTTTATGTATGTAGAGCAATTACATTTCCACGCCAAAATACAAACCTACATATGTACATACATCTTACATGAATACATACATACGTAATGGACTAGGCATAGGTCACTGCTCATTGTTGCTGACCAACAGTATGTATGTAAGAGATCTCTTGACGTATGTCTTCTTGACGTATGTCTTCTTGACGTATGTCTTACAGTTGTTTTGTGTCTGGTGTCGTCGTTAATTGTTTTTCGTCTGTGTTTTTTGTCAGTGTTTTTATTGGTGCAAATTATTTTGAAATGTTTGTGTTGTATGAATCGGTTTCTGTTGCTGTGTACTGGTTAGTGTTGCATGTTGTAATTTCAGTGTTGTATTGTGTTGTCTTGTATTCGCTTGTAGAGCAACTACATCTCGACGTCAAAATACAACGCGATTTCGTTCCTGCCGAAGAATTTATTCGAGCAGTTCCAGCGAATCGCCAACACCTATTTCCTCGTCCTCCTCATCCTTCAGGTACCTTTTCCTTTGGACTGCGTTGTTCTCAAGTCTGGTTCAACCTTCAGAACAGAGGCTCTTTGTAGTTGCCGATTACGAAGAGATGGCTTCACCCGTTTTCTAGTGCAGATCTGGAGCTGGGAGCACTCCAGTGAAGGCTCTAGATTTATTTATTTATTTATTTATTTATTTAAAGCACTTGTAACGCGCGCAATGTCAGTAAACCTGAAATTTGAAGGCGCGGATGTATATTCGCTAGGGGCCAAGATGGAGTCATGCAAAAGCCAGGGTGAAGTAGTGAGTCTTAACAAGTGATTTTAAAAAAGATAAGTAAGAAGTGAGTGAATAAGTAAGAAGTGAATGAATAAGAAGTGAGTGAATAAGTCAGAAGTGGGTCAATAAGTTAGAAGTGAGTGAATAAGTAAGAAGTGAGTGAATAAGTGAGAAATGAGTGAATAAGTCGCAAGTGGGTGAATAAGTCAGAAGTGAGTGAATAAGTGAGAAATGAGTGAATAAGTCACAAGTGAGTGAATAAGTCACAAGTGAGTGAATAAGTCACAAGTGAGTGAATAAGTCACAAGTGAGTGAATAAGTCACAAGTGAGCGAATATGTCACAAGTGAGTGAATAAGTCGCAAGTGAGTGAATAAGTCACAAGTGAGTGAATCAGATGTGTGTTACATTTGTTAGCGCAAGACGTGTGCACACACAAGCGACAGTGCATGCTAAGCTAGGGACGCTTATTAGTAATGTTGCCAACGTACCTGTTATTTCTGCATTTATTTAGCGCCATTGCCCAAAGACTAAGCATCAGTCGATGGCGCTGAGCAGTTTTGCGTGAAGAACTTCTCCATTTCAGAGATTTGAATCTCGGACTAGCACGGTCCGTACATGGGGACCTAAAATGGCGTGGCGCCCATTCAAACGGGGCAGCGGTGGTGAAGTATCTCACACAATTAATTCGTTGCCATACGGTCGCTATAGAAAAACGTGTACGTTTATATTTTGAAAATATTAGTTTTTTGCCTAGACACCTTTAAACCGCATTTTCCAAAGCTGTATTCCTCAGTTTCGTAAAATCGCTGGTCTTTTTTGGCAAAGAGGACAAGACAGGAGTTAACGGCTAATGAGTTAACATTAACGGTCCTGGCAGCCACAAGATGTCGCTAAACACTTAATACTAATAAACAAAAGGCGTGGCGCCCATTCAAACGGGCAGCGTTGATGAAGAATCTCACCCGATTTATTCTCTGAAAAACGAGCAGAGTCGAGGCCATACGGTGGCTATAGAAAAACATGTACATTTACAGCTATATTTAAAAATATTAGTTTTTGCTTAGACACCTTTAAATCGCACTTTTCCCAAGCTATATATTTCCTCAGTCTCGTTTGATGGTAGATTCACCGGAAAAGATAATGATAGGTCGACGTTAAGGGCCCTGGCAGCCACCAGATGTCGTTAAAACACTGAATAATAATATTAAAGTCATGGCGTCAATTCAAACGGGCAGCGTTGATGAAGGATTTCACCCGAATATTTCATTGAAAACTGAGCCTTAACTTTCTTTTCTGCACGATGTTTAACATGGTTTAGCGTAACGTAGAGAACGCCGCTGGTTAGTTTCCCTTATAGCGGCTTTAAATAAATTTATGATTACAAATGCAGATTGCCTAAAACGTTGACCGATTTGATTGACAGTTGTTATTGCTTCGGTCGTTGATTGACAGCCTTTAATTGAACGAGTGATTGACAGTCGTTTATTGATTCGTGTCAGCCTGTCTGTCTGTCGGTCTGTGTCTGTCTGTCTGTCTGTCTCACCAGCTGGGTCCCTTCAACGGTTTGCCGCCGGAGCCTTGTATTTCTCGCCAGAGCCAGTGGAAACCGTCCAACTAAGAAATAACTAATCCAGGCTGATGCCGGGTTCTCCCATCACAACACAGGCACACGGCAGTCGGTTGGATGTCTGATCTCTGCCGAAAGTTTCGTCGAGATATTTAGCCATGTACTGTCGAACATGCAGACGATTGTCAGGCAGGCAGGCAGACAGACAGGCAGACAGGCAGACAGACAGACAGACATCTGCTAAAGGCGTTCAGGCAGTGGGAATTAGAGACAAGAGAGAGAGGCAGACAAAAAGCGAGAGGGGGCAAGCAACAAGGCAAAGAGCCAGGCTGACGGGAACGGGAAGACTGTTGAATTGGGAGACAGGAAGAGAAGAGAAGCGAGGATGGAGAGGCGGAATAAATTTTACTAGAAATAGAGACAGACAGACAGACAGAGAAACAGAGAGAGGTAGATAGAGAGACGGGGACGGAGACGGAGAGAGGCAGGGAGCGAGGGAGCAAAAGCTAGGAATGCAGAGTATGAGCAGACAGATTCAAGGGGAAGCTGCTGGATGACAAGGAAGAGAGGAAGGAATTGTATTGACACAGGGCAAATTAGAACTGCTACGCTACTCTAAAGGCAGTGAAGCAGAGGGAGAGAGAGACAGACCGACCCAGACAGACAGACAGACAGACAGATAGACATACAGAAACAGATTAACAGACAGACAGACAGACAGAAACAGATAAACAGACAGACAGATAGACAGACAGACAGGGAAGATGTGGAGCAAATGGTGTTTCTTTCTCATTCATCGTGCATTGTGTTTGTATTGTTTTTCTGCAGTTGATTCCCGAGATCTCGTCTCTGACTCCCTTGACGACCGTCATACCTCTGGTTGCCGTGCTCGCTATCAGTGCCATTAAGGACGCTGTAGATGACATCGTATGTCATGCTTCCAGAGTCATCGTCTCGTTGAGTCATCATGTCATTGAGTCATCATGTCATTGAGTCATCATCTCATTGAGTCATCATCTCATTGAGTCATCATCTCACTGAGTCATCATCTCACTGAGTCATCATGTCATTGAGTCAACATCTCATTGAGTCATCATCTCATTGAGTCATCATCTTATTGAGTCATCTTGTTCAGTCATCTCACTGCGTCATCTCGTCTGCTTTTGCTATAGGCCTGAAATATCAATTCAAAATAAAATTTGTTCCTGGTCAGATCACCCAAGATTAAGTTTGCCTCGTACTGAGAATGGGCAAATCGTTATACCCACGGACCTTTTTTTATGGATTGTGGGAGGGCAAGGAGTAGGCAGAAGCATAAGAAATCCTTGGAAAAGGAAGGTTTTACGAGTCTTAGTTGATTAGAAGATTACATTTTACCATGGGGCCACTTTACGGCCCTCGCATTCCACAGTTGTTGTATGTTATCGTAATCGTAAACTCAAGATTTCTACAGCGCCCAATGAAAGCTAAGACGCACGAACCAGCTTATTCACAGGTGCTCAATCAAAACAGAATCAATAGGCAAGTATAGTTCGGTTCCATGTTGAGGTCCAAGAGTCAGGCAGGCAGTCAGTCAGACGGCTACAGTGGGTGGTGTTTGGAATTTTATCTTCAGGATAGATAAGGGGAAGAAGAGGAATGTGAGGCAACCTTATTGCACTTGCATTCCACAGTTGCATTTCTGAAAATCATGCTGAATTAAGTTAAAAATCATTCAACTGGAACTGAGAAATCATCCAGCTGGAACGATTTCGAAGGTGTTTGTCTGTGTTTTGCTAGCAACGACACAGAAGCGACAGCCAAGTCAACAACCGTCTGTCGTGGGTCCTTCGCAATGGACAACTCGTCGAAGAACTCTGGCACAACGTCGATGTTGGCGACATCATCAAGATGGAGAACGACCAGTTCGTCGCGGTGAGTGATTTCGTCGCTCAACCGTGAAATCTAATCTGACTTCTATAGCACTGTTATCCTAACGTACAAGGCTTCAACTGATGGTTGCTTCAAGTGAAACCGTTGTCCAAAAATCGTTATCTGTAACAGGAGCGTGGTCAAAATCCTGTGGGTGAAGGAAACACAAGGTCAGGCTCTTCTTCTACGTAGTCTTCTACGTACGTTGGACATTTGGCATGTTAATAAGTGCATTACTTGCTTACTTACTTACTTGCTTACTTGCTTACTTACTTGCTTACTTACTTAATTACTTACTTTACTTACTTAATTACTTGCTTACTTACATACATACTTAATTACTTATTTACTCACATACATACTTACTTTACTTACCTACTTAGTTGCTTGCTTGCTGCTTGGTTACTTACGTAAATGCATTACAGGCGGATCTGCTTCTGTTGTCTTCGAGTGAACCGAACAGCCTTTGCTACATAGAAACTGCCGAGCTGGATGGGTAAGTTTGGCTCTTGTGGCACTCTGTTGTAATCTACGTTACACTACGGTTGATTACATTTTGATTACATTGTATGCTTTTAAATTGCAGTTTGTTACATTTGATTTCACCAGTGTAACATTATTTAGTTTTTTGTGCAGGGAGATTTGGTTTGATTTGCTTCTGAGTCTGAATTTGATTGGCGAAGAAATTGTTGTTTAAAGCATCAAAACAATTTCTCTGTCTGAGCTAATGTGAACTTCTGACATTGGTCGCTCCATGCTGGCTTTGCTATAAACGGTGGACTTTGTGTTTATCTGCCTTTCTGTATGTCTGTCTTTGTGGTTGAGTGTCATTCTGTATGTCTGTCTTTGTGGTTGAGTGTCATTCTGTATGTCTGTCTTTGTGGTTGAGTGTCATTCTGTATGTCTGTCTTTGTGGTTGAGTGTCATTCTGTATGTCTGTCTTTGTGGTTGAGTGTCATTCTGTATGTCTGTCTTTGTGGTTGAGTGTCATTCTGTATGTCTGTCTTTGTGGTTGAGTGTCATTCTGTATGTCTGTCTTTGTGGTTGAGTGTCATTCTGTATGTCTGTCTTTGTGGTTGAGTGTCATTCTGTATGTCTGTCTTTGTGGTTGAGTGTCATTCTGTATGTCTGCATTTGTGGTTGAGTGTCATTCTGTATGTCTGTCTTTGTGGTTGAGTGTCATTCTGTATGTCTGCATTTGTGGTTGAGTGTCATTCTGTATGTCTGTCTTTGTGGTTGAGTGTCATTCTGTATGTCTGTCTTTGTGGTTGAGTGTCATTCTGTATGTCTGTCTTTGTGGTTGAGTGTCATTCTGTATGTCTGTCTTTGTGGTTGAGTGTCATTCTGTATGTCTGTCTTTGTGGTTGAGTGTCATTCTGTATGTCTGTCTTTGTGGTTGAGTGTCATTCTGTATGTCTGTCTTTGTGGTTGAGTGTCATTCTGTATGTCTGTCTTTGTGGTTGAGTGTCATTCTGTATGTCTGTCTTTGTGGTTGAGTGTCATTCTGTATGTCTGTCTTTGTGGTTGAGTGTCATTCTGTATGTCTGTCTTTGTGGTTGAGTGTCATTCTGTATGTCTGTCTTTGTGGTTGAGTGTCATTCTGTATGTCTGCATTTGTGGCTGTGCATCGTCCTTATTTCTTTGCTGTGTGTATTTCCATGACGATGATGTGTATTTGCACGCCTACGATTCCTTGCTCAGCATATTAAAACATATGGCGCGTTGACAAATGCGTTACTTACTTATTTGTAGTAGGCCTATGTTTTATGATGATGATGATATGTTTTCAGGACCTCACAAAATAACAGTAAACATGGTTGTCTTGGAGGTTTAACCCTAACCCTTATGGTGGAACTTAGATAGCAAGGGGAGCTAACATCAGTTGAGTCATTGGAACAAAACATGGGGTGCATCAGGGTAGCCGATTTGATAGAGTGCTTAGCTTTAAGTGGGCCACGGTAGCCGATTGGATAAGAGCGCTCGGCTTTAAGTGGGTCACGGTAGCCGATTGGATAAGAGCGCTCGGCTTTAAGTGGGTCACGGTAGCCGATTGGATAAGAGCGCTTGGCTTGTAAGTGGGTCACGGTGGCCGAATGAATGGACCGCTTGACTTGTAAGTGGGTCACGATAGCCGATTGAATGGAGCACTTAACATGTAAGTGGGTCACAGTAGCCGATTGTATAGAGCGCTTGGCTTGTAAGTGGGTCATGGTAGCCATTTGGATTGTAATCGCAATCGTAATCTCGAAACTTTTACAGCGCCCAGTGAAAGCCACGTGACGGGGACCAGCTTATTCATAGGCGCTCAGTCAAAACAAAATCGATAGGCAGAAATGTTTGGTTCCGGGTCAAGATCCAAGATTCAGGCAGAGAGGAGGCGTGGCACCTACAGTCGTTCATGTTTGGGATTGAAGCGGAGAGAGGGATAAGAGGAAAATTAGGAGTCAGGGTAGGATCTGTGAAAGAGGAGTGTTTTAAGTTTTGAGTGAAAGGCCAATGCAGAAATTGCAAGCGGTGGAGCATCGATGAGTTTGTATGATGGGTCAGATAACTGTCGCAGTTTTTTTTTGGGGGGGGGTTTATTCCAGAGGGGTGGGGCAGCTATAGCTATTATAAATTTTAAGGGTGAGGTGACGGACGGGCGGCGAAGTGTTAGGGCAGAAGAGGAGCAGCTTGAGAGGAGTAGTTGAATTGTAAAGAACTCGCTTAGATAGGAGGGTTGGGAGGACTGAAGTGTGTTGTAGGTAAGTGATAAGACTTTGTTCTGGTATTTTTGGGTAGAGCGCTTGGCTTGTAATTGGGTCACGATAGGCAATTGAATAGAGCGCGTAGCTTGTAAGTGGGTCACGGTAGCCAGTTGATGAGAGCGCTTGGTATGTAAGTGGGTCACTGTAACCGATTGGATAAAGGGCTCGGCTTGTAAGTTGGTCACGGAAGCCTATTGGATAAGAGCGCTCGGCTTTAAGTGGGTCACGGTAGCCGATTGGATAAGAGCGCTTGGTGTGTAAGTGGGTCACTGTAACCGATTGGATGAAGGGCTCGGCTTGTAAGTTGGTCACGGAATCCTATTGGACAGAGCGCTTGGCTTATATGTGGGTGAAGGTAGACTACGGGACCAAGCCTCGTCCCTTGAGACGGTTAATGTGTAGGGACATTGAGCAAGTTCTTCACTCACAATTGCTCAATGGCATTGACTGCTGCTTAGTCATTAGATAGTGGCGCTTAATAAATGCAGAATTTGCATTGGTAGTTTTGAAGTATGACTCTCTCAGGAGGATGAAAGAGCTGTTCCAGTACAATTACTGCAGAAACTGAATAAATGAATTCAGTTGTAATGGCTTTTTATATTTTATTCAAAGTGCAGAATTGAATGAAATTAACAGTTAATTGTCATAATTTCTCTGGTTGCAGAGAGACGAATCTGAAGGTGCGACAAGCTGTGCCCGAGACGGCAGAAATGGAAAACAGCATCGAACAGCTGTCCAAGTTTGATGGTCAGTCAACTGTGAATTGTTAAAGAAATGCCGACGTCTTTGACCTTTGCCCTTTTTTCTATGTATTTAACGTCTTTGGCTGTTCAGAACCTCACTCAAGTCCTTGTGATCGAAGTGTGAAGTTTTTCTGTAGGGGTTCATTATATGTTCTCCATGGGTCAGTTTGAGCAAGTGCTGTTGGCATTTGTATCCGTGGGGGTGACTAGGTCTAATATAATCTAATCATATACTTCTATAGCACCGCTAGTAATTGTAAGCGTAAAGTCAAAATTTCTAAAACATTACTCAAAGGCTATGCGCTGGGCACCAAGTGCTGTGTCAAGTCAGTGGGGTTGTCCAAGATGCCATGTCAAGAACCAAGTCCAGTTGCCAGAAGACCAGAGAGAGAAGGGGGGGAGGAGCTGTTGGAGTGGGTTGTGTTTAACCTGAGAGAAATGGGAAGGCAGCAGATTCGATGGATCAGGGTGGGATTTCTTGAGAAGGTGGGATAGTATAGATGAAGTTGTAGGTAGAGATAGTAAAGACAAGGTGGTATAATGGTCATTTCAAGTGAAGGCCATAGCTAGAAATCGTGAGCTGTTTAAGAAGTCCAGTCTTAATCCAGCAGATCAGGAAAATCAGAGGTTGAAGTACAGTGGGTAAGCAAGCTGAAATGGTGGGTTTAAGTGTAAGATTCAGGAGGCCAAAAGTATTCAAGCTTCAGCAAGGAATTATTATTATTATTATTGCTATTATTACTGTTTAATTGTTATTTTAATAAGGAGACGTTGTTGCTGATTTCAGGGGAGATCATTTGTGAGCCGCCGAACAATCAGCTGAACAAATACGAGGGCGTTCTTCGGTGGAAGGGAGTCAGTTACGCCCTGAACAACGACAAGATATTACTTCGTGGTTGCGTCCTGCGCAACACCAAGTGGTGCTATGGTCTGGTGATATTCGCCGGGAAAGACACGAAGCTGATGATGAACAGCGGAAAGACCAAGTTCAAACGGACGCACATCGACAAACTCATGAACCTACTCATCGTTGGGGTTTGTGTGTTTATTTAGTGATTCATGGCTTCATTTTGCACTTCTGAACTTTGTAGGGAACTTGATTTTCGTGCACCATTGGTTGATGCCGTGTGCAGTAGATGCTGATGCCATAGAAATTGTTATTTAAAATTAGGTGTTAATTACATGCTTTTAATTAACAATTTCCATGGCGCCTGTGTCTAATGCTCATGGCTTCAACCAGTGGCGCATGAAAATCAAGCTGCTTCCAGAAAGTCAGGCTGATAAAATTATCAAATTACAGTTGTATTTTGTTGTATTGTTAAAGGAAATATAAGATAGGGTTGGATAAGGGAACGGTAAAGGTATATTGAGATAATGTAATGGAAGGTCAGGTAAGGTTAGGGTAAAGATAAGAGTAGGTAAGGTTGGGGATAGGATAGGTAGTGGAAGGTTTCAGTTAAAAGGAAGATAAAGCATAGGATAGGTAAGGTTAGGGTAAAGTACTGTAAGGTAAGGTAAGAGGAAAGTTATGGTAGGTTAAGATGAGGTGAGGTAAGTGGAGAGGTCCGGTGGAGTTGTGAATAGGTAAGATAAGGTATTGTAAGAGGAAATATGAGGTAAGGTTATGGTTAAAGTGAGGTGAGATAAGGTTATGGAAAAGGTAAGGCAAGGTTCAGGAAAAGAAGGTTCAGGAAGGTTAGAGTAGAAGTTGAAGTAAGATTAAGGTAAGGTTATGCTGTGGTAAGGTAAGAGGAAAGGTTAGATGAGGTTAGGTGCAAGCTGAATTGAGGAAGGGGAAAGCTAAGGTATGGTAAGGTTAGGTAATCGGTGATATCTTACCTTCTTGTCCAACTCTGCAGTTTATCGCTGGCTGAGATGAAACATGTTTGTGTCTTCTGTAGATCTTCGTCTTTCTTCTGGTGACCTGCTGCCTCTGTACGATCTGTTGTGGCATCTGGGAGTCTCTGATCGGCTACCGGTTCCAGGTGTTCCTGCCATGGGAACGCTTCGTTCCGGGCAGTTCCCTGCAGGGCGGTTCCAGTCGGCATGTCGCTGTCGGTTCCTTGGTGACGTCGTTCCTCGTCTTTCTGTCCTACTTCATCGTTCTCAACACAGTTGTACCAATCTCTCTTTATGTCAGGTCAGTCAGTCAGTTGATCAATCAGTCAGTCGATCAATCAGTCAGTCAGTCAGTCTGTCAACTGATCGATCAGTCAGCTAGAAAGTCAATAAGTCAGTCAGTCAGACAATCGATCAATAATTCAATAAATCAGTCAGTCAGAGAGTTAATCAATGGGTTAAAATGCAGTCGTCGATCAGCGAATTACTAATCAATGATCGATGTTTTAGCGTTGAGATGATTCGGTTCGGACACAGCTGGTGGATCAACTGGGACGAGAAGATGTACTACACGAAGACGGACACCCCGGCCAAGTCGCGAACGACGACTCTCAACGAAGAACTCGGCCAGATTCAGTACATCTTCTCCGACAAAACGGGCACTCTGACGCGCGTACGTACACCGACTGTCTTTCATGAGGCTTAGATCAAAATGTCAACAGCGATAAAATACAAAAAGACATAAAAAACAAACCTTAGGTGGTGGGTCTTCTCTTTTAGGAGATGGGGCACCTCTTTTGCGTGATGGTTCTTCCCTAAACTATTTTGCAATCTGTTTGTAGAATGTCATGACGTTTGACAAGTGTACCGTTAATGGCAAAGTGTATGGCGACATTCTCGACGAATCTGGAAATGTAACAGATGTCACAAGCGTACGTTGTTCACAGTTTTGGTTTCTGTGCATTTTGTCAGATTTACGTGTCAGAGAGTGAGGCTGGATCAGTCATCCCCAGTGGTATGCGGAACAAGATGCCAGTTGATGGAGCTGCAGAAATTTTATAAACTTTATAGTAATGCCCGTGTTCGCGCATACATTATGCACATTTGTACCTGAATACGTTAGACATGTTTAATGAACTGTTGTATGTAAATGCAGAAGGGCCTAATGTGTTTAAGTGTATCCAATGCATCTATGCATGCAAAATGTAGTTATGTATGCTTACTGAGTAGGCTTATTGAAATACATTATGAATTTATAATTACATTATGACTATTTAAATTCATTATGAATATGTAAATACATTATGAATATATAAATACATTATGAATTTTTAAATACATCATGCATGCTGCAATACATTAGGGTGATTTCTCTGAAAGGCTTTCCATTTTTGCCCAGTTTGGGACAGCAGTGCTATTGAACAGAATGGGTGCTATATAAATAATCTTTTACCTTACGTTTTACGATGTCTGTTTACTGTTTAGCACACTCCGAAGGTGGATTTTTCAGACAATCCGATGTACGAACCGCACTTCTGCTTCTACGATGAGAGGCTCTGGGATGCAGTGAAAGCCGGTGATCCTCACGTTCACATGTTCTTCCGGTTGCTGGCGCTCTGTCACACAGTCATGCCAGAGAACAAAGACGGTTAGTCATTAGCACTGTCCTCTTACTCTAAAGCCGATGAAAGGTAAAACTAGGGAAAGGTAACATTGGTTTATATGGCTTCACATGAACTTCCAGAAGCGTAGAGGTAAAGGTAACACATTGGTTGATATGGCTACACGTGAACTTCCAGAGGCATAAAGGTAAGGGTAACAAATTTGTTTATATGGCTCCACATAAACTCCCAGAAGTGTAGAGGTAAAGGTAACACATTGGTTGATATGGCTTCACGTGAACTTCCAGAAGCACAAAGGTAAAGGTAACACATTTGTTTTCCATGCGTCTATAGAAACTTCTTACAGATCAGAAAGGCTAAAGTAACATACTTTATAGAAACTCTACAGAAACTCCTCAATAGCATAAAGGTAAAGATAACACATTTGTTTATGTACCTCTGTAGAAAGTCCTCAAAAGCTTAAAGGTAAAGGTAACACACTTGTTTGCACACCTTTATGTAAAATCCCCAGAGGTGTGGTTCTAAGATGGTGCAAACCTGACTGCAGCAATCCACCTTTTCCAGTTTATGTTCATCATTTCAATTGCTTGTTGTGAATAGGTCAGTTGGAATATCAGGCACAATCTCCTGATGAGGGAGCCCTGGTCAGTGCTGCTCGAAACTTCGGCTTTGTCTTCAAGGTACCGTTGTGTTTCTTTGGTTTTAAATGTCTTGATGGATATCGGCTCCTTACGTTAGGTGAGGTGAGGTAAGAACTGAACATTTATCATTTTAAGTTCGTTTGATTTAAGTTTTTTTTACTGTGATTGAAGTCCTTTTGATTAAAGTTCTTTTCTGTGAAGTTTGTGTGATTGAAGTGCAAAAACCCCACATGTGCGGCTGTATTGTTTTGCACTTGTAAAAGACAATGCTTCTCTACCATTTGCACTATTTAGTACCAGAGAAATGAAACCCATATGCAGTGCTAGACAGACCCACCATATTCTTGTTGTATAGTTTGGGTTTTGAAACTGTTTGTAGGGTCGAACGCCGAACTCGATTATGATTGAAGTGATGGGCAGGACTGAGATTCACGACTTGCTGTGTATTCTCGACTTCAACAACGAACGCAAAAGAATGTCGGTATGTTTTCCATTCTAACCAAGAAATATTTGAGATAATGGACTTAGAAAGTACTGAAAATATCAGAGATTGAACGTTAACGAATAACAGAAATTTTAGGTGGTGTTAATTCTGTAGGAACTTGACTTGTGGTTTAATTTTAACTTTAATTTAATTCCTACTCTCAGAAATTTTCTAAATTTCAAGGTATGTGTTCCTTGGGTAAAAAACTATTAGTAGTGTTGGCTTCCTTATGCTGAGTTGCGTTTTTGTTCTACACTGTTTAATTCGGTTCGCGTTTTCGTAGGTGATTCTGAAGAAGGATGGACGAATAATGCTCTACTGCAAAGGCGCAGATAGTACGGTGTTTCAACGACTTGATCCAAAGTCCACTAGTCTTCGGGAGACAACAGCGTGCCAGCTGAGTGTAAGTGTCGTCTGCTTTTTGCTGCTGGCCATTTTGAGCTTGTTGCTGTGCTTTCTGCTTATCGTTAGATGCCATGTTCCTGCAGGTTTATCTGGCTGTTTGTTGGGCCTTGTTTTGTGATGATCCGTGTGCTGTGTGTTGTTCTTTGAAGTCTAGTTGTTTTAAATTTGCATAAAGGTCAGTTAAGCAGTGTAATTGGCACGTTGGTCTATCAAGAACGCATTTGGTCAATGATCATGCAGTTGCGGGTTTTATTCCATGCAACGACCCTGGGCAAGTTGTTTGTGAACACCATGCCTCTGTCACCAAGCAGTGTAATTTGGTACCTGCGTAAGCTGGAAAGTAAACGGCTGGTCCTGCGATGCACTGGCCCTGTGTCCAGGACCTTGGGATTCGTCCGTTGCCAGCTCAAGGGCCTAACAAAAGGAAATGAGCATCTTCTGTACATCTCACTTGTGGGTAGGGGATACTTTAATTGGTGTAGGTCTTGGGGAGTGATAGCCTGGTCAGTCGGTCGGATTTGTTTAGTTTGTTATGAAGACATCATTTAGTCTACTTGTTTTAGGTCTTTGCCCAGAGTGGACTTCGGACTCTTTGTTGTGCCGTCAGAGAAATTGACCCATCATACTTTGCAGACTGGTCCAAAAGACATCACGTTGCCAGGTATGCAAATCTGAAAGAAAAATGCTTCACGTTTGCATTCGATTATTCAGGAACATTGGCATCTTTCTACCTCTGCAACCCAGAAAAATGGCAACAGCTATTAGCTTCATAGCAGCATGGTGGTCTGTTGGTAACACGTTTGGTCAATGATCATGCGGTTATGGGTTCAAATCCGTGTAACGACCCTGGGCAAATTGTCTGCGCACACCTTGCCTCTGTCACCAAGCAGAATTAAGTCCTGCGATGCAGTGGCCCCGTGTCCTGGACCTCGGGATTCGTCCATTGCCAGCTCAAGGGCCAAGGAAAGCAAATGAGTGCCTCCCCTACATCTCACTTGTGGGATATGGGATAATTTACTTTTATCTTCATGATTGTGTGAATTAGCAAACAAAAATAAATTTGTGATTGAGAGAATGATCGATGTTATTTTGTTATCTTAGTCGTCAGAATAGATCAGCTGGTGTTAAAATGATCAAGAGAACAGCTGGTGAAACCATTCACGATCAGCGGTTTGATGATGCCTGCTCTTTGTTCTTTTGTAGCTTGGCTCTTGAGAAGCGCGACGAGCAGCTGTCGGCCGTCTACGAAGAGATCGAACAGAACATGATCCTCATCGGAGCCACAGCGATCGAAGACAAGCTACAGGATGGAGTTCCAGAGGCCATTGCCAACTTATTGCTTGCTGGAATGAAGATCTGGGTTCTGACTGGAGATAAGCAAGGTACTACCAGTAGGGGAAAGGTATCATCATATAAACTATCGTAGGTATAATTCATCGTGCAGAGTATCATAGGTAACTATAAATATTACAGGTAACCCTAGAGATCATAGGTCATGCCTTCTCAGTGGTTGGGCCGCCTACATGGAATGTCCTTCCTCTTAGTCTGCATGTCCTTCTAACGACGGATGCTAGCTACACTTCTCACCAACAGCTGAAAACTGTTCTGTTTTGCTGAAGCTGGGCTGTGAGTGCCTCTGGGTACACTACTTGAAGGGGCGCCATATAAATGCTCTCAATGAATGAGTGATTAGGTAACCCTAACCAAAGTATCACAGTAGCCCTAAGCAAATTATCATAGGCAATTCTAAGCAACATCGATGACCCTAACCCTCGTACGGATAACTCTGCGTATTACCCTGAGTCTCACAGGTATGAAATCTTTCCTACCAAGTGTCTTGATTAAGTATCGTCCATTGTATTATTATTACTAACGTTAGTGTTAGTATTCTATTACAGATTGTTACGTTTGATTGTGTTCTCTGTTGGCCAGAAACGGCTGTAAACATCGGCTACAGCTGTAAACTTCTGACGGACGACATGGAAGAGATTTACACGGTGGATGGGGAGTCATTCGAGCAGGTGGCAGAGCAACTGGAGCGAGCGCGTGATGACATGATTGCGATAACGAAGAAGAGTGCGTACGGACCAGATGGACAGATGGAAGTGATTTCGTACAGCAATGGAAGCATTTCAATGCAACCTCTGCCGATGATACACGAATGTTGTCTCTCGGAAGACTTTGGTGGATTCGCCCTCATCATTAACGGCCACAGCCTGGTATGGCGACGTTTTGGTCATTTGGGCCGTGTTGTATTGTTTGCGTTGTATTGTTTGCGTTGTATTGTTTGCGTTGTATTGTTTGCGTTGTATTGTTTGCGTTGTATTGTTTGCGTTGTATTGTTTGCGTTGTATTGTTTGCGTTGTATTGTTTGCGTTGTATTGTTTGTGTTGTATTGTTTGTGTTGTATTGTTTGTGTTGTATTGTTTGTGTTGTATTGTTTGTGTTGTATTGTTTGTGTTGTGTTGTTTGTGTTGTGTTGTTTGTGTTGTGTTGTTTGTGTTGTGTTGTTTGTGTTGTGTTGTTTGTGTTGTGTTGTTTGTGTTGTGTTGTTTGTGTTGTGTTGTTTGTGTTGTGTTGTTTGTGTTGTGTTGTTTGTGTTGTGTTGTTTGTGTTGTATTGTTTGTGTTGTATTGTTTGTGTTGTATTGTTTGTGTTGTATTGTTTGTGTTGTATTGTTTGTTTTATTTTGTTTGCATTTTCATATACATGTTTATATTGTACTTTCTCTCTTTACTCTGACTATGGTGTCAACTGTCATTCCTGGATGCGTCTTTCCTTTTCCCATGCTTGTAGGAGGATGTCATTGAGAGTTAGGAATAGGATTTAGCGGCATATTTCCCATTCCTACTGTATCTGTCCTAACCCGAAGACTAACCGTAACACTAACCCTAACCACTGACATCCTTGTACTGGACATTCTTGTACTAGAGTGGGAATCGGAAAAAACGCTTCCTGGATGGGGCTGCAGTGTGTGGGTTCTATATATATGCAAGAGCCCACCAGCAGAGTTTTTCCAGTTATCTGAGCATTCATTATCTGCTCACAGTTGAACTTGATGCGTTTAATGAACTTTAATGGCACTTGGACAAGCAAGCATCATCATTTTCATTATATTATTGTTATTGTCATCATCTCACCTTTATCTTTATCATCATCATAATCATAATTTTTATTATTATCATTATCATTATTCTTGTTGTTGTTGTTGTTGTTGTTATTATCATTATTGTTGTTATCTGATCGTGTTGTGTTGTGCAAAGGTTTATGCTTTGGATGAGAAGTTGGAGCGGCTGTTGCTAGACGTCAGTTGCATGTGTAAAGCGGTCATCTGTTGTCGTGTCACTCCTCTCCAGAAGGCCATGGTTGTTGATCTTGTCAAGCGACACAAGAAGTCCATCACACTCGCCATTGGCGACGGCGCCAATGACGTCAGCATGATCAAGAGTAAGTTGAACAAGAACGTGGACATCTTGAAGTCGTCGTTTACTCTGACTGAATGTGAACTTTCTGAAAAACAGATTTAAATGAAGGCAGTTTTGCGACTTTGTGAAGTATATCGGTAAATTCGTGAAATTGTATCAGTCTGAAGTTTTACGACTTACTGCACCCAAGTTTTGTTCATATGATCAAGATGTAGTTTTATGTGTTTAGTCACAACTGAAGCCATTTTGAACGAATTATGATTTCTGTCTATGGTTTAAATTTACACAACCGTTGATTGGTGCCTTTTTGCGTTGTGATAACGGCGCTATAGAAGTCATTATATAGGGTTAGATTTATTATTATTATTATTTTGAACTTACTGTGTGCGCAAGGTCAGTAAATCTGAATCTGAGCCGTGAAGCAATTGTGAGTGAAGGACTTGCTCAAGGTCTTTACACAGTAACCGTCTCAGAGGAAGAGGCTCAAACTCGTACTCTACGCGTTACAAGCCGAGTGCTCTATCCAATCGGCTATCATGACCCACTTACAAGCCAAGCGCTCTATCCAATCGGCTACCATGACCCACTTACTAGCCGAGCGCTCTATCCATTCGGCTACCATGACCCACTTACAAGCCGAGCGCTCTATCCAATCGGCTACCATGACCCACTTACAAGCCGAGCGCTCTATCCAGTCGGCTACCATGACCCACTTACTAGCCGAGCGCTCTATCCAATCGGCTACCATGACCCACTTACAAGCCAAGCGCTCTATCCAATCGGCTACCATGACCCACTTACAAGCCGAGCGCTCTATCCAATCGGCTACCATGACCCACTTACTAGCCAAGCGCTCTATCCAATCGGCTACCATGACCCACTTACTAGCCGAGCGCTTTATCCAATCGGCTACCATGACCCACTTACAAGCCGAGCGCTCTATCCAGTCGGCTACCATGACCCACTTACTAGCCGAGCGCTTTATCCAATCGGCTACCATGACCCACTTACAAGCCGAGCGCTCTATCCAGTCGGCTACCATGACCCACTTACTAGCCGAGCGCTCTATCCAATCGGCTATCATGACCCACTTACAAGCCGAGCGCTCAATCAAATCGGCTACCATGACCCACTTACAAGCCGAGCGCTCTATCCAATCGGCTACCATTGACCCACTTACTAGCCGAGCGCCCTATCCAATCGGCTACCGTGAGCCATAAGCTGTTGACACTGGTTCTTTGCTGACTTGCAGTGGCGCACATCGGAGTCGGCATCAGTGGCCAGGAAGGGATGCAGGCAGTTCTGGCGAGCGACTTTGCACTCGCTCAGTTCCGCTTTCTCGAACGTCTGCTTCTCGTCCACGGGCGCTGGTCGTATTTGCGCATGTGCAAGTTTCTCAAGTACTTCTTCTACAAGAACTTTGCATTTACTCTCTGCCATCTCTGGTATGCGTTCTTCTGTGGATTCTCAGCACAGGTCAGTCACTGATGGTAGGCCTGGGCTTTACATGGGCAGGTTATGTAATTTTCTGTAAAATTGTAATATAATCTATTGATGGTGGTTTATGCAGAACTGCTAGTTGCATGCTAATTCTAGCGTCGTTATAATTTATTCTAATCTAATCGAATTGAATCGAACCTGGAGACTTTTATAGTGCCGCTGTGTGCGTATGTATATGGATTTATGTGCCTGTATGTGTGTGTTTATTCATTTATGTGTGTATGTGTATATGTATGTATGTATATATGTAAGCAAGACTTGCACGCCTTGATAAGAACAGCACAAGATCGGGAACTGTGGAGACAAGTGACAATGCATGCAGTGGACACCTACGGGCTCTCGGCCCATGGACCATGATGATGATATATATGTATGTGTGTATGTGCACACTCAACCCTCCATCCTTGGGGATCAGTAAAAGAGCACCCACACAAGTTCAATTGTTAACAAAGGTGTCATCTTGTTGAATTGCTTTGGTCATCTGTTGTTGTGGAATGTTTACATGACAAATCTATCTTCACTTCAGTAACTTTACACCATTACAATAAATATTTGTATTACAGTTGTGTAAATGTGCTGTAAGGTTACGTTGCAGGTTGTAATGTAAGCTTTGTCCATCTGGTGATGATTGTAGACACTATACGATGAGGCCTTCATCTCTCTCTACAACGTCTGCTATACCTCTCTGCCAATCCTCGCTCTTGGAATCTTTGACCAGGTATGTCTCCCTCAACCCACTTAATACATTACATTACGGTGATAGGATGTACTAGACTTGTTGGATTAAACTGGATTGGATTAGATTGGTTTACTTTGGATTAAAGATTTTCTCTAGAGAAAACTGGGTTGCACTGGATAACACTAGATCAGGTGATTAGATTAGATTAGATGAGGCGATCTGATGTTGGATCAGATAATTTTTTTGACCCAAGGTAAGTGTAACCCCTCAGGAAAAAAATATGCTAGTAGTTGTTAAAGGGTATCTGGAAAATCAGGCCTCGTCCTCATCCACATTGGGAAACATGCCATGAAAACTGATGGCATAAAAGCGATGGATACGGATAGAAAGTAGCTGAATAAGGAAACGGACCTCATGTGACCTCAAAGCTAAGCTGCAATCAGTCCGCTAAGACCGAGTGGTGGATATGCAATACGAAGAAGAAGTCTTGAGAATGAAATGGCGAAAGCGACTGAGCAGAACGAACAGATACATAGAGAGAATTCAAACACTGTGCCCTGACTGAGGATTGAACTCAAAACCTTCAGATCGCTCAGCTCTTTGCTTGAATCGTGGAACTGACGCACTACCTACTGCGCTACCTAGGTTGATTAGATTAGGTGATGTTTGTTGATTGGTGTTATGTTGAAATCTACGCTGTGCTATGGGTGTGCTGGTGTTGTAGGACGTGAGCGACACCTACTCGCTGCGCTATCCGAAGCTGTATACGCCCGGTCACCTGGACCTGCTCTTCAACAAGAAGGTGTTTGTGCAGAGTGTCGCTGAGGGTATCCTGACGTCCCTCGTCCTCTTCTTTATGCCGTACTTTGCCTTCTATAACGCCATCAAGCCCAACGGACAGGACATCGCGGGGCACAGGGCCTTTGGGACGATGGTCTCCAGCTCCCTCATCGTAACAGTCACGCTCAGAGTACGTTCTTCTGCACATTCTGTCAGTGTTTGGGGATTCAGTTATTTAAATGGTCTATTGGTAATGCATTTGGTCAATGATCGTGTGGTTGTGGGTTCGACTCCTTGTAATGGCCCTGGACAAGTTGTCTGCACAGACCGTGCCTCTGTCACCAAGCAGTAGAATTTGCTACCGGCTAAAGCCTAGAAGTAAACGACAAGTTCTGCAATTTTTGGAACCATTTTTCATGATTTGTGTTGTGTTGCGTTTTTTTGCATTTATTTGAAGGTATATTTCATTTGTGTTTTTACTTGTACTTTATACGTCTTTCGTTTGTACGCCTTCCTGATCATTTTGTGTAGGTCATGTGGGTCTGTTTGTGTTTCTGTCTGGCAGTGTGCCTTGGATACGTCGTACTGGACCGGCTTCAACCATTTTGTGATCTGGGGAAGCGTACTTTTCTACTTTGGGTTCACCTTTGTCTTTTACTCGGAACTCTTCGACTACACCTACCTTGGAACTGCGGTCAACGTCATGGGAGCGGCCAACTTCTGGTTCACCCTCTTCCTCACCGTCACGATCCTCCTCCTTCCAGTCGTCGCCGCTCGATTCTACCAGATCGACACGCAGCCGACGCTTACGGAGAAGGTTCGCATGAAGCAGAGGATCTCCAAGTCCAAATCCAAGTCGGGCGACTTGATCTTGCGACGGACGTCGACGACGCGTCGAAGTCAACGATCGATGCGATCAGGTTACGCGTTCGCTCATCAGGAGGGCTTCGGTGAACTGATCACGACCGGTTCGATCATGCAGATCAAGCGACGTCGGATGTCGACCGCGAACTCCCTCAAGTCTTGCCTGCCGCTCGGAAATCGCAAAAGCGCGAAGGAACTGGCAACCGTCACGGTCGCCGCAGCCGCTGCTCAGCAGACCGTGAAATCGCTGCTGACGTCCGACTCCGGCATGACTCCCGGATCGCAGACGAGCGCAGCACGGAAGCCGTCGCCACGGTTTCGGCAGCAGTGACTTTGTCGCAGTTGACTGACGCTGTCCCCCCTTCGGCATGGCAACCATGCAGCTGGAAACCGGTTTACTGGTCTGTGATCTGACAGTCTGTGTTGGGTAAGAAGCTACTTCGATATTTTAAATACTGAGAAGAATCAACGGTGCTACCTAGATTTTTATCGGCCAAAAAAGTCAGTCCATGCGGTCAGGTGCATCGAGTTCAATTCCGAATTGTCCTGCTGTTCCATTGTCGTCTATGCTTAATGCGTTTGCAGTGCGGAGACTTGACACTTGTCGGCGAAGAAACGCCGGGACGGGAGTTCAGGACCAAAGTGCTAGTTTGGATTTGAACCCAGGACTTTTGTATGGAAGCAGAAAAGACTTAATCTACTCAGCCAAAACGTTTTTGCGGCCTGTTTTAGTTTTAAGTCTGAAGAATGAAACTCTGCAAGAACTTTGGAGGGGCACAGGAGCCGATTGGTTAGAGCGCTCGGCTTATTTATGGAGAGCATGAGTTTGAGCTTTCTACCTTTAGACGGTTACTGTGTATGGACCTTGTGCAAGTCCTTCACTCACAGTTGTTCAGCCCCATTGGTTGATGCTTAGTCATTAGATTGTGGCGGTTAATAAAAGCAGAAATAATTTGGAATGATTTGAGTCATCAGAGAGGCATAATAATCTGAAGACTTTGGAGGGCTATTTCGGGTGGGAGCAGTGGTTGTTAATTGTTATTAAATACCAGATCGGAGTCACTCAGATGTCTTGGGATGTATCGAATTAAACCCCAAAATCAGCATGTATCAAAGGATTTTGGTTTACAATATACATCTCCAAAAATCACAAACAGCAATTCTCATGAATTTAGAAGTATACTTCTAATAATATGTTTTCATTTATCCACAAATCAGATTGATTTTGGATTTTGTAATCAGAAGCTTTTTTTGTGGATCATGTCGTCTTGTAGATTGGTTTGTATTGTGACAGATTTTTCCCAGCCAGTAGTGTGTAGGGGCGGGGCTTGCATGGTGATGATTGACAGGCTTGGTACTTTGTGAACGACTTGTAGAAACTGGTTTGTTTTTGTTAGACGAAGAGACTTTTCATTTGACCAAAGCACATTTATTCAAAGATCTGAATGTTCACTTATTTGAGTTTTATCATTTCAGTTGATTGCTATTTGCTGTATCCCCATAATTGGTTGTTTAGCACTAGTCGAGTGATTTTGCGCCCCATTTTCTGCGTCATAAAATGCGACATGTCGCAAGATGTGCTTTCAGCTGATGTTAGCGAAAACTGCCAAGTATTTCACGCAATCTGTAACATGTGACGTTTGTGAGAAATGCCAGGATTTTCTCAGAATGGTAACATGTGACAACTTACATTTTGATGGGGAATCCCAAGATGCTATTACCAATATAACATGGTGAGGTGTTATTGTACGTGGTACACTTCAGTGGGTGTATGAACGTGGAGCAGAGATTCTAGAGATATCCTGTAGTCTTTGACTTAAGAAAACGTAAATGTACTTTTTTCTGTAGCAACCATATGGCATCAATCCTGCTCATTTTTCAAGTGAAATCGTAGTAAAAAAATCTACGTTATTCTGCATATTTACAGCACGTACAAACCTCTCCATTTGCTGGTTCAGTCTTATTAATAATAATCATTTAGCATCAGTTGCAACGTAGTTGTTGTGATGCGGTAGTGATCAGTGGGTAGCCTGGAAGTTTACTATTGATTTACAGTCTTAAATGACATCTTTGTCAGCACAATTACAAGTTGTTTGTTCGTAAGAGCTTCATTCGACGATCAGTTGTGAAAGAAGTCATTTTTCACCAGGAATTTAATGACTGTACTGTGCTGGCTGATCATTCTTACACGGTATCTGATTGGCTAGAGCGCTCGGCTTGTAATTGGGTCACGGTAGCTGATTGATTAGAATGCTTGGTTGTAAGTGGGTCACGGTAGCTGATTGATTATAGCGCTGGGCTTTTAAATGGGTCACAATAGGTGATTGATTAGTGCGTTCGACTTGTAAGTGGGTCATGGTAGCTGACTGATTAGAGCGCTCGGCTTGTAAGTGGGTCACGGTAGCTGATTGATTATAGCGCTCGGCTTTTAAATGGGTCACAATAGGTGATTGATTAGTGCGTTCGACTTGTAAGTGGGTCATGGTAGCTGATTGATTAGAGCGCTCGGCTTGTAAGTGGGTCACGGTAGCTGATTGATTATAGCGCTCGGCTTTTAAATGGGTCACAATAGGTGATTGATTAGTGCGTTCGACTTGTAAGTGGGTCATGGTAGCTGATTGATTAGAGCGCTCGGCTTGTAAGTGGGTCACGGTAGCTGATTGATTATAGCGCTCGGCTTTTAAATGGGTCACAATAGGTGATTGATTAGTGCGTTCGACTTGTAAGTGGGTCATGGTAGCTGATTGATTAGAGCGCTCGGCTTGTAAGTGGGTCACGGTAGCTGATTGATTATAGCGCTCGGCTTTTAAATGGGTCACAATAGGTGATTGATTAGTGCGTTCGACTTGTAAGTGGGTCATGGTAGCTGATTGATTAGAGCGCTCGGCTTGTAAGTGGGTCACGGTAGCTGATTGATTATAGCGCTCGGCTTTTAAATGGGTCACAATAGGTGATTGATTAGTGCGTTCGACTTGTAAGTGGGTCATGGTAGCTGATTGATTAGAGCGCTCGGCTTGTAAGTGGGTCACGGTAGCTGATTGATTATAGCGCTCGGCTTTTAAATGGGTCACAATAGGTGATTGATTAGTGCGTTCGACTTGTAAGTGGGTCATGGTAGCTGATTGATTAGAGCGCTCGGCTTGTAAGTGGGTCACGGTAGCTGATTTTTTGGTTAGGGCTCTCGGCTTTAACGCATAGAGTACTGGTTTGAGCCTCCTTCGCTGAGACGGTTACCGAATGGGACCTTCAGCAAGTCCTTCGTAATCGTAATAGTAATCTCGAGATTTCTACAGCGCCCAACGAAAGCTAATTCGCGGGAACCAGATTATTCACAGGCGCTGAGTCAAAACAAAATCGCTAGGCAAAAGGGTTCGGTTCCAGGTCAAGATCCAGGAGTCAGGCAGTCCTTCACTCACAATTGCTCAGCGCCATTAATTGATGCTTAGTCGTTGAATATTGGCGCTTAACAAATGCACAAATAATAATAATAAGAATAATAACAATAACAACAACAAAACAATAATAATAATATATCTGTGTGAAACAATTTCTGACATTTTGTCCATGGGATATTCACATCCATGGACAAAATGCCAGAAATTGTTTCTTCTCACAGCGCCCAATGTGCTATGCTAAAATACAATGATGGTTATTGAATTATGCGCCTGTCTAGTTTCAACATCAGCTGTTGAGATGTTTAGTTACTAAGACAGTGTGAGATACTGGTTTTTATAAAGCAACCAGCCCTGCTCACTTTATAAGTTATTTCATTGGATGAAAACCTTCCCCACTGCTGCCCAGTTATAAGAGTCACGTCATTTTGGGTCCCCATGTACCGACTGACTGGGTCTCTGAGATACAAATCTTGGAACCTGTCACAGTTGGTGTGTCATGTTGAGTCATGCCAGTGTGGGCAATGATGGTGGGTGACAAAAAATGCTTGAAACTCTGTTGGCCTTTGACCTTAAGATCATGATCTTAAATGTATAATTTTAAGATCAGATCTTTTTCCTCTGGATGTTTTCCAATTAGCCCCCACAGGTCCCCTGGAGCTGATAGTGTGTCGTTACGGCATTGTCGTGTGCCTATGCTTTCAACTTAGCACGAACTATCGATTAATACTTAGCGAGTTATTATGGAGGCGCGTAGAAGTTAGCAGTATCCTTGCGTTAATTAATTACTCATTCTACTGGTTTTGATTGATTTTCTGTAAACTTTATGGTAATAATTTGAGAAATAATTATGTAGGAGAAATCTTTGCATGAAAAATAGATGCCGCAGTTTGCATAAACAGATGAAACATGGCTCTAACTTGGAGCGACTTTGACCAATTCTTGACCTAGATATTGTAAATCATCAAGAGGTAATACAGTATTAAAAAAGTGTTTGCTTGTATATATGATAACAGATGCTGTGTAGATTTACATTGAAAGCCCTTTTACAAAATGATAATACTCTGTTGCTGCTGATAGGATTTGTTTGAACTGCAAGAATTGCTGTCACAGAAAGTCTTAATCAACTTGTTAATTGTCATCTAACTTGAACGTTAAATATTTAAACTGGAAATATTTTTGCATAAAGTTATGTTAATAGTTTCGCAGAACTGTGGAAGATTTGAACACAAGTGTTAAGCCCTAGAAGGGTTCATGTGTGAGGCTGCACGTCTTAAAGTATCTTTCAGGAACGAAGGATCCTGATGAATAGTTAAGTTGATTGTCATTATTTAGTGCTGGTAGATGATTCTGTCACTTAACTTATGTCACCTCAGAGAAGACTAAGTGAACCTTCTTTCTTAAAACGTCATCATCTTAATATGCGTGTTGTCAGTAGACGCAGTTCTGATTTCGGAGTAAGTTGCAGCCATTTGTACGTTAAAGGAACGCGGTATCTAGCATTAGTATGGAGCGGCATTGCATTTTTGCGGTTTGTGTAGATATTGTTGGTACTACTGCATTGCTTGAAATTGCGGAATCGGTCCTAGTCATTGGGTTGTTTCCGATATTGCGTTAGATGTTTTGTGTTGGATCAGTGTTTTCTGTGTTTCTTTTGTGTTGTTCAACTGAAGACATTTAATGGACAAAGAACAAAGGGGTCCAGTTGGCAATCTTTGTTTTCTGTGGTTCACAGTTGGAGAAGAGGATCGCAAAATCTGCATATCGTCCTCCCAACTGCAGAGACCCTGTTACCCGTTCATACGTAATGTGAATGTAAAGTAACAGGATTTGTATAGTGCCAGTAGTTGCATTTAATAAGTTTGGTACTGTAGATAGATAGCATTATCAGGTGGATATTAAAAGATGCCGTAGAAATATCCAGGTATGTAAAACTAATTTATTACACCTGGTTTGGTGTCATTGTAATTGATGTTGGCGCCGTACTGTTGCACCTGAATTCAGAGCGAATCGTTACTCTCTTCTGCTTTAACGAGTTTTCGTAAACGTTAAAACAGGTGCCATGTTTGTGCATAAGATTTCTTTTGCTGACGTTTACACGATGCACCCATCAGCTTCCACATCTACCTGCAGTATTCCCTGAAGCTGTGAAGAATCAGTTGGCTCAAGCACAACTGCACTCCATTAGAAACTTCCCAAAACAGGTAAATTGGCACCAGTTTTGCATACTGCACTAAAATTTAAGCCCTGGACACAAATTTAAAAGGAGGTATTAGCAAGCAGCCTCCATGCAACCCTAATATTCAACGTGTTCTGTTGGTACAAAGTTTTGCACTGTAAATGCCGTAAAAATGCCACTTGGACCAGTGTTCTTGCATTTCTAGACAGCTGAGTTTTGGCGTTAGCCACCAGTTTAAAAACTTAGTTTTCTTTTGGTGTCCGCATAATTAATTGTGCACATATTCGATGTTTTGTTGACTTGTGTTGATCCTGCATTGACATAGTTTTCTGTCCGTCCTCTGCCTGCCTGTCTGTTCTGCTAGATCTATAAAAAGAATTCTATTTTTAGCGTTGGCCAATCCCGGTACCGATGTTGTCATCGATGTCCCTTGGTTAGGCTTGTCTAGTGTACAGCGATGTTTTCTATCATGTCTGTTTTTTACAGATCGTTGTTTTGCAGACATAAATCCAAATAAATTATTTTGGCTTGTCTGTATTAATTCGGAAAGTGGACTCGATTAGCAAGAGCTTAGAAAGCTGAAGCCTTTAGTCCGATTCTTACGCTGGTCTTTTTCATTCACGCAAGATTGACTGGTCCTGTGAGGGAAGAGGCCAACATAGCGAACAAGGCCAGGTTTAAAACAAAAGTGGGTTAACCAAACGTATTGTTACCAGTTAGCAACCTTAACCAAGAGTATGATTAACCAAGAGAGGGTTTACTGTAATGTTAAGCATAATTGCAATTGTACACTCAAGATTTCTACAGCTAAGTTGCGGGAAACAGGTTATTCATAGGCGCTTAATCAAAGCAAAATCAACAGGCAAGAAGGGTTTGATTCCAGGTCAAGATCCAAGAGTCGGGCATAAGTATGGTTACCAGTAAGGTACTTAGTATATCCAGATGGCCTAATGGTCTATGATCCACATAACAACTGTCAACAATAAAAATCTTGATAAACAGTTGATATCTTCTTACAGAACGCATCAAATTCAGAAGAAAACAAAATGTACTGAGTGACGACCTTTTGCACGACTGAATTTGTATTCTAAGCACCAACCACTCTGCTCCGTTTGTTACACCAAGCACCACTACGCGTTCTCTTCTTTCCCTTCGAACACATTCAGGATCAATGTTGGACAAAGGAACCTTGCTTTGCGCATCAGTGCACCTCGCTTGTGTCCTGCAGTCAGGTGCAAAGAAGCTCCACTGAGGGCGGGGGAGGGTGTCGTCTACAGAGATGCAATTCACTTGCACTGTTCAGTTATGAATCTGCCGGGCGGTATGTTGAATTTAGAAAGACCTTCTTCGTCCAGCTTCTTCTTGGCGATTTCTGTGAGGCTCTGGTTACAAAAACAGACGCACAAACATAAATGAAGACTGATTTCTACGTGAAAACAGCAAAACATGAATACGTGCGAATGACTCAAAAACCAGAAGTCTTTGTTAAAGTCGTTTCCTTGTTCGTATATACCGATGCTTCTACAGGTTACTGCTGAAGTAGTCAGTCTGCTTTTTCTGTAGTCATCCCTACATCTCAAATGACCAGCGCTTTCTCTACACTGGACTGAGAGCGCAACTGTGGCCATCTGGTGGTTGACCTGACACAATATCAGCTGCTATGACCTTTTACACAACATCTTTGAGGCCTTGTGGATTTTGGCTGGTTCTCTGCAAAGAAATGTGATTTCAGAATGTGGTTTTGCTTAGGGGTTGTCCATCATGGACGTCTACAGTGGGGCAAGGGTCACCCAACTGCAAACAAATGTGGATAAGGGGAAGGTGGGTTATGCCAACTGCGGACATCCACATCTTACCTTGAATCTTAGTTTTTTCAGAAAGCGCATGCCTTAAACGTCAACTTTGGTCAGACAACAGATGGTCTGTATTGCGTCTTCAGTCAGACAACAGTCTGTATTGTGCTGGATCTAATTATACAGTCCCCTTGCTGGACACAGCAGTGTCAAAGTACCTCACCCCAGAGCACAGTTAGCCCTGTAAGATTCAACAAGGCTGTCTGATGTAGGCTTTATTACTCATTTGAATGCAGAAAGGGGACAAAGAGGGCAAAACCAAATGCAGACAAGGGGAGGACAAACCCAAAGTAGGTCATTTTTGCAGACACCCTATATGCAAAACCTCTTAATGGTTGCCATAATGCAACACTACATACAAAAATACCAAGCATTACCATAATGGCACTAGAGAAATTCCAGATTAGACTGGGTATTCACCTGGAACGTTCTTGGCTCATAGACAGCAAGATCGGTCAAGACTTTACGATCCAGTTGAACGTGGCTCTGTAAAAGAAGAGCAGACTGTTTTAAAATCCTGAAATTACAACGTGAAATCACGCTAAAAGAAAAACACTAACAGCACAGAACAATCCACAGAGTAAAAATTCCACGTTAACTTCTTCTTGTCTACCAGTTCGTTAAAACTGCAAAACTGTTATTGTAATAGCAGATTTATATAGCTCCTCTTCAAGAAAGACTCATCTTAGGTGCTCCCGACCTTATAACACAAAGCCGCAATCGAACGAAATGGTTCTCAAGCGCTTACGGAAGACAGTAATAGTAAAGTAAGCACAAAAACCACCCTTTAAAAGATTACCTACCCTGGCTAAACCTTCAAGAAAGTCGTCTCTCGTGAGGTTATGTTCGTTTGCAGCTGCTCCAATTCGAATCTTCCACAGCTAAACACAAACAACACAGCTGTTACTTCAGACTCCAACCAGAGAATTAGACAAGTGTTCATTTTGTAGTAACTCATATGGCACAGAAGAGCCGATGCATTGCTGCCAAGTCTCAGGTTAAGCTGGCCTAATCTAATCTAGTCTAATCTAATCTGGTAACTTCCACAATGCTGTTACCAAAACAAGAAAGGGATCGGTCGCTGATTACTTCCCATGCAACCACAGTTGAAAACTTTAATCGATTAGAGAAGATAGGTTGAAATCTGATTAGTCAGTGAAACCACAAGTTGGGCTACGTTGGGTAAGCAAGTTGAAACAGAGGAGTCTTAAGCTTGGCTCTGAATGACATTAAAGAACTGACAGAATGTGTATTAATAGGTAGTGAATTCCAAAGCTCTGGACCATCTGCTGAGAGCCCAACGATGTCCTGGCGAAAGACACATCACCTTATTACATACACACTGCATCACTAATCCAAGGTCTTGGCTTATTTCAGTGATCTAAATCTCGGGCTTGCATGGTCTGTACATGGGGACCTTAAATGGCACGACACACATTCAAACGGGCAGCGGTGGTGAAGGATCTCACCCGATTAATTCACAGCAGCAGGGTCGAGGCCATACGGTCACTAGAGAAAACGTGTACGTTTACATTTAAGCAATTGCAGAGCATACCTGTACAGATATTATTATTTCTGCATTTACTAAGCGCCACTATCTAATGACCACACATCAAACTGATGGCACTCAGCAATTGCATGTGAAGGACATGTTCGCAGTTCCCATACAGCTACCGTCTGAGGGGAGGCTCAAACCTATTAGTTACTTATAAAAGGCTTTTTAGGGATCTATCAGAGGCGCTTAAATGTGTTCCGTGTCACAGATCTAAAAGAGACTAAACTTGTCCTCAGAATTCACTCACAAGGTCTCTATGCAGTAAGTGTTTAGGGCAGCAGGCGCTACCTGTCCACTGGGCACAATGGCAAGGCCTTAATCAGTCATCCAGTTACTTGCATCGCATTGTATTCTGTACGAGTCTATTGAATGCAATCGCAGCAGCCAGGGCCTATCAGCGGGGGGCCAGCAGGGCCACCTGGCCCGGGCCTCACAAAGAGAAGAGGCCTCAGATTTTGAAAAAGGTTTGTATGTAATAATTATTGATATTTATTTCTCCTTTTTTGTTTTTTAAATCACAACTGTGATTTAGTAGGCTTATGAAGTGCTTGTTTCGAGATTGGGGCCTCGTAGGTGCATCGGCCCAAGCCTCTCTGAATTTCTGAAAATGCCTGTCAGCAACAACACTAAAACGCTGCCAACCAGAGACATGTCTTTCTTCTTCTGCTGCCGATTGAAAGTCGAGTACATGAGGGCCTTGTGCACATATCGCATCCCGATTCCAAAGCAGTTACGTTTTCGTCCAAGGAATTTCTGCAATGTCAAAGCATGCACATTAGCATAAAAAACAAGTAAGCAGTAAGATCTAATATTTATGTCTAAAGTTTAAATTTAAAATTGTTTTATTTTCGCACTAAAAATATATAAGAGTTGTGGAAATCAAGTCATAAGTGTTACAGTCTCTATTGTAAATATATACTTACCATGACGTCTTACAGCCTGTATTGCATGATCCTTGTCAATTCAATTTTTGTCATTATAGCACCTTCTATGATTCTTTGCCCAATTGATAATTTAAATTTTGTCTCGGGTCTTACTATAATGTAGTTTAATTTCGGCCCCGTAAACTTGGCAATTCGCATGGCTTACTCAGAAGACACTACACGAACTCTCTTACACCACCATTCTTCGACTTGGAGCCAATTCTGACCCTTCCTGCCTATCGATTTTGTTTTGACCAAGCGCCTATAAATATGCTGGTTCCTGAGACTTAGCTCTCGGTCTCTGTAGAAATCTCGAGTCTACGAATGCGATTACCGCTGGTCGTTGGGCGATAATGTAGGTTATAACCACAAAAACCAAGTGACAGAAACGGGGAAAAAGTGCAGGAAAGGTGCAAACCCATGAGAATCGCAGTTGTTGCTGGACTCTCCAGAATTTATCCGGACCACCACCAGGCCGTCCAAATTCTTGGACTCGTCGCAGTAATATTCCTGTCAAGAACACCATGTTGACCTCAATCCTCCGGAAGCTGTGAAACCAAGCGACCAAGTTCGCAACGAGGCCGATCCAGTTATACGCAAAATTTAGAGGTTGTAAATGGAAATGGAAAAATGCAATATTACCAGTTCGTTTCTTTAAAAACCTTTACCATACGAATAAATCGGCATTTCTGCGGCATTTCTTCTTGCAGCATTTATCAATCAAGCGATATACCGCACGGTTTTAATTAACACCTAAATTAATAAATTATAATGCTCTGATTTTTTGTAATTGAAGGTTCGGTTCCATGTCAAGATCCTAAAATCAGGAAGGCAGACGGCTACGGTGGATGGTGTTTGGAATCGGCGCGGAACGAGAGATAAGGGGGAGAGGAAGAATCGGGATATGAATTGTGGGAGACGAGTGGTTTCAGTTTTGAGTGAAAGATCTGCACAGATCTAGTTGCCTGACCTTGAGTTTTGACCCGAATCCGCATCTGAGACTTCTGGCATATCGATTTTGTTTCGACTCAGCGCCTGTGAATAAATTGGTTTCCCCGACTTAGCTTTCGTTGGGCGCTGTAGAAATCTCAAGTTTACGATTAGGAT
The DNA here is from genome assembly GCA_964023275.1 of Norana najaformis. Taxonomy (NCBI): domain Eukaryota; kingdom Metazoa; phylum Annelida; class Clitellata; order Crassiclitellata; family Hormogastridae; genus Norana; species Norana najaformis. Next base: position 26,001,512 of record OZ029926.1, read on the forward strand.
TATCAAGTTTAATTATTATGCTCTCGTGTATAATTGCTATTCATGTAGTTTAGTCAAATTGGCGGTTACTAATTCTTTTAAAGCAGGATCTAATTTTGGTTAAGCGTCGATTAGAAAGCGTTTTTGTAAAAAATTTATTTTGATGCATATGGTTGGCGAAATTTCATGTGACGTTACGCTAAGTAAATGAATTCATCGTAAGTTATGACTGTTGAATATGTTCCGTATTTTTTTGTAAATTTCTCCGGAACGACCCTATAACCTTGTTTTGGAACTTACGTGTTTTGATTTTTGGCGAAATAAAATGAAACATAAATGTTAATCGAATCATTAGATAATTTTCTGATATTCTGTTTAGATTACTTAACTTCTGATTATTGCAAAAGATAGAAAGCAATCTTTAGTAAGACTTCAAGAAGCTTCACAGTCATAGTGCCTTTTCGTCTGCTATTTCTTGCGAGACGCTGATATTTGGATTGTTTTGTCTAATTTTACAATTTTTCGTCATATTTAAAGCAGATTTTTCTCTTCCCGCAATGTCTTACAGGATTACAACTACTACAGAGCCGCGGCTGTAAGGGAATTTATGTAGGCATACTTCAGTTGAAGATCTGGGTCTTTCAAAGGAGGGACTTGCCTGGGTCCTCGAAAAACATGTCTAATTCGAGGACCGTTCAAGAGGGGTTCTTTGTAAACCCGGCCTTTAGTATCGGATCAGAAGTCATGTTTGAATGGATCGCGACTCTTGTGGAACAGGATCAAAAGAGAATTCAGAACGCCATTACACATCAGGTATAACAAGACTCTGTTGTCTTGTAAAAACTATATAACTTGATAAATAAGTAAGTATTCTTTTTGATCGGTTCATGATAAACTCCCCAAATGTCATCCATACGACTGTAATATGGACTATTATATGGTGTACACCGTGCCATAATAATGAATATAATGATATATAGAGGGTGTGTCACACTTGGGCGTGTTCCGTGTTTGTTTTGAGTAGGCACAGGGTATTTATATGATTATGTTCCTTCCCGCAAGGTCAATATTTGTAGCTTCAGTAATTGCAGATTTTTTTAGATATGCATTAAAATGTGTGGGTGGCATCTTTTTTGGTCTCATGCCTGCTAGTTTTTCTCCTTGTAGCAACGATTACTCAGCTACAACTTGTAGGTTCATATTTTGAAGACATCTTGGTGGATGGTGGTTATATGTGGTGTCCAAGGACGTGTAGTGTGTACCTTTGATTTGAAGTCAGAAAAGGGGCAACGTAATATTGGACTCAGAAACATAATGAGAAAGTGGCAAAATGCCAGTGTGCCTAGTTTAGGCGAGCACACATCAGTTCTGCCCCCGAATTTACCATTACACCATTACCAATTCACCATTACAGCGCCTTTGTAGGGTTCTTAAAATGCGCTATATAAGTGCTTGGATACATTATGACATACCCGGTACTACTGTACCGGGTATGTACTCTTCTTCTGTACTCTTCTTCCCCTTATCTGTCTTGCAGATCCGATTCCAAGCACCACCTGCCATAGCTGCCTGATTGCCTGCCTGCGTGACTCATGGATCTTGACCTGGAACTGAACCCTTTTGCCTATCGATTTTGTTTTGACTGAGCTCATGTGAATAAACTGTTCCCGCTACTTAGCTTTTGTTGGGCGCTGTAGAAATCTTGAGATTACGATTACTGGATTTTGACAGTGCATCTCCAACGGCTCATGATCTTGGGCTGTAGTGACAAGCAATTGATCCTCTGTAGATCATGATCATTAGCCACACAATAGAATTCATTAGCTTAGATTAGATTAGATTGGATATCTCTGAGAGAAATAACTGATCTGTGGTTGTTTTTGTAGACAGCATTTAAGAAAGACAACCTGACGGAGTTTGTGTTTTGTGTTTGTGAGAGGCTGGGCCAACCAAACCAAGTGAGATACCTGGCCGTCGAAATATTAGACAGGTAGAAATAACTATTTGAAATATTAGACATTCAATTCATGCACTATTCTGATAATGGATAATCTAATCTTAAGATGTCTATAGCACCATTAAAATAATGCACTAGGCATCAATTGATGGCACTCCAATTCAGAATCACAATCCAGTCAATTCCAAGTTTCAGTCCTGTGAGGCAGAGAGACAGTTTAAGAAGGATTAGGAGAAGCACATTGACCTAGAACCGAACCCTTCCTGCCTAACAGTTTTGTTTTAACTGAGGGCTTTTGAATAAGCTGGTTCCCATGACTTAGCTTTCGTTTGGTGCTGTTGAAATTTCAAGCTTACAATTACAATCAGCCACTTCCTTATTTGAAACTCAGAATCCAGGCATCACAGTTCACAGTTCAACTGAGTTATTTTGAAATTAAGTTAGCTGACATCTTCCGTGTTGTAGATTTCTGCTGCAACATGTCCTCGATCTGTACAACCACGTAGAGAATCTTGATTCCAGCCGAGAAACAAAGCTGGATGAATGGACGTCAATTCAGAGCCGTGTCAAAACACAACTCATGCTACGAACCGTCTCCTGTTGTCAGATTGCCAGCAAACTCACCTCAAATTACGCAGTAAGGGACAGACCTTTAATCATTTTGCTTCGATGTATATTGTGTATATTCACCAGAGCCTCCGAAATGAGTGGTGGATTTAGCTATAGGCATGGGGGCGATTCACCCCTCTTGGTTTTCACCTCTCAGACGGGGCCCGTGCATGGTGGACGCCAGACTGAGGTGCCTGTTTGGAAATGCTCTTGCCCCTGCACAAGCAATCCTGATGCTTCCACTGCTCCTAACGACTGAGAATGCATGGAACTGGGCAGTGAATTCCAAAGCTTTTGGAGCGGCCACTGAGAATGTATGAGAACACAACACTGCAATTGTTGTGTGCACTGTCCTCTAAAGTTGTGTGTGATCACACACAGTAAGAAGCTTAAAGGGAACAGCGGTGGGTATATATGTATTCAGTTATTTAGGCAGTGTCATTTAAGAACCTAGTAACTGCTGATTTACCCTTCATTCAAGTCAAAACTAAGAAACTGTGTCTCAGTCACTGAGTTTTTGTATTTACAACAACCCCTCCTTATAGAGGTTATTTTGGAATGAGCCGTTTCAATTGATTTAAAACAGTTATGGAAGCCAAGTTGTAAAGTTGTGGCTATTAGCATTGTATATGAGCTTTATGTCTGAAAATGTGCTGTATAACTGTTCAGAAATATGACATTTCAGTAAAAAGTGTTGTTAAATGATGCTGGTACATTTCAGATACTGACAACGAAAAAAGTGTTCAGTTTGCTGAGGGAGCTGGGTCATAAGTATAGCTACAACGGGATCCTCCAATCGGAAATACGCATTCTGAATACCCTCGACCATCGAGTCTTGCTTTCAACTCCTCTGATTTACATAGAAACGCTGCTTGTCATTCTGGGTAAGACTTGCTTTGTAAAGCATCATGATACTGGTGCTTTAGGAACCAGTAGATTAGATTAGATTAGATTTGATTTGACTTGATTTGATTAGATTTGATTTGATTAGATTAGATTTGATTTTATTTAATTAGATTTGATTAGATTAGATTAGATTTGATTTGATTTGATTAACATTGTAGCCTGACTTCTGGTTTTCCTGACTGATCTCTTGGATTTTGACTGAGCTTCTCAAGCAGATTGTGATTTTTGACTAGTTTCACTTGAGGCGACTGGCAATTATTTGACTTAATTTTTGTGACAGAGACATTATTAGAAGTCGTTGGATGATAATGTCGTTGTAGAAGTCATTGGATGATAACAAGATAACGGCTTTATAGAAGCCAGAAGGCAGAGTAATCACACTTGTTACATGTCACTGGAAAGAAGTTGCCAATCCTTTGGCGCGAGAAACCTCAGCAGCTGTGCAACTGGACAACGTTTTGTTACATGGCTTGACAAATAATTTTCAGTTTTGCCTGATTCATTGTGATCTGAATTCCAAATGATAAGATGAAGTTGTAATTGTAACAGTTCAGTTTTGTAGCTCCATAGCTTCTGATAAGGGCTTACACTTTATCTACCTGCCGACCAATGAGGAGTCCTGAAACCTGCCACTTTTAAGTGATGTAGGGACAAAGAGAAAGAAGAATCATCCCTACCTTGGGCCACCCCAAAAGGCAACCATGGCATAAAAATGTTGGAAATGTAATTTTTTATGCAGGGCTTGTGGTCTCACAACTTGATCTTTCCGCCGACAGTGTCCAGTTGATGTACTCATTTTTCAGCTGAGTTCTCTTGGGGACATTGGTAGAACAGAAATCTTTAAATATTCTCTCTTGGTGTGGATGTGAACCCCAGCATTTAGGCTGACAACCCAGCACTTTTACCACTAGACTGTCATGTATAAATAGTCATGTATTTCCTTGCATACACGGAGATGTGATGCTCTTTCAGCGCAGAAGGACGTGTCGCTAAAGGTCGACTGTTATTATAAAACTTGTCTTGACTTTCTGGATGTCGTCTACATCAAGCATTCACGAATTTATGAAGACCTTCGCAACGTCGTTGCTGCGCGTCAGGTGACGCCGAAGAAACGCAGGTTAGGTCACAGGTTTATTTAGTTTTTTAGAAAAATTGACGAGGTTTGTTTTGTGTTGGAAATGCTGGTTCAGAGCTTTTTGCTGGGATGATAACTGTGTAGAGATTTTGAACAAGTCCCTAGCGTGATTGGTTTGGGCTGTGGAATGCTCCTTCCCTGCAGTTATCTCAGTGGTAGCATTTATTTTCTGATGTTACCGTAGCTGCACCTTATGTATTCATGTGTCTATATATGTGTGTATGTATCTGTCTATATAGCACTTGTTATGAATTTTGCAAAGGTTTTATGTATCATTATATATATATATATGTATTTATTTGTGCTGATGTGCGTGTATATGTATGTATGTATGTATGTATGTGGTATGTGAAAACAAGGTTGCTAATATTGTCTGTCTGTTGCTGTTTAGGTTCAGTTATGCTCTGCAGAATGACTTTATGCTGCTTGCGGCAGCAATAATAACAGCAGCTTCATACCTGATTAACCAGATGGATACGAATCGGGTACGTATCTATGTATCTTTGTATCTATGTATCTTTGTATCTTTGTATCTGTGTATCTATGTATCTGTGTATCTGTTATCTGTGTTTCTATGTATCGGTCAGCTTCTATATCAGATTTTAGGCATCTTTAGGAACCTCTCTTGTGTGGTCGTCTAAGTGGTCTGAACGGGTAGAACTGAGGCTTTGTTTAGACCACAGCATGTTACTTTTACCCCTTATCTGGATGGTTGGCAGGCGTGAAGTTAAGCAATGTTCAGCTCAGTTAGGACTTGGATGGGTACATAAATGTAAATGTACACGTTTTTCTATAGCGACCTTATGCCTTTGTCCCTCCTAATTTTTTAATGAATTTTTTGGGTGAGATCCTTCACCACCGCTGCTTGTTTGAATGAGCACTACACCATTTAAGGTCCCCATGTATGGACCGTGCTAGCCTGAGATTCAAATCTCTGAAATAAGCCACGACTGCAACGCAGACTGGCTTCCTCATGCTCAGAGGCGACTTGACTTGGCTTTAACCAACATACCGGTAGCTAACCAGGCCAGCTTGTGCTTGGATGGATTCGTGGAATAACGTAGTGCTCACTCGGCCCTGTGCTCTGTGAAGTTGGTAAATGAGCACCAACACAAGTTGGGACGTTAGGAAAGGTGCCCTGTTCTTGCATAGTTGTAGTCATGTTTGCATATCACCCAAATGACCTTTGACATCAAGACCGTGCTGAGGAGTTTCTGTAGAGATGTGTAAACAAATGAACTAACTTCGTCTGTATCTTTACCTTTTTATCATATTTTTTCTCTATCTGGCTTTTTGGTAGCACTGGTGAAAGCGAGTTTTAAAATTGAAGATGAAGTCGTTTCCCTTTCATTAAAAATTGTGCTTGTTTTTGTTTAGGTTCTTGACAGACTGACAGAAACAGCGCCTGTGTCCGCCAACGATGTTCTTGACTTTGCCACCGTCCTCCTTCGTGAGCTGTTCTCAGAAAATGAGCAGTAGTCGAGTTGGTAAATCTGGCAGAAAAGTAGGTAAATCTGGCAGAAAAGTAGGTAAATCTGGCAGAAAAGTAGGTAAATCTGGCAGAAAAGTAGGTAAATCTGGCATAAAAGTAGGTAAATCTGGCAGAAAAGTAGGTAAATCTGGCAGAAAAGTAGGTTAATTCTCTGCCAAAAGTACTCTGCGACAGTGAACACTTTGCTGATGTATGCGATGCAGATATGCCTTGTGAATACGACTTCTGATTCGTAAAATGAGTTTTAGCGCATCTAACTTTATTATGGTTGCAGGATCAGGCCTTAAACAATACCCAATGAAGGCAGTCCAACGAGGAGTGCCTTCTAGAGCTTCCTAGCAGGTGCTAAACATGCATGCTGATTAATACTTGCACACATGTAAATGTATGCGCAAACAACACCTACATACATACTGGTGTGTACGTGCATACATGCAGACATCTGACTTTATCTGAGCCGCTGAATTCTGTCATAAATGAAACAAAATGTGGACTAACAGGACGTGAAAAAATGGGTTACAGATCCAAAATGCAACACCTGCCAAGCGTCAAATATGCCCAGCAGCTGATGCAGCTGTCAACTGGGTTAAAACAGGAATTGAAATACGACCGTTTTCATTGTATAGCAAAACTTGTCGGGACGTGATAAGGAATTTCATTTCATGTTAGTAATCAAATATAGAATTCCAGTGCTTTAGACAGAAGCATGTATTTTAAGCATATCGGTTTCGTAAAACATTCAGTTCTAACTTACATAATTATCCTTTAGAGTTGCAGTTGTAATAACTAACTGTCAACTTTGTAGGCATTTCATCGTTTTAATGCCAAGCAGTTATGACAGCTGAAATTGCAGACAATTTAACTGCCAAAGATATATTAAGACATTCTTCATGGCTTACTTCAGAGAATTCAATCTCAGGCTATCGTGGTCCATGCATGGAGACCTTAAGTGGCGTGGCACCCATTCAAATGGGCGGCAGTGGTGAAAGATCTCACCCGATCAGTTCTTTGCAAAATGAGCATACGGTCAAGGCCATACAGTCGATATAGAAAACGTGTATATTTACTATATTTTCACAAGAGATTTTCATTAAGATTGTTTCAAAATATGATCCAGTACTTTGCAGTTTAATACTTTGATAGTCATGAACATCTGTAGCTTACTAGAACGACATTTCTATGGAAAGAAATTTCCAGCACCACGTGTAAATAACAAGAACTCTACTATGAAAACAACAGAATACCGAATGATTTGACATAGAGTGAGACATTAAGCACCAATGTCTAATGACTAAGCATCAATCGATGGTGCTGAACAACTGTGTGAAGGGCTTGCTCGAGGTCCCCACACAGTACCCGTCTCAGTGGGGACTCGAATCCGCACACTCCACGTTATAAGGCGAGCACTCAAACCAGTCAGCTATCATGTCACTCAGCCCATCGTCTTACGTGGCTGTGAGTATATCCAATCAACTGATTGTCTTTCAATCAACTGCAATGATCATTTTACAAACCTCCTACATTTTTCTCATAAAATACTGCCCAACATGCCGGTGAGTATGATACTGATAAACAGCTGACAATACGATGAAATTAAATTAAACTTTATGAAAAATAATACACCTTTAGTTACATATAAAATTGGAATGAAGCTGTCTGTTTACTACTGTTTATTAATTGTTCACTTGTGAACACGTGTACAATGCTTCACGACACTAATAAACAACTGAATACTTTTGGAAATGCAAAATTATATTCCTGGGTAAAAGTTCCAGAACTTGAGGTCGTTACCATGGTTTTTGTGATGAGAGTGAAGTTCTGAATGTATATTTCAAGAGTTCTGGAAGTGGAGCAATTGCTTGGCCGATGTGGAAATGGCAAATGGTGATTGGGGTTGTTGAAACTGGTTGAACCTCGGGCTGCTGGGATGATGTGTTCCAAGACTTAATGGCGCAGCTTTTGGTGAAACTCGCTTTTTGTTTGTTTGGTTTCAATGCGCAGTCTTTCGAGTCGTTCAAGGCAGCGAGTGGCATCTGTTCGTGGTGCCTGCAGTTGAGATTTCCCCTTCTGTGGCTTTGTCCCTGTAGACTCCGCATCTTTGGACATTGAATCTTGGACTGGAATGGCCAGGGATGAGCTAGACTGTGTGTCTGTTCTGCTGGTGCCTGAGGATGTTGGGCTTTCAGATTCTACGTTGAGATCTCTTGTGCTTGACGATGTTGGGCTATTTTCTTCGCTATCGGTCACACCAAAAACAGAACTGCTACTGTTGCTGCTCGTCAAACTCGAAGAAAGACTGGATATTGCACTAATCCGATATTCTTCTGGATTGGACCACTGAGTATTTAGGTCATGATCACGATATTCCAGATTGTCTGGACAGTCAACCATAACTTCTGGTGTTTGACTTTGGTCTGCAGAGTTAGCTCCACATATGTTCGACATTTCAGTGCTGCTGGTCAACTCTTGTGAATAAAGGCAGCCGAAAGGTTCTGCATTTTTGTGCTGGAATGTCACTTCTTCTGAGTAGCTTCTGAACGATAGCAGACCTGTCGATTCCTCTAGACTTCTATAATTCAAGTGTTTCTTCTGCACTGGACAATCAACTCGTTTCTTTGAAAGCTTATGTTCACGCAAGCAAGTGTCATGCATTGGCTTATCATCTGCAGAATAGATGCGGTTTTTTGGCAAGTGTTTGGTGCGCGGAATGCAAGACCCAGATTTTAGTCGAAGAGTTGGTTGAAGAGTTCGCTTGGGAGAAGGTGAATCTGACAGTCCTAGCCCAGTGTCAGAGGCAGCCGACACTGACTCAATTTGCCTGATTACAGCTTGCCTGATGAGAGACTTTGGTTCTCTGTCAACTGTTCTGTTGCTGGTCAACAAGAGTGGTGTGCTTGGACTAGCATTTCTGTCCTTTGGCGAAGACATATACTGTTCGGCTGGCAAATTCAACATCGAACTACTATCACTGGTAGTATTTGTTGTTTTGGTGTGGCTAGAAGCTGTGCAGTGCTTTATAGGTTTGGGCTGTTTTAGCTTGCTTCCATTTGTTTTGCCATCTGTAGATCGCTTCGTCTGTGAGGCAACATTTGTCAAGTCTCCTGATCTGTTTTCACTGTCATTAACGATACCATCTGATGAAAACATTTCCTCAGGAATTTTACATTCTGCATTTGTGTTTAAGGAATTTGACCCGGCGATTGAGGGATTTGATGCAGATTCCGTTGGGCTGCTGTCAGAATTTTTGCTTAAACTAGCGTTGCATTCAGTCTTTGAACTGCGACGAAGAACTGCAAGGTGGCTGCTGGAAACGTCAGGCAACTGATCTTCTTCGAGAATTGTATGCATGCTCCGCCATGGTTCACTCGGTGCACTTGGCGAAGGCTCCACAGTTGCAAGCTGCAAGATTTCTTCATGGTCAGTGCAGCTGCCAGTACTTTTGCTATGTCTTGGTATTGGGGAACGTGGTGCAATGTTGGCAGGAGATTCTTGAAGCAGTGCACTTTCTGACTTTCGCCGGACAGCCCGCATCTCCGCCATTCTGACGCCGCAACTTGGACTGGAGAATTGCGAATGAGGCAATTTTCCTTTGACAGATGGGCTCGAAGTTGCTGGTCGACCATAAATAAATGCAGTATCGGTATCGTTCGAGTAGAGATCTGATGTGTTCAGTCCCATGGTTAACATAGTTCCTGTTTTTGTCTGATCTGGTGCAACATGGACAGGCAGAAAATGACTTGTTGCTATCTGATCTTGATGGAAGGCGATAAATACCCTTGCGTCTTTCCTTGATGCTTCTAAGAAGTTATCTGTCCTTCTGCTGGAGTTCATACTTGCTGTGGCTTCACTTTTGTTTACAATTCCAGTCTGATATGCATTCCAGTGGTATTCAGTGAGCGCATTTGCCATTTCTGTGCTTGAAAAGTACTCCTCCAACGTCTTTGTGTGCATTTGCCTTCCTGGATTCATGGCTGTCCGTTTTGCAAAACTCTGGAGAGTCTTTTGGATGGGTGATTCCAATTTGCTTTCATTTTCCACCTCATCATCACTTTTCCAGGCGTAGAAGCACTCACGAGAATTTCCTGCGCCATCTCGGTTGCAATAGTTACCGCCAGTGTTGCAGTAGCATGAGGAATCGGTTGGTGTGCAAAATCCCTGAAAGTAGTCACCGTTACCAGAATCCCTAGCTATGAATGAATGGTTACTGTAAGAATTCCAAATAGAAGATGCAGTTGTGTTTTTTGGATGTGTTCGAGAATTCGATAAGTGAAATGAGGATGGCGGAGTCTGCGAACATAATCCCGTACCACTGGGATGATTTCCAAGTCCATCTCCTGCCTGTGGTGGTCTTGTTTCATCCTCTGACAAATGAGTTATGCCAGTAAGTACTGCCTTTCCACCACTGCTAGCAACGTCATGGGCTGAAAGTAGATTTCGCCTAGAAAGCCAAAATTTTGAAAATATTGATCGTTTTATGCGGTTCTGTTTTGGCTCTGATTCTTGCGCAGTGCTGGACTCGTAAAACTTTTTCTGTGGTTCTTGTGCCGAAGGTTCTGAGATTTCCAGACATGTGTTTGCAGGATTACGCTGACATGCAAACATCATAGTTCCGAAATCCTTTTGAGCTTGCAGCCTTGCCATCTCTTCCCTTACTTCGCTGATGCTCTGGTAGGTGTGTTGTTCAGGTGAGCTGTAGCCATCAATTGGATCTAGTTCGTGGTAAATCGGACTAGTGCTACAAGATTCCCCAAGCCTCGCCTGTTCACTGCTTGTCTTGACCTCTTCGTCTGTCGTTTCAATTTTCAAAGTCAGTGGTGTCATCAACATGGCAGAGGAAGTGAAGTTTGGGTTAACTTGAGAATGGACCGACGACGTTCTGGGGAACTGGTGCTTAGCCAGTATCAGTCTGTTTCGTTCCTGGAGCTGAAGCAACTTGCTCTTCATCGATAACGCACCTCGTTTCGCACGTGTGGATTCCTGGACCACGGCGCCTGTGTTTTCACCAGCAGCTGGAAAGCAGGCATCTGCGAAATCACCGGCTGCACACAGAGAAGTTACAACTGCTTTGGATCCCTTGAGAGAAAAGGCAGCACCTGTCTTCTTGGAATTGTATCCGAAACGCTTCTTCAAGTAACTGCCACCGAACTGTGACCTCTCCCTCGACACCCTTCCGGAACTGTCTCTGACGAGAGAGTGCTTGAATTGGACCGTCGTCCTTTTCTCTGGTTTCGAGCCATCACGAACTCCGGAAATGGCCTCTCGAATGGTTCTCCTCTTCAGCGGAAGCGGCAGATTCGATTTTTCCATAACTGATTAGCGCCACCGTAAAATAGTCCGTTCCAGCTGTGGTATTGCGCAACCCTTGTCTGTAATCCTTAGAATCGAAAAGTTCTTAGGATGACGAAATCACGACTAGAGACAAATTCTCAACAAGACGAAGACAAAGGTCGAATCTGAAACATAAGAAAGCAAAATCAGTCAATTGAACAATCGTTCTTTCTGCCCTTTTGAACACAGATCCAATAAAGGATTAGTGTTGTCGAAATTCGGTTTTATACATACACATGTACTCTCGATCCTTAAACAATGCGCGTTCTCCTCTACTGATGCCGTCGGTGAGATAGAGGCCATTCAATATCCATATAGCACAATAAAATTCTTGAGCGGGTCGGTTCAGTCCGCATGAGACAGATAAGACAGTCGCAGAGGGACAGACAGAAAGGGTGGGAACAACGGTGGACAAGAGACTCGCGAAGAGTAGACACTACATCTTTGTAATTCGTCCTCCCTGCGGCGTTCGCTGCGCCCTGTTGTTTTCGGTTGAGCCCTACATCTTCATCGATCGAGCAAAAATGCTTCCTCCTACACGCAGGCATATAGGCTTAGGCCTACGTCTCTAAGCTACAATTGTATCAGACCACCCATTTTCACATTCCAACCGCTAGCGTAACTTTGATGCCACCTATATCAAATTTCAGCCTAATGTGTGATTGTTTTACGCTATACGATACATGGCCTATCCAAGCATTTCGTTTACAATTTTCATTAGTTTCCATTGTTTAACAAAATCTTATGGCTGCCAGGCCGTTGACGTCGACCTTGCCATCATATGGTCGTTTCTCATGCAATTATCAGATACTCTGATATTTGTATTCTGACCTCTTTCAGATATCGCAGGCAACGAGGCCTGGACTTAATCTGACATCTTACTGAGAAAATGGTGGTTTTCCAATTCTAGAAATGAGCAGGGTCGAGGCCAAACGATCGCTATATAAAACCGCTTACATTTACATTTTACAAGCTGTATACAATAAGCATATAGACCTACGCACACAGGTCGGAAATTCTTGTTACAATAAAGTATGCCGTTACAGGTAAATACAGCAGTTACCTTAAACATTTGGTACGATATTCTACGTGTAATAATTATGCGGACCTGCAGCCTACATGCATTACTAGTCTGTCGGAGATATTGCTACACTGGTCTTGACGCCGTCACAGGGATGCATAACCCGAGGCCTCTAGTCTTGGCTTACCTTTACAGGTAGAAACCTGACCTTTAACAGCAAGACGGTGGCATTTACAGACTAAGAGTTGTTTCCACGTCGCGGAGAATGTAGGCGTCTTTCGCTCGGTAAGTGTCTTCGAACTGCACCTGCTCCACCTGGCCAGGACGCAACGAAAGCTTGGCCAATATCAGGAAGATTGCAGGTATATTCCGATAATCGTTCACAGAGCGACAGCTGACGTCCGGAATACACGGATAGCTTGTCGCTGCCTGCAATGTGCTTAGTCAATGTCTGACCGATGGCAGGTATATCCCGGCTGTCGTTACGGAGCTGGAGTCCGGAATATGCGGATATCTCGCCGGCCTGCAGCGATGTGCTCTGTCGACCTCTCCGTGTCTTCTTGTGTACACAGCCTGTGCCGGCGCAGACCGCGGCTAATCGGATTTTAATCGATATCTTGTTCTTCGCGTGTCCAAAACACCGCGTTCCCGATTTGCGGCTGCGTTCAGACTGAGCGACAACTCACCGAAAGTTCACATGAAGAATACCCGAATGCGAGGGCCATGGCCGAATCACAGATATCAACGCGCGTTTCGGAAAAATAAGAGAAACAACTTCGAATCCTACGTGGATAAAAGCAGCGACTGGCTGCCCGACAGCGTGCTGGTTGGTTGATCGGATGGCAGATGTATGCGGGGAAAAGCCCGATGTCTCGCTTGCGCCGTCCGCGGCGGCAGCAGGCTGTTTGATCAGCTGACGCGATATAGACGCGCTCAAAGCCTGCAGCAGCAGCAGTAGCATCAGCAGCGTAGGGAGGCAGACAGTGTTCGGCAGAGGGAGGTTGACATACTGGCTGGACGAGACAGAGTGATCAGCAGACGGAGATGCGAAGACAGGGAGAACGACGCAGGCGAACTTGAACAACCGGTGATTGCGTGCGGCACTGAGGGAGATTTACACGAGATAGTCTCCGTTGCATTAGACTGAGATGCACGAACGCGCCGTGATCTGTCTCGTGGGAACATTGTTCTTCTATGCGTTTAATGTTATGTGCAGTCGGAGTAATATCACGACAATCAATAACGAACGAAGGAACGAAGCCCGCACCCCTCGCATCTCCGAGTAGCAGCAGCAGCAGCAGCAGCAAAAAAGAACTACTTGCATGCAGCCGCAGTAGCGATGCTCTGCTCAAAGATCGGCAATACAAGTTTTATTATATCCATGCGTGTATCTTTACACATACATGTATATACATAAAGAGAGTATTGTGCTTGCTAACACATGTCCTAGTCTAACAGTACACACCTGTGACAAGACACGTGTAGTTTTCAGGTAGATCATAATGCTTAGTGAACATATTTATTTAGATATGGGTATTATGTATGCAGGTCTGACCTCCGTGGACTTTCCTGGAATTTGACCGATTTTTCTCTTGGAAACTGAGGCGCATGCGCCGTGGAGGGGTTCCCGCTGAAGCAAAGAGAGGAAACGAAGAAACCTTAATCTGCAGCAGGTGCTTGGCATTTGGAGATCTTAATGGTGTCATCCGTGTTTGCTTTGATGTACACTGCGTTTCCCAAATGTAAATGTAGGCTTCTCGGTTTTCTATAGCGACCGTATGGCCTCGACCCTGCTCATTTTTCAATGAACTTGTCGGGTGAGATCCTTCACCACCGCTGTTCGTTTGAATGGGCGCCACGCCATTTATAGCCTGTAGGCTACGTAAAAGGAAGAGGCGCACTGTATTTAGAAAAATCTGCGTTTTATCATCTGTCAAAGCAGAATTTCCCCCAAATTACCGCAAATATTAGGCCTTTTTGTGTATTTGAATTTCAAACTTGGGCGAAAAGAGAAATTAGGTTGCGTCATGAGTCCTGGATATCTGCGGGTACAGTCTGCCGGTAAACCCTTGGGGCATGCCCGTAAATGGCTGGCTTATGTTTCCCCGTTTACTTTTGAACGCCCACGCTGTTCTATTAATCATGCGGGTCATTTCCTGTATGCGCGTGTCTGTCTAAGTCCAAGAAAGTCTAGAAACGTCACGATGTGCTAGTTATGCGAGACATTTCGGGGATACTGAGTAAGCTGTAGAATTTCCCACGGAAATAGGAACGTGCAATTTTTGTACTGCGTCATCAATATGGAACAAAAATTTACGCAAACTGTTCGAGGGGGTACTTGGTAAACCCACGAAACAGGAAACTTAGCAGATATCTAGACAACAATGAGCCAAAGGGGGAGGGGCAATGTAAATGGGCCTTATTTATCACCAAAGAGCTATAAGCCTAGGCCTATGCATTTTGTTCGGATATAGGATGTTTTCCTTCAACGAATGCATGGGAGAAAACCCATTGCAGTGCAATCATAATAATGGTGAGAGGAATACCTGGTTTTTTGGAGATGTGTCATTCACTTTGATGGGTAATTCCATGGGTGTTTCCATAGCCCACCGTTTAACGTTTTTTAAGGCGGAATTGAACAAATTGCGCAAACTTGGAAATAGGCCCACTCCGAACCACTTCTAACATAATTATGGGCCTATAGGCCTACTTGTTGCAGGCCTCACGGCTCTCTGTACTTTTTGACGGTTGTTGCAAGCAAAACAAAGGGCTCGTACACTTTTAAAATACAAAGTGTCTACGAGACCTCAAGGTTTAGGGTTAGGTTTAGGGTTAGATTCTGACCCATACGGCATTTATAAAGAATTAAGTTCATATTCACATTCACACTGACGCCCTAGTATATCAGTTTAGGCGAACGCCTTGAGGTCTCCTAGTGTTCCAGTTTAGGCGACCTCCTTGAGGCCCTCTAGTATTCCAGTTTAGGCGACCTCCTTTAAATAACCAACAGGCTCTAATTTAGTCAAAGACTTGGAGGCACTACTTGGCTATTGTAGATAAGAAGGCTCGGCTACCGTGGACTGAGCTTCTTTGTTCAGTCTAGGCTAATTGCAGAAGACGGGTTTGAATTGGCTTTGACGATTTTTGTCTACATACACTTTCTGTGACATATGGTCGTCTGTTGATAGTAGACATTAATGTTAAGCTAAGAATTTCGACTGATTATACCCCGGCCTGTGTGCGTGTGCGTGCGTACGTGCGCGTGTGTGCGTGCGTGCGTGTGTGTGTGTGTTACAGTGTGTATACCTGCCGTTTTCAGCATCATCGGCTAATTTTCATTGTCTGAAGGAGATAAAAAAGTTGACTAAAATCTTTCTTGAATTGTCCAGGGAAGAAAATGCAATTTCAAGACCTTGTTTACTCATGCGCTTTATCGGTGTTTTATTCCGATTAAAATCCGATTGAAACGAAGGCATCTCATGCATCCCTTTACGTGACAGTTAGCGCGTTGTATCATATTCATTGACTCGGGTGTTTATATCGCGCAGTCGACGCTAGTGTTTACAGAGTGAAACGAAGTGTAGGATGAAGGAGGACTCTTGGATCTTGACCTCGAACCGAACCCTTCCTGTCTATCGATTTTGTTTTGACTTAGCGCCTGTGAATAAGCTGGTTCCCTCGACTTAGCTTTCGTTGGGCGCTGTAGAAATCTCGAGATTACGATTACGACAGTTTCTGAGCAGGGGCTGAAGCGGCGTGTTAAGCTGGGAGTATTTTTCAAGGCCCTTTGCATTTTGGAAATTCAAATTGTCTGATGCACGTGATCTAGATGACTTGGTTAGCTGCATTGGTTAACGCGTAGCCTACATCAGGCGCCTCTGTGCTTGAGGATGCCGGTTCAAACAAGCTTACCCCGGTCGTGGCTTATTTCAGAGATTTGAATATCGCCCTAGCACGGTCTGTGCACGGGGACCTTGAATGGCGTGGGGCCCATTCAAACGGGCAGCGGTGGTGGAGTCCGGTCCGTTAAATTCATTGAAAAGTGTACAGGGTAGAGGCATACGGTCGCTGTAGAAAACCATGTACATTTTACAAATATTTGGTTTTGCTCGTCAATTTCGTTCAGTCGCTCGTTTGTTGGAAATAGAGTAAAAGGCCCTGGTTAACGGCCCCGGCAGCCACAAGATGTCGTTAAACACTGGATACTAAAACAATATTAGGTTTTGCTTAGACACTTTTAAATCGTATCATTCCGAAGCTATATATGTGGCGGATCGGCCACAAGACAAGCCTGTTGGGTAAAAGGCGGGAGTAATTATGACACGCGTTAGGTAGCCATTAAATGCTGTGCTTATGTGCACGGTTCGGCCGCGTTACTTGTGTAGGATTTTTATAAATTAATTTTTAATAAATTTAAGCTGATTATAATAATAGTTTAATATTTAGGCCGAGCAAAGTTCTTAGTTTATTTTTAGTTATATAATGCACATAATTGTTTTAATTTATAGGTCTCTAGATGTTTGTTTTAATCGAGCACTTTTAGACACCTTTATTTACGTTCTATCGTAAGCGCTAGTATATAAGCAACCCGATGTCAATAGGAAACGAGGGTTGAATAAACCGTGTCGCATGGTGATTTGCTATAGACGTGAAGGATGGATGCGTGCCTTCACATATACGAGTTACAGTGTTTTGATATCGTTCTGTGAGCGAATTCATAGCGTATACAAATAAAATATACGGACGAGGGTGACGTCCGGAGAAGCCCGTGTTCGATACAGTCCCGGTTACGATAAAATATACGGACGGCAGAGTCCGCGGAAAAGACTAATCTGTGCGCTCCCGGCGGGACGACCGAGATAATCACTGTCTGGCTTCGGGCTGACGGCGCCGATCCGAGTGGAGCTAGGGCTCTACCGTAGATCGCGAAGCGGCCTGGGTCACGACGGTGAGCGGTTGGACAGAACCCGGGGAAAGACCCCGTTCGAAAGAAATAAATACAGGTCTGTGTAAAACAAGTGGGAAAGTGCGGAAGCTACCCCTTTGACCGCGTAAGAGAAAAATCGGATCGGTGCGCTCCCGGGAACGTCGCAGCCGTTGCGAACCAATCTGTCTGATTTCTGACTGGCTCCGCGTTGGTCCGCAAGGTTTGGGCCCGCCTTGTTGGAACGTCGCGAGACGGTCGAGTAGGTCACGATAGTTGGTGAACAGCCGCTGAGCGAGGCTCGGGGAAAATACGAGTAAACAGGTCTGTGTGAACCCGGGGTAGCATTTGCCGTACGACAGAAACCCGTGCCGTTTAGAAATTGGTCCGTGCGCTCCTGAGGAAGTCGCAACCGAAACAAACCAATCTGTCTGATTTCTGACTGGCTCCGCGTTGATCCGCAGGGTTTGGGCCCGCCTTGTTGGAGCGTCGCGAGACGGTCGAGTAAGTCACGATAGTTGGAACATAACAGGTTGTGCGAAACTCGGGTAAAGTTGCGGCCGCGGTTCTCCCGGTCGAAATTCAGAGAGCGGGATACGGGAAGACCCGCGGAAAACCAACGCAGACCAAGTAAAGTCCCGGTACGTAAGAGACCGGAAAAACCAACGCAGACCAAGTAGAGTCCCGGTACGTAAGAGACCGGAAACAACGCAGACCAAGAAAATACCCGGTACATCATAGTCCGGGTCGGTTCCCCGATAACACCGGAGTCGAAACGGGAAGATACCGACTCCTCTATATGCTTGTCGCCACACACTGATCAGAGGACTGACTGAAGTACGGGGAAGGGCCCCCTCGTGCGTAGGTCGGTACGAAGGTTGGTGTGTTTTACAGAAGGTTAGAGAGGGGACCTTCTCTTGAGTGTTCCATAGGGGTATCCTATCCCCTGAAGCACTGTTGGTTGATAACTGCCAACAGAGATCTGGTGCAGAAACTTACTCCGGAAATCCTATACACGGAAATGGAGCGAGATAGTGGGAAGATGTGTCGCCCAATATCCTTGTGCCTAGGGCGGAAAGACACAGAGGCTCGTTGTGAGACTTCCCTGTTCCCGGGACCGAGAAAACGACTGGTGCCTGAAAATATTGGCGGTAACGGGAGAGTTACAAGATGTAGAATGGTAGTTACAAGAAAGTCCTCACGGAGAAAGGGAACGACTATTGCCAGTAAAGGAACGAACCCTGTTCTGAGTAAAGGCCATCCTCAGGACGTTGCCCATCCGGCGACCGCGGAAGAGGCAAAGTCGGATCCCGAGACCGAGAGTTACAGTGTTGATTCCCTTAGGGAAGCGACCTATCCTAGGCCTTCCTTGGAGAGAACAGACAGTATGGGAAGAGATGATACAAGAAGACCATTGTACAGTGAGAGTGCAAGGGGCAGTGAGGCGGGTGGCTCTGAGCGTAGAACTGGGCTAGAGTTACCCCCACCCCGTGGACAGTTAGCCCGACCGAAAACGCCACAAAGTGGTACCAGAAGTGGGGTACCAGCGTTTTCTTTCCGTAGACCAGAGGAAGTTTTTGAAGATGCAGATGACGAGTCAGATGATAATCCCCACCTTGAGCAGGCAAGTGTGGACTACCGAGGTGCTCGCCCAAAGATATTTCCAGATACGCGAACGTTGTGTAAAGAAATATCTGCGCAAGACGCGCCTATTACAATTGAAACGGAAGCTGGGACGCAGAGAGATCTTGAGAGAAATTTGTTTTCTCTCGCGGGTTACGAAAAGTTTTCAAGAATGGTCCCATGGATGACAGAAATGGCTGAGGACAACCAGAGTTATTATATACACGAGAATATCGTCGGAGGTATGCCAAGAGCATTCGAACAGGTTGGAGTACCGCGACCTATATGCAGAGAGAAGGAAACAAGTACTTTTGGGATACGTTGGTGTTACGATGATGAGGTGCGTTCGCGGGTGGCTGACCAAGACCATGGCAGTTCCACCAGAAATCAAATGGACTGGATGGCTGAGATGTCTTACCTACGGCAGACTGTGATAACATTGAGTAACAGGCTGGAAGAAATGTCAGTTCTAACGGCTCAACCCTCAGACGTGATCCGAAGCGTAATTTCGGGGAACCCTATGGGCCCAGGTAACCCGGAAGATCGCCGAGGAAACATTGAGGATGAAGTTACGGGAAACTCGCGGAGTCGAGGTTACCCAGAGATACGTGAAGAATGTTCCGAAGGCGAAGTGTCGGGAAAGTCGCGGAGCCAAGTGTTCCCAGAGAAGGAACAGAGATTTCCGAAGGCCGAAGTTTCGGGAAACTCGCGGAGCCGAGGTTACCCAGAGAGACGAGAACTTTCTCAAGGTGGACAGTCGAGAAAATCGTGGAGGCAATTTCTGCCTGAAAAATACGAAGTTGAGGGGAGACAATCTTCGTCAGATGGCGCGACCGATTCAGAGACAGACAGAGATGCGGTATCGAGTGACAGAAATTCCGGTCTGAAGATAGCTCGTGAACGTGAAAGACGCAAGTCTTACCAGAAGTTTGGCCGAGAGACATTAGAACGGGAATGGTCCCGCGAAAGTGAGAGACGCGGAAAGTACCCGGAAACCGACAAAGAGACAATTGGTCGGGAAGTTCGGGAAATGTCCCGCGGAAGTCAGAGACACGGGAGAAACCCGGAAACCAATAGAAAGGTTTTTGATCGAAAAGAACGGGAATGGTCCCGCGAAAGTGAGAGACGCGGAAAGTACCCGGAAAACGACAGAAATGCTTTTGGTCGAAAAACTCGGGAAATGTCCCGCGAAAGTCAGAGACGCGGGATTTACCCAGAAACTGGGAGAGATACGTTTGCCTCGGGAGCTCCCGTCAAATACGAAAGACGCTGCGAAGACCGAGAAACGGACAGAGATCTTTCTGCTTGGGAAGCGACACGAGAGCGACGCTCTACAGGCCAGGATACCGAGTTCAAAGAACGTAGCCACTTTGACATGAAGGCAATGAGTGATATTGGCGGCCGCGGCCGGAGACGTACGAATAACGGGAAAAGTTCCCAGAGATTTCGTACTAAAGTCAAAGTGGCAGATTTCGGGAATTCCGAGGGCCATGTAACCGACCACCATCGGTCTACATTGAGTAGTGCAGAGGAAAGTGAACCAAGTGATCGTGAGATAACTACGAGGAATTATAAAAAGCGTATGGAAAAGACGCGTATTACTGAGAAGAGAAACGGAAAGGCGACCGACCGAGGGATACGAATTAAACTTGAAAAATATGATGGAAAAACGGCGGTTGCCGCATTTTTGGCGAAATTCGAAGTCTGTGCTCGTTGTAACGCATGGAGTGACCAAGAGAAAGCAGACCAATTAATGTGTGCTCTGACAGGGCCCGCATCTCAACTGTTGTGGGATATGGGTGCACACCAAAACGTAACCTGGCATGAACTCGTTGAAAGGCTTAAAGCCAGATACGGATCCGAAGACCAGACCAGTCTTTATCGAATGAAACTTCGCACTTACAGACAGGCTCCAGGAGAAAGCTTGAGCAATGTAGTGCAGGAAATAAGGAGGCTGATGGCTTTGGCCTATCCGGGACCCACAAGCGATATTGTCGAAACGGTTGCTTGCGACGCGTTCATTGATGCGCTCGCTAACCAAGATTTGGCTCAGAAGGTGCGAGAGAAAGAACCAGATAACCTTGAGGCTGCGTATAAGCACGCCGTTCGATTAGACGCTTATGGTCGATCTTCATCACAGGCTACTGATATTGACCGTAGGCATGGCCGAATTAAAGTTACAAGAGAGGATCGGAAATCCTCGGTTGCCGACGAGCAACAAAATCGTCGTTTAGAAGATCTCGAAAGGGAGATTAAGAATCTGTCTAAAGAAATTGGGCGATTTACCAGTAAGCAAGACCCCAGTCTTGTACCGGGAAAACCGCAAGAGAGAGAGGGCGGTTTAGAAGGAGGCGCTGATGGTCAACGGAAAACCGATACGAACGGTACGCAGAAACGGTTATTTCCGCAAGGACGGTTGAGAAACCCTGATATCGAGTGTTACATCTGTAGACAAAAAGGGCACATAAAAAGGTTTTGTCCTCAACGAGTTTCCGAAACGGGTAGAGAAAGCAGTAACAATGAACCTCCTAAAGCAGAACACATCCAAGAGGAAGTTCAGAATCGCTTGGTCAAGGGTAGCAGGATGGCTTATGTCGTCGCTAGACTAGAAGGGAAGCGACTTCATTGTCTGATGGATTCAGGGAGTGAGATGTCACTTGTGCCACGACGTCTTGTACTGAGCACCGAGTTGACACCATCGGAGCAGCGTCTCTTAGCTGCGAACGGAAGCGAGATAAAAGTGGACGGTGAAACTACGCTGGAGATTCGTATTGGAAAGAAGTTGTACCAGTTACCATGTTTAGTGACAGACCAAGTGACCGAAGTGATCTTGGGATTGTCCTGGCTAGAGAGTAATCAGGCTAGATGGGACTTTGCTAGTCGGTCTGTATGGTTAGGGAGCGAAAGAATCCCTCTAAAAGAAGCCGTTGCTGAATCTATGTGCCGAAGAGTAGTCGTTCAGGAAGACACTGTAGTTCCTCCTAGAAGCGAGGTTGACGTTCCGGCATCAGTAGTATATCCGCATTTCCGAGAGGATAACGGAGACTGGACCACCGTGCCAGCGGAACTGACACCAGACCTGATGATAGGACGCACCTTGGTTACAGGAATGGAACCGAAAGTGTGGATAAGAATGTTGAACGTTGGGAACAAAAACTCGGTTGTAAAGAAAAGGACCGAATGTTGGTTGGAACGTGTTGAATTGATTGATGCCGAAGCTAAACAGTTCGGGGAAGAGCACAAAAATACTGAAGAAGAGACATCTTCGAAGATCCGTATGGTGACCGGAGTGACAGAGCAGCCGAACCAACCTGAAGCAGAACAGGTCCTGAAACGATTATGGGAAGAGGTTCCACCTGACGTTTCAGAGGACGAGCGGAGACGGTTACGTGAGTTAGTGCTTTCCTACAGCACAACGTTTTCGCTGAGTGAGAGTGACCATGGGTTTACTTCGATAATACAGCATGAGATTGATACCCAGCAAGAGAAACCTGTTCGTCAACCACTGAGACGACAGCCGCTTTCTATGTTGCCAGAGATTGATCGTCAGGTAGAAGATATGTTGAACCAAGGAATTGTGGAGCCATCAATGTCGGATTGGGCATCCAATGTCGTAATGGTAAAGAAGAAAGATGGCAGTATGCGCTTTTGCGTAGATTACAGACAGTTAAATCTTAAAACGCGCAAAGACGCCCATCCGTTACCTCTAATCCGTGAGAGTTTGGATACACTTGGAGGAGCCAGATGGTATAGTACATTCGATCTGAGGTCAGGGTACCACCAGATGGCCCTGCATCCGAGAGACAAGCATAAGACCGCTTTTGTGACAAGAAGGGGAAGTTTCCAATTCAGAGTGTTGCCATTTGGATTGTGTAATAGCCCCGCTTCGTTTTGTCGGTTAATGAACTTGGTCTTGACTGGACTTAATTACGATATTTGTCTAGTTTATCTAGACGATATAATTGTGTTCTCCAGGGATGTAGAGACACATATGCGACGGTTAGAGATGGTGTTCAGAAGACTACGAGAGTATAACCTCAAACTGAAGCCATCCAAGTGCCACCTGCTTCAACAGAAAGTGTTGTTCCTTGGACACATATTGAGTGATGAAGGGGTAGCCACAGACCCGAATAAGGTCAAGGCTGTAGAAGATTGGACCGTTCCTCGGAACTTGCGACAAGTGAGATCCTTTATAGGACTTTGCTCATACTATCGACGTTTCATACCAGAATTCGCGGTGATTGCCCAACCGCTCCACTTCCTTACTAGGAAGAATGTTCCGTTTCGATGGACCGATGAATGCCAAGAGGCTTTCGAGGAACTAAAACGAAGGCTTGTTACTTCACCAGTATTGGCACTACCCAACGATGATGGGCAGTATATATTGGACACGGATGCCTCCGCTTATGCCATCGGAGCGGTGTTATCACAGGTGCAGGAAGGACAAGAAAAAGTGATCTCCTATGCAAGCAGACTATTATCGTCGGCAGAGCGAAATTATAATGTGACCAGAAGAGAATTGCTAGCTGTGGTCTACTTTCTCAAAGAGTTCCGTCAGTACCTGTTGGGCAGAAAATTCCTCCTGCGGACGGACCATTCCGCACTTCAGTGGTTGCGCAGAACTCCGGAACCGATTGGTCAGCAGGCTCGATGGTTGGAGACGATAGAAGAGTTTGACTTAGAAATTTGTCACCGAGCAGGGACAAAACACGGGAATGCAGATGCCATGTCCCGGGGCCCGTCTGAAGGACAGTGTATTGAAGACGACAGTAAACGATTGATGGGAGAGGCGGCGTGGGTACGTCCTATCGAAGAGGTACCGCCCGCAGATTTGACCGATGGAAATTCAGGCCAGGAAGCTGGTTGGACTAAAGAGATTCTACGAAGAGAGCAGCAGAACGATCGTAGTATTGGTCCAGTTCTTAGTTGGAAGGAGTCCAATCACCATCCAACCGAACAAGAACTCTCGCCTTCTTGCGAAGAAATCAAAGTATTGCTGAGCAACTGGAATCAGTTGACAGTGCTCCAAGACGTGCTGCACAGAGTCTGGGTTCAAGGCAGTACCGGGCAAGTTGAACGTTATCAGTTGGTCGTACCCTTATCTCGACGAAAGGAGATGCTTGAATTGACGCATGGAAGTTTCGCTGGAGGACACTTTGGGATCCGTAAGAGCATGAGCCAGTTACAACGTCGGGCATATTGGCCAGGCTGGAAGGACGATGTTAGACGGTTTTGTCAACGTTGTGATCGCTGTGCTCGGTATAGACGAGAAAAGCCACCAAGACAGGGTTATTTGCAGAGTCCGGTGGTAGGTGAGCCAATGGAGAGATTTGGAATTGATATTACGGGACCACACCCGGTATCCAGCAAAGGGAACAAATATATCCTGACCGCGATAGATTATTTCTCTCGTTGGGCTGAAGCACTACCTATTAGAAACCAAGAGGCCGTTACTGTTGCAGAAACTCTAATGGTGCACGTCTTTTCTCGATTCGGTATGCCACGCCAGATATTGACGGATCAAGGACCGTGTTTCGAATCAGCTCTGTTCAAAGAGCTGTGTAAACTGATGGAGATTGATAAAATACGGACGACTCCCTATCGGCCGTCGGGCAACGGAATGATCGAAAGGTTTCACCGAACTCTGAACATGTTGATCGGGAAAGTGGTATCGGAACGACAGAAGGACTGGGACGTTCATGTACCATATGTGATGGCGGCATATCGGTCGACGGAACATGAAGCTACCCAAAGAACTCCTAATTTCCTGTTCTTGGGAAGAGAGAATCATACGCCATTAGATTTGATTCTTGCCCAGATAGTGGAACGTGAGAGTTCTTCCTACGGTAACCTGGAAGAATATGTGGATAAACAGAAAGAGAAAATGGAAACTGCTTATCGTCTAGTACGGGAGCAACTGAAGAGAACTGCAGAAAGAAAGAAGAAAACGTATGACTTACGAGTGAGACCTAGTCAGTTTTCATATGGAGATTGGGTTTACTATTACTACCCTCGGCTTAGGAGCGGAAGGAAAGCAAAATGGGCCCGATTCTACACGGGACCATTCTTGATTGTTCAAGTTCTAAGTCCGGTGTTATATCGGATACAGAAGAATTCCAAAGCCACACCACTGGTGGTACACGTCGATAAATTGAAGCCTTATCATGGTAAACCTCCGAAAACTTGGTTACCAGAGAAAGAGGATAACCATATTGTCGACGTCGGAAATTTAGAAGTCCTGTCTCGAGAGCAAGAACCGGAGGTTGAATTGGAGGACCCTCAAGGCACCTCGGCGGAATTGACTGTTCCCGAGACGTGTAACGAAGCGAATCCTCCGGAATTAACTGTTCCTGAAACATGCAACGAAGTAAACCCTCCTCGACGACCAATTCGGCCGCCTCGTTGGATGGACGATTACTATTGTTAGACATAACGGCGAGTGATTCTTAAGAGTGACTTTCGAAGCTACCGAAAGAAAACAAGAGTCCCTTCGCGAGGACAATGATAACCGCTTAATTGCGGGAGTTTATACGACAGTTTTCGAATACTGAATGTTTAGTTTGCTTTTGATGTGAAATTTCATTTTGACTGTGTATGCTTATTTAGCTACGAGTTGTTGTATTATATGTACCGTTTAACTGCGAAGATTTTGCAGACTGATTACAAAATACGAAGTGCGTATTGCGTGTTGATGGAAATTTATGTTGAAGTATCGTAGTTTTTAAGCGTAACTGCGATGATGATACGCAATTGCCGTTTATTTGCGAAGTGGTATGGACTGTTCAAGAATACGTACTGAGTTTCTTTTGATCATAATTCTTGCCTGTAATATTTTAGTACCGAAATGTATAAAGACTTGAGGTACTAAGTACCGCTTAATTGCGGAGGGTTTAAGACAGGTTGGAGTGAGAGATTTATGTTTCTGTTTGATGACAATTTTTACTGTGCTAATTTCTGTGTAACGATTGGCAGTACTAGTGCTTTAACTGCTGAGTTCGTGTTTAACAGAAAATATTGAGTTTCTGTGATGTACTATGTTGCGGAAATATGCATACGCCTGTTTTAATTGCGGAAAATCGCTGATATGCTCAACGTTCGAGATTTGAGTGTTTGATGTACATAATTTCGATTGGATATTGTTTTTATATCATACGTTAATGCTGTCGCAACTAGTCGCTGCATTAGCTGACACTTGTATAGTTAGATATTGCGGTAGTGATGTCTGTTAGGTTGCGATTGTATAGATGATGCTTCTTGTATAGTTTCTTTTAATTTGATTGCATTGTACTGTTATAAGCGATGTTTGTAAATAATTTGTATCTTAAAAAAAAAAAAAAAAAAAAAAAAAAAAAAAAATATTAATTTAGACCACAGAGCGATGCGGGCCTGCAGGTTTAGCTGTTGCCTTGTCAATATTTTTCGGGGTTGTACACGCATGATCTGATCTGATGGAGTTGGTGTGTATTGACAAGATCGGGAGATAGTTGGTGACTTTTCTCTCCTAAGTCTCCTTGCCATTTGCGGTTAGGTAGAGCTCAGTTTCATGACAGAGGGCCACGCTAAGGTTGGTGATCTGGTGAACTGGACAGGTTGCCAGTAGGGTGGAGGTTTGAGTCTCTTGCACCAGTAATGAGGCTGTCGCTGACACGGTCGAAGAAGGGTAAGGGCACTGGGCGTATGGGCTGTTTGCTCACTCAGTTGTTGAGGCTCTCACCGTTAGCTGGCGGACGTGCATGGTAGCAGAGATTACCGAGTCTGAGTAACCGCCCTATAACCAAAGGTATACTGGTTCCTTGCCCTCTAAATGGATCTGAGTTGGAGATGTTTCTGTGTCACGATCGATTTAGGTCCCCGGTTTTGTCGGAGATGCTCCGCATCTAAGTAAGGTGGGGAGAGTGTGGCGGATCGGCCACAAGACAAGCCTGTTGGGTAAAAGGCGGGAGTAATTATGACACGCGTTAGGTAGCCATTAAATGCTGTGCTTATGTGCACGGTTCGGCCGCGTTACTTGTGTAGGATTTTTATAAATTAATTTTTAATAAATTTAAGCTGATTATAATAATAGTTTAATATTTAGGCCGAGCAAAGTTCTTAGTTTATTTTTAGTTATATAATGCACATAATTGTTTTAATTTATAGGTCTCTAGATGTTTGTTTTAATCGAGCACTTTTAGACACCTTTATTTACGTTCTATCGTAAGCGCTAGTATATAAGCAACCCGATGTCAATAGGAAACGAGGGTTGAATAAACCGTGTCGCATGGTGATTTGCTATAGACGTGAAGGATGGATGCGTGCCTTCACATATACGAGTTACAGTGTTTTGATATCGTTCTGTGAGCGAATTCATAGCGTATACAAATATACGGACGAGGGTGACGTCCGGAGAAGCCCGTGTTCGATACAGTCCCGGTTACGATAAAATATACGGACGGTAGAGTCCGCGGAAAAGACTAATCTGTGCGCTCCCGGCGGGACGACCGAGATAATCACTGTCTGGCTTCGGGCTGACGGCGCCGATCCGAGTGGAGCTAGGGCTCTACCGTAGATCGCGAAGCGGCCTGGGTCACGACGGTGAGCGGTTGGACAGAACCCGGGGAAAGACCCCGTTCGAAAGAAATAAATACAGGTCTGTGTAAAACAAGTGGGAAAGTGCGGAAGCTACCCCTTTGACCGCGTAAGAGAAAAATCGGATCGGTGCGCTCCCGGGAACGTCGCAGCCGTTGCGAACCAATCTGTCTGATTTCTGACTGGCTCCGCGTTGGTCCGCAAGGTTTGGGCCCGCCTTGTTGGAACGTCGCGAGACGGTCGAGTAGGTCACGATAGTTGGTGAACAGCCGCTGAGCGAGGCTCGGGGAAAATACGAGTAAACAGGTCTGTGTGAACCCGGGGTAGCATTTGCCGTACGACAGAAACCCGTGCCGTTTAGAAATTGGTCCGTGCGCTCCTGAGGAAGTCGCAACCGAAACAAACCAATCTGTCTGATTTCTGACTGGCTCCGCGTTGATCCGCAGGGTTTGGGCCCGCCTTGTTGGAGCGTCGCGAGACGGTCGAGTAAGTCACGATAGTTGGAACATAACAGGTTGTGCGAAACTCGGGTAAAGTTGCGGCCGCGGTTCTCCCGGTCGAAATTCAGAGAGCGGGATACGGGAAGACCCGCGGAAAACCAACGCAGACCAAGTAAAGTCCCGGTACGTAAGAGACCGGAAAACCAACGCAGACCAAGTAGAGTCCCGGTACGTAAGAGACCGGAAACAACGCAGACCAAGAAAATACCCGGTACATCATAGTCCGGGTCGGTTCCCCGATAACACCGGAGTCGAAACGGGAAGATACCGACTCCTCTATATGCTTGTCGCCACACACTGATCAGAGGACTGACTGAAGTACGGGGAAGGGCCCCCTCGTGCGTAGGTCGGTACGAAGGTTGGTGTGTTTTACAGAAGGTTAGAGAGGGGACCTTCTCTTGAGTGTTCCATAGGGGTATCCTATCCCCTGAAGCACTGTTGGTTGATAACTGCCAACAGAGATCTGGTGCAGAAACTTACTCCGGAAATCCTATACACGGAAATGGAGCGAGATAGTGGGAAGATGTGTCGCCCAATATCCTTGTGCCTAGGGCGGAAAGACACAGAGGCTCGTTGTGAGACTTCCCTGTTCCCGGGACCGAGAAAACGACTGGTGCCTGAAAATATTGGCGGTAACGGGAGAGTTACAAGATGTAGAATGGTAGTTACGAGAAAGTCCTCACGGAGAAAGGGAACGACTATTGCCAGTAAAGGAACGAACCCTGTTCTGAGTAAAGGCCATCCTCAGGACGTTGCCCATCCGGCGACCGCGGAAGAGGCAAAGTCGGATCCCGAGACCGAGAGTTACAGTGTTGATTCCCTTAGGGAAGCGACCTATCCTAGGCCTTCCTTGGAGAGAACAGACAGTATGGGAAGAGATGATACGGGAAGACCATTGTACAGTGAGAGTGCAAGGGGCAGTGAGGCGGGTGGCTCTGAGCGTAGAACTGGGCTAGAGTTACCCCCACCCCGTGGACAGTTAGCCCGACCGAAAACGCCACATA
>OZ029926.1:26030567-26113067 GCA_964023275.1 Norana najaformis
CGGAAACAACGCAGACCAAGAAAATACCGGTACATCATAGTCCGGGTCGGTTCCCCGATAACACCGGAGTCGAAACGGGAAGATACCGACTCCTCTATATGCTTGTCGCCACACACTGATCAGAGGACTGACTGAAGTACGGGGAAGGGCCCCCTCGTGCGTAGGTCGGTACGAAGGTTGGTGTGTTTTACAGAAGGTTAGAGAGGGGACCTTCTCTTGAGTGTTCCATAGGGGTATCCTATCCCCTGAAGCACTGTTGGTTGATAACTGCCAACAGAGATCTGGTGCAGAAACTTACTCCGGAAATCCTATACACGGAAATGGAGCGAGATAGTGGGAAGATGTGTCGCCCAATATCCTTGTGCCTAGGGCGGAAAGACACAGAGGCTCGTTGTGAGACTTCCCTGTTCCCGGGACCGAGAAAACGACTGGTGCCTGAAAATATTGGCGGTAACGGGAGAGTTACAAGATGTAGAATGGTAGTTACAAGAAAGTCCTCACGGAGAAAGGGAACGACTATTGCCAGTAAAGGAACGAACCCTGTTCTGAGTAAAGGCCATCCTCAGGACGTTGCCCATCCGGCGACCGCGGAAGAGGCAAAGTCGGATCCCGAGACCGAGAGTTACAGTGTTGATTCCCTTAGGGAAGCGACCTATCCTAGGCCTTCCTTGGAGAGAACAGACAGTATGGGAAGAGATGATACAAGAAGACCATTGTACAGTGAGAGTGCAAGGGGCAGTGAGGCGGGTGGCTCTGAGCGTAGAACTGGGCTAGAGTTACCCCCACCCCGTGGACAGTTAGCCCGACCGAAAACGCCACAAAGTGGTACCAGAAGTGGGGTACCAGCGTTTTCTTTCCGTAGACCAGAGGAAGTTTTTGAAGATGCAGATGACGAGTCAGATGATAATCCCCACCTTGAGCAGGCAAGTGTGGACTACCGAGGTGCTCGCCCAAAGATATTTCCAGATACGCGAACGTTGTGTAAAGAAATATCTGCGCAAGACGCGCCTATTACAATTGAAACGGAAGCTGGGACGCAGAGAGATCTTGAGAGAAATTTGTTTTCTCTCGCGGGTTACGAAAAGTTTTCAAGAATGGTCCCATGGATGACAGAAATGGCTGAGGACAACCAGAGTTATTATATACACGAGAATATCGTCGGAGGTATGCCAAGAGCATTCGAACAGGTTGGAGTACCGCGACCTATATGCAGAGAGAAGGAAACAAGTACTTTTGGGATACGTTGGTGTTACGATGATGAGGTGCGTTCGCGGGTGGCTGACCAAGACCATGGCAGTTCCACCAGAAATCAAATGGACTGGATGGCTGAGATGTCTTACCTACGGCAGACTGTGATAACATTGAGTAACAGGCTGGAAGAAATGTCAGTTCTAACGGCTCAACCCTCAGACGTGATCCGAAGCGTAATTTCGGGGAACCCTATGGGCCCAGGTAACCCGGAAGATCGCCGAGGAAACATTGAGGATGAAGTTACGGGAAACTCGCGGAGTCGAGGTTACCCAGAGATACGTGAAGAATGTTCCGAAGGCGAAGTGTCGGGAAAGTCGCGGAGCCAAGTGTTCCCAGAGAAGGAACAGAGATTTCCGAAGGCCGAAGTTTCGGGAAACTCGCGGAGCCGAGGTTACCCAGAGAGACGAGAACTTTCTCAAGGTGGACAGTCGAGAAAATCGTGGAGGCAATTTCTGCCTGAAAAATACGAAGTTGAGGGGAGACAATCTTCGTCAGATGGCGCGACCGATTCAGAGACAGACAGAGATGCGGTATCGAGTGACAGAAATTCCGGTCTGAAGATAGCTCGTGAACGTGAAAGACGCAAGTCTTACCAGAAGTTTGGCCGAGAGACATTAGAACGGGAATGGTCCCGCGAAAGTGAGAGACGCGGAAAGTACCCGGAAACCGACAAAGAGACAATTGGTCGGGAAGTTCGGGAAATGTCCCGCGGAAGTCAGAGACACGGGAGAAACCCGGAAACCAATAGAAAGGTTTTTGATCGAAAAGAACGGGAATGGTCCCGCGAAAGTGAGAGACGCGGAAAGTACCCGGAAAACGACAGAAATGCTTTTGGTCGAAAAACTCGGGAAATGTCCCGCGAAAGTCAGAGACGCGGGATTTACCCAGAAACTGGGAGAGATACGTTTGCCTCGGGAGCTCCCGTCAAATACGAAAGACGCTGCGAAGACCGAGAAACGGACAGAGATCTTTCTGCTTGGGAAGCGACACGAGAGCGACGCTCTACAGGCCAGGATACCGAGTTCAAAGAACGTAGCCACTTTGACATGAAGGCAATGAGTGATATTGGCGGCCGCGGCCGGAGACGTACGAATAACGGGAAAAGTTCCCAGAGATTTCGTACTAAAGTCAAAGTGGCAGATTTCGGGAATTCCGAGGGCCATGTAACCGACCACCATCGGTCTACATTGAGTAGTGCAGAGGAAAGTGAACCAAGTGATCGTGAGATAACTACGAGGAATTATAAAAAGCGTATGGAAAAGACGCGTATTACTGAGAAGAGAAACGGAAAGGCGACCGACCGAGGGATACGAATTAAACTTGAAAAATATGATGGAAAAACGGCGGTTGCCGCATTTTTGGCGAAATTCGAAGTCTGTGCTCGTTGTAACGCATGGAGTGACCAAGAGAAAGCAGACCAATTAATGTGTGCTCTGACAGGGCCCGCATCTCAACTGTTGTGGGATATGGGTGCACACCAAAACGTAACCTGGCATGAACTCGTTGAAAGGCTTAAAGCCAGATACGGATCCGAAGACCAGACCAGTCTTTATCGAATGAAACTTCGCACTTACAGACAGGCTCCAGGAGAAAGCTTGAGCAATGTAGTGCAGGAAATAAGGAGGCTGATGGCTTTGGCCTATCCGGGACCCACAAGCGATATTGTCGAAACGGTTGCTTGCGACGCGTTCATTGATGCGCTCGCTAACCAAGATTTGGCTCAGAAGGTGCGAGAGAAAGAACCAGATAACCTTGAGGCTGCGTATAAGCACGCCGTTCGATTAGACGCTTATGGTCGATCTTCATCACAGGCTACTGATATTGACCGTAGGCATGGCCGAATTAAAGTTACAAGAGAGGATCGGAAATCCTCGGTTGCCGACGAGCAACAAAATCGTCGTTTAGAAGATCTCGAAAGGGAGATTAAGAATCTGTCTAAAGAAATTGGGCGATTTACCAGTAAGCAAGACCCCAGTCTTGTACCGGGAAAACCGCAAGAGAGAGAGGGCGGTTTAGAAGGAGGCGCTGATGGTCAACGGAAAACCGATACGAACGGTACGCAGAAACGGTTATTTCCGCAAGGACGGTTGAGAAACCCTGATATCGAGTGTTACATCTGTAGACAAAAAGGGCACATAAAAAGGTTTTGTCCTCAACGAGTTTCCGAAACGGGTAGAGAAAGCAGTAACAATGAACCTCCTAAAGCAGAACACATCCAAGAGGAAGTTCAGAATCGCTTGGTCAAGGGTAGCAGGATGGCTTATGTCGTCGCTAGACTAGAAGGGAAGCGACTTCATTGTCTGATGGATTCAGGGAGTGAGATGTCACTTGTGCCACGACGTCTTGTACTGAGCACCGAGTTGACACCATCGGAGCAGCGTCTCTTAGCTGCGAACGGAAGCGAGATAAAAGTGGACGGTGAAACTACGCTGGAGATTCGTATTGGAAAGAAGTTGTACCAGTTACCATGTTTAGTGACAGACCAAGTGACCGAAGTGATCTTGGGATTGTCCTGGCTAGAGAGTAATCAGGCTAGATGGGACTTTGCTAGTCGGTCTGTATGGTTAGGGAGCGAAAGAATCCCTCTAAAAGAAGCCGTTGCTGAATCTATGTGCCGAAGAGTAGTCGTTCAGGAAGACACTGTAGTTCCTCCTAGAAGCGAGGTTGACGTTCCGGCATCAGTAGTATATCCGCATTTCCGAGAGGATAACGGAGACTGGACCACCGTGCCAGCGGAACTGACACCAGACCTGATGATAGGACGCACCTTGGTTACAGGAATGGAACCGAAAGTGTGGATAAGAATGTTGAACGTTGGGAACAAAAACTCGGTTGTAAAGAAAAGGACCGAATGTTGGTTGGAACGTGTTGAATTGATTGATGCCGAAGCTAAACAGTTCGGGGAAGAGCACAAAAATACTGAAGAAGAGACATCTTCGAAGATCCGTATGGTGACCGGAGTGACAGAGCAGCCGAACCAACCTGAAGCAGAACAGGTCCTGAAACGATTATGGGAAGAGGTTCCACCTGACGTTTCAGAGGACGAGCGGAGACGGTTACGTGAGTTAGTGCTTTCCTACAGCACAACGTTTTCGCTGAGTGAGAGTGACCATGGGTTTACTTCGATAATACAGCATGAGATTGATACCCAGCAAGAGAAACCTGTTCGTCAACCACTGAGACGACAGCCGCTTTCTATGTTGCCAGAGATTGATCGTCAGGTAGAAGATATGTTGAACCAAGGAATTGTGGAGCCATCAATGTCGGATTGGGCATCCAATGTCGTAATGGTAAAGAAGAAAGATGGCAGTATGCGCTTTTGCGTAGATTACAGACAGTTAAATCTTAAAACGCGCAAAGACGCCCATCCGTTACCTCTAATCCGTGAGAGTTTGGATACACTTGGAGGAGCCAGATGGTATAGTACATTCGATCTGAGGTCAGGGTACCACCAGATGGCCCTGCATCCGAGAGACAAGCATAAGACCGCTTTTGTGACAAGAAGGGGAAGTTTCCAATTCAGAGTGTTGCCATTTGGATTGTGTAATAGCCCCGCTTCGTTTTGTCGGTTAATGAACTTGGTCTTGACTGGACTTAATTACGATATTTGTCTAGTTTATCTAGACGATATAATTGTGTTCTCCAGGGATGTAGAGACACATATGCGACGGTTAGAGATGGTGTTCAGAAGACTACGAGAGTATAACCTCAAACTGAAGCCATCCAAGTGCCACCTGCTTCAACAGAAAGTGTTGTTCCTTGGACACATATTGAGTGATGAAGGGGTAGCCACAGACCCGAATAAGGTCAAGGCTGTAGAAGATTGGACCGTTCCTCGGAACTTGCGACAAGTGAGATCCTTTATAGGACTTTGCTCATACTATCGACGTTTCATACCAGAATTCGCGGTGATTGCCCAACCGCTCCACTTCCTTACTAGGAAGAATGTTCCGTTTCGATGGACCGATGAATGCCAAGAGGCTTTCGAGGAACTAAAACGAAGGCTTGTTACTTCACCAGTATTGGCACTACCCAACGATGATGGGCAGTATATATTGGACACGGATGCCTCCGCTTATGCCATCGGAGCGGTGTTATCACAGGTGCAGGAAGGACAAGAAAAAGTGATCTCCTATGCAAGCAGACTATTATCGTCGGCAGAGCGAAATTATAATGTGACCAGAAGAGAATTGCTAGCTGTGGTCTACTTTCTCAAAGAGTTCCGTCAGTACCTGTTGGGCAGAAAATTCCTCCTGCGGACGGACCATTCCGCACTTCAGTGGTTGCGCAGAACTCCGGAACCGATTGGTCAGCAGGCTCGATGGTTGGAGACGATAGAAGAGTTTGACTTAGAAATTTGTCACCGAGCAGGGACAAAACACGGGAATGCAGATGCCATGTCCCGGGGCCCGTCTGAAGGACAGTGTATTGAAGACGACAGTAAACGATTGATGGGAGAGGCGGCGTGGGTACGTCCTATCGAAGAGGTACCGCCCGCAGATTTGACCGATGGAAATTCAGGCCAGGAAGCTGGTTGGACTAAAGAGATTCTACGAAGAGAGCAGCAGAACGATCGTAGTATTGGTCCAGTTCTTAGTTGGAAGGAGTCCAATCACCATCCAACCGAACAAGAACTCTCGCCTTCTTGCGAAGAAATCAAAGTATTGCTGAGCAACTGGAATCAGTTGACAGTGCTCCAAGACGTGCTGCACAGAGTCTGGGTTCAAGGCAGTACCGGGCAAGTTGAACGTTATCAGTTGGTCGTACCCTTATCTCGACGAAAGGAGATGCTTGAATTGACGCATGGAAGTTTCGCTGGAGGACACTTTGGGATCCGTAAGAGCATGAGCCAGTTACAACGTCGGGCATATTGGCCAGGCTGGAAGGACGATGTTAGACGGTTTTGTCAACGTTGTGATCGCTGTGCTCGGTATAGACGAGAAAAGCCACCAAGACAGGGTTATTTGCAGAGTCCGGTGGTAGGTGAGCCAATGGAGAGATTTGGAATTGATATTACGGGACCACACCCGGTATCCAGCAAAGGGAACAAATATATCCTGACCGCGATAGATTATTTCTCTCGTTGGGCTGAAGCACTACCTATTAGAAACCAAGAGGCCGTTACTGTTGCAGAAACTCTAATGGTGCACGTCTTTTCTCGATTCGGTATGCCACGCCAGATATTGACGGATCAAGGACCGTGTTTCGAATCAGCTCTGTTCAAAGAGCTGTGTAAACTGATGGAGATTGATAAAATACGGACGACTCCCTATCGGCCGTCGGGCAACGGAATGATCGAAAGGTTTCACCGAACTCTGAACATGTTGATCGGGAAAGTGGTATCGGAACGACAGAAGGACTGGGACGTTCATGTACCATATGTGATGGCGGCATATCGGTCGACGGAACATGAAGCTACCCAAAGAACTCCTAATTTCCTGTTCTTGGGAAGAGAGAATCATACGCCATTAGATTTGATTCTTGCCCAGATAGTGGAACGTGAGAGTTCTTCCTACGGTAACCTGGAAGAATATGTGGATAAACAGAAAGAGAAAATGGAAACTGCTTATCGTCTAGTACGGGAGCAACTGAAGAGAACTGCAGAAAGAAAGAAGAAAACGTATGACTTACGAGTGAGACCTAGTCAGTTTTCATATGGAGATTGGGTTTACTATTACTACCCTCGGCTTAGGAGCGGAAGGAAAGCAAAATGGGCCCGATTCTACACGGGACCATTCTTGATTGTTCAAGTTCTAAGTCCGGTGTTATATCGGATACAGAAGAATTCCAAAGCCACACCACTGGTGGTACACGTCGATAAATTGAAGCCTTATCATGGTAAACCTCCGAAAACTTGGTTACCAGAGAAAGAGGATAACCATATTGTCGACGTCGGAAATTTAGAAGTCCTGTCTCGAGAGCAAGAACCGGAGGTTGAATTGGAGGACCCTCAAGGCACCTCGGCGGAATTGACTGTTCCCGAGACGTGTAACGAAGCGAATCCTCCGGAATTAACTGTTCCTGAAACATGCAACGAAGTAAACCCTCCTCGACGACCAATTCGGCCGCCTCGTTGGATGGACGATTACTATTGTTAGACATAACGGCGAGTGATTCTTAAGAGTGACTTTCGAAGCTACCGAAAGAAAACAAGAGTCCCTTCGCGAGGACAATGATAACCGCTTAATTGCGGGAGTTTATACGACAGTTTTCGAATACTGAATGTTTAGTTTGCTTTTGATGTGAAATTTCATTTTGACTGTGTATGCTTATTTAGCTACGAGTTGTTGTATTATATGTACCGTTTAACTGCGAAGATTTTGCAGACTGATTACAAAATACGAAGTGCGTATTGCGTGTTGATGGAAATTTATGTTGAAGTATCGTAGTTTTTAAGCGTAACTGCGATGATGATACGCAATTGCCGTTTATTTGCGAAGTGGTATGGACTGTTCAAGAATACGTACTGAGTTTCTTTTGATCATAATTCTTGCCTGTAATATTTTAGTACCGAAATGTATAAAGACTTGAGGTACTAAGTACCGCTTAATTGCGGAGGGTTTAAGACAGGTTGGAGTGAGAGATTTATGTTTCTGTTTGATGACAATTTTTACTGTGCTAATTTCTGTGTAACGATTGGCAGTACTAGTGCTTTAACTGCTGAGTTCGTGTTTAACAGAAAATATTGAGTTTCTGTGATGTACTATGTTGCGGAAATATGCATACGCCTGTTTTAATTGCGGAAAATCGCTGATATGCTCAACGTTCGAGATTTGAGTGTTTGATGTACATAATTTCGATTGGATATTGTTTTTATATCATACGTTAATGCTGTCGCAACTAGTCGCTGCATTAGCTGACACTTGTATAGTTAGATATTGCGGTAGTGATGTCTGTTAGGTTGCGATTGTATAGATGATGCTTCTTGTATAGTTTCTTTTAATTTGATTGCATTGTACTGTTATAAGCGATGTTTGTAAATAATTTGTATCTTAAAAAAAAAAAAAAAAAAAAAAAAAAAAAAAATATTAATTTAGACCACAGAGCGATGCGGGCCTGCAGGTTTAGCTGTTGCCTTGTCAATATTTTTCGGGGTTGTACACGCATGATCTGATCTGATGGAGTTGGTGTGTATTGACAAGATCGGGAGATAGTTGGTGACTTTTCTCTCCTAAGTCTCCTTGCCATTTGCGGTTAGGTAGAGCTCAGTTTCATGACAGAGGGCCACGCTAAGGTTGGTGATCTGGTGAACTGGACAGGTTGCCAGTAGGGTGGAGGTTTGAGTCTCTTGCACCAGTAATGAGGCTGTCGCTGACACGGTCGAAGAAGGGTAAGGGCACTGGGCGTATGGGCTGTTTGCTCACTCAGTTGTTGAGGCTCTCACCGTTAGCTGGCGGACGTGCATGGTAGCAGAGATTACCGAGTCTGAGTAACCGCCCTATAACCAAAGGTATACTGGTTCCTTGCCCTCTAAATGGATCTGAGTTGGAGATGTTTCTGTGTCACGATCGATTTAGGTCCCCGGTTTTGTCGGAGATGCTCCGCATCTAAGTAAGGTGGGGAGAGTGTGGCGGATCGGCCACAAGACAAGCCTGTTGGGTAAAAGGCGGGAGTAATTATGACACGCGTTAGGTAGCCATTAAATGCTGTGCTTATGTGCACGGTTCGGCCGCGTTACTTGTGTAGGATTTTTATAAATTAATTTTTAATAAATTTAAGCTGATTATAATAATAGTTTAATATTTAGGCCGAGCAAAGTTCTTAGTTTATTTTTAGTTATATAATGCACATAATTGTTTTAATTTATAGGTCTCTAGATGTTTGTTTTAATCGAGCACTTTTAGACACCTTTATTTACGTTCTATCGTAAGCGCTAGTATATAAGCAACCCGATGTCAATAGGAAACGAGGGTTGAATAAACCGTGTCGCATGGTGATTTGCTATAGACGTGAAGGATGGATGCGTGCCTTCACATATACGAGTTACAGTGTTTTGATATCGTTCTGTGAGCGAATTCATAGCGTATACAAATAAAATATACGGACGAGGGTGACGTCCGGAGAAGCCCGTGTTCGATACAGTCCCGGTTACGATAAAATATACGGACGGCAGAGTCCGCGGAAAAGACTAATCTGTGCGCTCCCGGCGGGACGACCGAGATAATCACTGTCTGGCTTCGGGCTGACGGCGCCGATCCGAGTGGAGCTAGGGCTCTACCGTAGATCGCGAAGCGGCCTGGGTCACGACGGTGAGCGGTTGGACAGAACCCGGGGAAAGACCCCGTTCGAAAGAAATAAATACAGGTCTGTGTAAAACAAGTGGGAAAGTGCGGAAGCTACCCCTTTGACCGCGTAAGAGAAAAATCGGATCGGTGCGCTCCCGGGAACGTCGCAGCCGTTGCGAACCAATCTGTCTGATTTCTGACTGGCTCCGCGTTGGTCCGCAAGGTTTGGGCCCGCCTTGTTGGAACGTCGCGAGACGGTCGAGTAGGTCACGATAGTTGGTGAACAGCCGCTGAGCGAGGCTCGGGGAAAATACGAGTAAACAGGTCTGTGTGAACCCGGGGTAGCATTTGCCGTACGACAGAAACCCGTGCCGTTTAGAAATTGGTCCGTGCGCTCCTGAGGAAGTCGCAACCGAAACAAACCAATCTGTCTGATTTCTGACTGGCTCCGCGTTGATCCGCAGGGTTTGGGCCCGCCTTGTTGGAGCGTCGCGAGACGGTCGAGTAAGTCACGATAGTTGGAACATAACAGGTTGTGCGAAACTCGGGTAAAGTTGCGGCCGCGGTTCTCCCGGTCGAAATTCAGAGAGCGGGATACGGGAAGACCCGCGGAAAACCAACGCAGACCAAGTAAAGTCCCGGTACGTAAGAGACCGGAAAAACCAACGCAGACCAAGTAGAGTCCCGGTACGTAAGAGACCGGAAACAACGCAGACCAAGAAAATACCCGGTACATCATAGTCCGGGTCGGTTCCCCGATAACACCGGAGTCGAAACGGGAAGATACCGACTCCTCTATATGCTTGTCGCCACACACTGATCAGAGGACTGACTGAAGTACGGGGAAGGGCCCCCTCGTGCGTAGGTCGGTACGAAGGTTGGTGTGTTTTACAGAAGGTTAGAGAGGGGACCTTCTCTTGAGTGTTCCATAGGGGTATCCTATCCCCTGAAGCACTGTTGGTTGATAACTGCCAACAGAGATCTGGTGCAGAAACTTACTCCGGAAATCCTATACACGGAAATGGAGCGAGATAGTGGGAAGATGTGTCGCCCAATATCCTTGTGCCTAGGGCGGAAAGACACAGAGGCTCGTTGTGAGACTTCCCTGTTCCCGGGACCGAGAAAACGACTGGTGCCTGAAAATATTGGCGGTAACGGGAGAGTTACAAGATGTAGAATGGTAGTTACAAGAAAGTCCTCACGGAGAAAGGGAACGACTATTGCCAGTAAAGGAACGAACCCTGTTCTGAGTAAAGGCCATCCTCAGGACGTTGCCCATCCGGCGACCGCGGAAGAGGCAAAGTCGGATCCCGAGACCGAGAGTTACAGTGTTGATTCCCTTAGGGAAGCGACCTATCCTAGGCCTTCCTTGGAGAGAACAGACAGTATGGGAAGAGATGATACAAGAAGACCATTGTACAGTGAGAGTGCAAGGGGCAGTGAGGCGGGTGGCTCTGAGCGTGCTAGAGTTACCCCCACCCCGTGGACAGTTAGCCCGACCGAAAACGCCACATATACTTGTCAATTTCGTTTAATCAGTAGGCCAACTCCGCCAATGCCTTGTTCGGGAGTAGTGCCAGTCCCAAGCCTGGATAAAGGAGGAGGGCGACGGCAACGGCCTTTGATGCAATAAGCTGTCGTTAAACTGAGGAACTACTAATCGGTAGCCTCTGCATAAATGTGGTAGATCTAAGTTAACGGCCGTGGCAGCCACAAGATGTCGTTAAACTCTGAATACTAAAACAATATTAGGTTTTGCTTAGACACCTTTAAATTGCATTATATCGTCGTTATATATTCGTCAATTAGATTCGTCAATTGCGTTCAATCCTGAATGGAAGCAAATGTAACTTAAATAAGTCGACGTTAATGGGCTTGTCAGCCACCAGATGTGGTTAACTACTGAATACTAAAACGAAAGGCGTGGAATCCATTCAAACGGACAGCGGTGCTGGAGGATCTCACCCGATAAATTCTCTGAAAACTAGTGACTGTTCAAGTGAGTGAATTTATAGGAATTACAACAGTGAAAACTTAAGAAGTTTTTCCAGTCGACGTCAGTGACCTTTGATGCTGTAAGATGTTGTCAAACATTGGAATGCTTCCGCGATCGATTTAAGTCGTCTGCCTCTGCCGTACTCGAGTAGTGCCAGTCCCAAGCCTCATGGATAAAGGAGGAGGGTTGCTGTCAACGGCCTTTGCAGCCATTGGATATTGTTAAACACTCGATACTAAAACAATATTAAAGGCGTTCTTATTTCCCCGGAGTTCTTATGATGGAAGCGCCTCTGAATAGTTTGTTCTGTAAGAAGCGCTATATAAGTTACAAATACAAATATCAGCTTTTGCTTAGACGCCTTTAAATCGTGTTTTTCCGAAACTATATTAATTTCGTCCAAATCACTGGTTTCATTGATCAAAAGTACCGAGAGGTTGACGTTAACGGCCGTAGCAGCCACAAGATGTCGTTAAAACCCTGAACACTAATATCAGAGTCATGGCGCCCATTCAAACGGGGAGCGTTGATAAAGAATCTCGCTCGTTAAATTCATTGAAAAATGAACAGGGTCGAGGTCCTACGGTTTCCATATAAATCAGTGTACATTTATGCTGCGCCCCTGGAAATCACAACTATCCTTAATGCGGTGATGATTCACAGTTTGTCACGTTTTCCAGCAAGCTATGCCGTACACATCTGCAGCCAACGGGACAGACGATACCCTGAAAGTAATGGATGCTTCGGCTGTAATCAGCGATGGTTAGGTAAGGTTGACTTCGTGAGTCAGGGTTCTCTGACGTTTGTCGTTCGCCCTTGGAATGTTGTGGACATTCATTTCGGGTTGGAATGCGCTCTGCGTACATTGTCTGATGAAGAGAGAAGATTCCAACCTCTTAGGCTGTTACGCGGCGGCGCCACTGAGGCGAATTTTGGTCCTAGGCTTTGAACTGTTTATGCACGCTATCTACAAAATTAAGAGATCGCTACACGCGCAGTTAGGCCATGCTGCGGGTTAGTCCTGTGCTGTGTTCCTTTCACGTGGTAAATTTGTATTTGTCTACCTCACGAATGAGGTGAGATATCTCTGTCAAGTGGAGATAGTTATTCTTGTCGAAATGGATGACATGGAAACGGAGAAGTTTAAGCGATGGAAATCCTCAACAGCTTTCAGTAGTGAAGCTAAAGAAACACCAGAACATATATTACCATAGAGAGAGAGAGAGAGAGAGAGAGAGAGAGAGAGAGAGAGAGAGAGAGAGAGAGAGAGAGAGAGAGAGAGAGAGAGAGAGAGAGAGATTTTACCATATTTACAATATCATATTAAATATTCAACTTACCCACTATTATTGTTTTGCGTTTAAGACGGCCATGCTGCATTTTGGTCCACCATTTTCGTAATCGTAATCTCAAGATTTCTACAGCGCCCAACGAAAGCTAAGTCGCGGGAACCAGCTTATTCACAGGCGCTCAGTCAAAACAAAATCGATATGCAAAAAGGTTCGATTCAAATGGGTTTTGTCCACTAGTTACGATATTTGCCTCTTTAAAAGTGCACTTCATACACGATTGTTTTCCTTAATTCTTGCTAAAAAACTCACATAACCTGTGGACTAATTACATACGAAATTATCTCGAGTGAACTACTTCGGGCTAAACGCAAGTTAACGACGTGAAAGGAACACGGCGCAGAGAGGGAATACGATGACGCGCCCTGCCGTGTGTCTAAGGGTAGAAACCTGCGGATGTTTACGTTCGCGCGTGGCTTTATTAACACCTAAGCACGATTATAATTGGGTTGCGCCCGTATGAGCTCGACCATACAAGGTGAGCTATCGCTAAAGGGTAACAAGGCAAGGGTCGGCGGTAGCTTATTAAGGCCCAAAACACTCGATCCCTCTCACGCCCCGTGACATAATGTCGTGACATCTTGTGTTCAAAGGTCGCAAGCTGGGTGGTACGATGATTATAGACCACACCCCAACAATAGGGGCCCAATTTGTAGCCCTTGGGTCGTGGGTACGATCCCATTGATTGATGCCAAGGTCTTGCAGACAGTGTTATCGATGTCGGTTTGATAGAAATCGAACCTCTGCTGCTGAGGTGAACGGCTGACAAGTCGATCACTCTGCCACATCGACTTCAGGGTCACTCTGTTTGTTTAACGACGTCTTCTTCGGACAGACGTCACCATTTTATTGTGCCTTCGCTTTAGCCGGCAACTGACTAGTTTTAAAATATAAACAGATATTCACTAGATGTCGCTATGTAACTGAGCCGTTTTGATGTAATATACTATGTCCGTTTGATCGTAATTGTATACTCGAGATTTCTACAGCGCCCAAAGAGGCCAAATCGCGGAAACCAGATTATTCACAGGCGCTCAGTCAAAACTGTTACAGAACATCATCACTAATGTAAATTGTAAATGTACCCCGTTTCATACAGCGACCGTATGGCCTTGACTCTTGACCCTGCTCATTTAGCAATGATTTATTTGATCGGGGAGAGATCCTTTACCACCGCTGCCCGTTTCAACGGCTGCCACGCCTTTTAAGGTCCCCCATGTACGGATCGTGCTGGCTCTGGCGTAGCAAAGTAGGAAAAACAGCTGTGGTAATATTTTCAAAGAAAATAACTGGAGAAAATGTGAAAATTACAACGAAAGCGAGTGACCCCATTCCTCTCCCTCTCCGCCCGATTTTCCCACAGACACTGGACGGTCGGTGAATTCATTACAAAGCCGAGTTCTAACATCTAAATTACATAACTGGCACAATTCCAATATGTAAATGAGTTCTGATATGTACATGAGCTGCAGTAATGCTAACGGTCTTCTATATGCAAAAATTAGCTCCGATACGTAAATAACCTCCAATATGCAAATAAGCTCCTACATATAAATGAGAGCCAATGAGCCCCTTATATAACGCAGATGGCCCAGACAGACAGAGACTGACAGACAGACAGACAGACAAGGAACTAGCGAGGCAGTTGGGTTATTTAGTTTGTTCGTTGCGATCCGCCTCAGAGTCAGGGAACCTTACATACGTGGACTCAGATCAGGCGCAGGGCAGAGTCGTCTTTGGTAAAATCGTTACTTCGCCTGTTACTTTGGCGGAACTTCAGAGATAGATGGACCCCTGGGGCTGTTGACGAAAGAGAGGGGCCAGCGCCACATACATGTAACTCTCACTCGCTGTAGGCCTAACGGTTTCACTTGCTAAATTTTAATCATCGAGACCGCCACAAAACAGTGTCTCCAGAGTCAGTTAATCACTTAATTAATTCATTCATTTACAAAGTTATTCAAAGTTAGTAACAGTTTGTTCCGCAGTAAAATACAAATTCTCATGGAGCT
The DNA here is from genome assembly GCA_964023275.1 of Norana najaformis. NCBI lineage: Eukaryota > Metazoa > Annelida > Clitellata > Crassiclitellata > Hormogastridae > Norana > Norana najaformis. Next base: position 26,045,401 of record OZ029926.1, read on the forward strand.
GAAAAGATTCTGCGAAATCAACATAAAGCAAACACTTTCAAAATCATGCACAGACTTCATATTTTCCTTCCTTGAGATAAAATCTGCTCTCAGATTCAAATTCTAAAGCACAGACGTTGAATCGGAAATTCACAAGACAACACTTTCTATACTTTGTCACCTCTGCTCTGTCTGCTCATCCATCTACGCCGTCTCTCGTGTCATTCCACTCACTTTCACCCTCTCCCACTCAATTTCATTTCTCCTTTTCACTCAAGAATTCTTTATTGCTCTCTCTCTCTCTCTCTCTCTCTCTCTCTCTCTCTCTCTCTCTCTCTCTCTCTCTCTCTCCGCCAGCTACATCTATATAGTATTTATTTATTATTATTTCTGCATTTATGAAGCACCACTATCCACTGACCAAGCATCAGTCGATGGCGCTGAGCAACTGAGTAAAGGACTTGCTCGAAGTCTCTACACAGTAACCATCTATAGACACATCAGTTACCCCAGAATTTACTTCAAAGAAACACAAATGTCTAGCTTTCTAGTTAAACTAGCCACTGAACACTGACTGCACTGGTTCTAAATCTACACATAACCTCTGCATAAGCATTCCAATGTTATTTTGATCAACATACGAGCCACCTCGATCTTCAAAAATAAATGACTAGCAAGTCAGTTAGTTACAAGATCAGAAAACCTCTTCCATTCAACTCTCGTCTTAAATAAATTTGTACGCAATTACAAATTTTTGCAATTACGAAATGGAATGCTTTGGAACAAAAACCAAAATCGTGCTCGTCTATTTAGCAACAACATGCAGCACTCAAATGTCAAACAAAAAACTTAACATATATGCCAGAATAATGACACTGGAAATAATGACGTGGAATATGACCAAACACAAGTACCAACGGAATACTCAGCTGCATCCTGAAGTTACAAAACGAAACTGCTACATCAGTCACAAACAGAAAATAAGGCTACAGGATGAAACAACCTGGGAAAAATTACATACAAGTGGGAAACAAAAACAACAACCAGGTGAAAATGACATATGAGTGGGAATTGAAAATGACAACCAGGTGAAAAAGATGTAGAAGTGCTCAATGAAACAAGTGAAAAAGATCTACAAGTGGAAAAAAACAAGACGTGGAATGACTAAAAAACTGGAAAAGCCGAATCTTTGACAAGTCTCCAAAAGGTGCTACATAAATTCTGAGATATACACAGTTCGGAAAAATGCTGTGAATGACGCACACCCCACACCAGAAAAACCCCTACATAGACAACCACTTAATAATAATGTCCTAATGCTTCCACTGACATAACTATCGTTTCAACAGAGAATCCTACTGTCACAAACAACACAATATACAGTAAAGACGACTTCATTCCCCAACTCCAGCCGGATTGAGATCCTCTCCAACTTTCTGCGTGAATTCAACTGAAAACAAATACAGAAAACTTTACCATAAACAAATTAAATTATTTTAAATTGTGAAAATCAATTAATTTAATAAAGTTCTTAAAAACTGCTTTGTGATGGAACTGCGCTACGTCCGTCATCTTCTTAACAACGATCGGTGTTCCAACTTCAGTTCTCTGAGTTCTCGAGTGGCTAACATGTAGCTGTCCTTGGAAAGCTGTTTATCTGCTCGTGCCTGCTACACTGAACTCCAGCACCTACCGATTTGATGAGAATGATTGCTGAACAGTTGTCCGAGCGGCCGACGAGGCGACATTTCCAGCCGTCTGCTGGACGGATGGATTGCTCATGACTCCACGAGCAAACTCCTCCTGAGCCTTGGCAAAGCTCGCTCCAGTACTCCGGTAAATGCGATGCACCTGGAAAACACAACACGTACTCCCCCCGTTACAAGCGCTCTTACCAATCAGCTTCTAAAAAATCAGCCACCATATGCTCTGGGTAGTTGACCAGCCGGATTGACATAATGTAAAACGCCCTCACGGCACATCACCCTTTTGGATTTTCTGTCTGGTTTCATCTCCTGTAGCCTTGTTCTGCTCCTGGGGTAACCCACTGAGCAGGAACTTGAAAGGCATTACATTCAGTGTCCAGATAATTAACCACTCATTTAAACAAGATCCAAATCAATACTACAACCGAATCCAAGGCTGCTTTAACAAAGCAACCCTCCGAGTGCAAATTGGTCAAATGGAAGGATTTTTGCACAGCTTACCCGTATCAGTGCGACTCCATCACAGAGAGCAGCTGCGCAGAACAAAAGACCAACGACCATCATGATGGCTCCAGCTGCAACTGTGCCTCCGTTGCCATGCGAAAACATTGTGGCGCTGGATATTATACCACTAGACAAAAGTTGAAACACTAAAATTTAGATTTTGACTAGCGGGCTGGCCGCCCGGCCGACTTCTTGGCTGGCTCAATTATTGACTGACCAAGACTGATAGGCCAAGATTGACTTAAAGACAGGCTGACTGACTGAATGACATCATTGACTTATTTACTGACTAGAGGACTGACACACCGACTGACTGATCAACTGATTGACAGAATGACTGACAATGATTTACTTATTTATTGTCTGACTAACTGACACACTTCCTGAACAACTGATTGACAGAATGATTGACAGTGATTGATTTATTAATTGACTGACAGACTGATTCAAAGACTGACATTCTGACAGCTGACAACCAGACTGACAGGCTGGCTGACTGACACTGATTGACTTATTTATCGAATGACAAACTGACTGACAGTGACTTACACCGTCCCCCATCCGTCGATTCCAAGACTCTGGAGAATACAGACACAGAACTGGAAAAAGAAGATGAAGAAGAAAATGAAGAAGTTGACGGAACTGTCGTCTCTAGCAGAAAATACCAAAACAGAAAACATCCAATCGTTTACCCAGCACAATCGCTGCGTTTAGCTGTCGGTAATCATTTAAATAAGACTCTTGCAAAGAAAGCACTCTGTACTGTGGATAATGACATGGTGGTCTATGATCATGCAGTTGCGGGTTCAACTCCGCGTAACAACCCTGACCAAGTCGTTTGCACACACCGTGCCTCTGTCACCAATCAGTAGAATTTGGTACCGGCTTAAGCTGGGATGTAAACGGCAAGTCCTGTGATTCACTGGCCCCCAAGTCCACGACCTTGGGATTCATCCATTCATCCCGGGCCTAAAGAATGAAATGAGCGCCTCTGCAATGGTCCTCATGGGACACAGGAGCTTCACTCACAGGGATAACATTCAACAGGAGTACTCAGAAGGAATCTGCTACTACTTTGTGTAATGTCGGTAATGGCATTATGCATTTACACAGCCTCAACTGCTAATGGAAACAGAACACAAGACGCAGTTCCTGTGGCAGACAGCAACCATCAGCTACCATCTCGCATCTTTTCTCACAAGGCGAATGTAAATACAATTCAGAATTCCCCACACAAGTAATTCACCAACTCTCATATAAGGTACGATGGCAGCAGGATTCCTACAGCATTACACAGCAGACCACTGGCCAATCTAATCCAATCTAAAGACTTCTATAGCGCCGTTATCATAATGCCCAAGGCATCAGGTGACGGTCGCTTCAAGTCAACATCGCAATCCAAAATCATAATCCTTTGGAGAAGCCGGGTCGAATTCCGATAGGCCAATAGATCACTATGCAGCAACGTGCAAGGATTGTACCTCTCAAAGAGACAGATTTACACCAGGCTCATTTGCTTAGCACCAATCAAATGACATCAAATCATCAGATGTGGCATATGCATAGAAAATAAACCTGAAATAATATCGTGGAGATTTTACCGGAAAGCTTTGTAGATTGGCCTGTACCAACAGACAAAGGAGCAGGGTGTGAAGAGAACGGCGTAGAGTATCGAGAGGCCAAAAGTCGTTCCCGAGTGATTGTTTAGTCCGTTCTGCGATGAGCTGATAAGATATGACAACGACCCAATAACGTTGAGTAGAAGCAGACCAGAGTAACCTGAAGAAAATAAGTAACTAGGGGTTAATGTTGGTATTGAAGATCAAATGGTATCAGTGCTACTTACCTCTTTTTGAATAAATGGTAGTAACTTCTGTGGAACTACTACCCACTACACTGACACCAAAGGTATCAACAGATGAAGTGTGCGGGTCCAGCTGAGCAACCCTCCGCTTCTGCAGTTTAATTTTCAATCCAACAGCCTCATTTTCAAAAAAGCTCTGCTGTTGAATTCAACACATCCCGAAAAAAATTCCCAAGGTTTTATGACTATTCTGAAAAGCATGTAACAGTAGACTACGGCAAACGTGCAACAGTAAGAGGCTAACAGAAAGGTGCTAACAACTTAGCTGCTAAATGCACAGTGCTAACAGCACAGTGTTAATAGTATCATGCTAATACCAGGTACATGCAATATCATGCTAATAACACTCTATAGCATTATGCTAAATGGGAAGAGACTTGTCAGAAGCATTTTCAATAAGTAGTCAAAATGAGCTGCTATCAAAATGTTTAGCTTAGTAAAATTACATTACACAACAAACACAGTAGCTAGTTTCTCTGACCTAATGCAGTTTGACCCGGCTTCTCCAACAAATTATGATTTTGGAATGTGGTTTTGACTTGAAGCTACCATCGACCGATGCCTTGAGCATTATAATAATGGTGCTATAGAAGTCTTAAGATTAGATTAGATTATTACCAATCCATAAGTAGTAGACCAATTTCGTGATTCTCTGAAACTCAGCTGGAATGTCAACCGTGAAGTCTTGGTAGAAGCACGGCTGGATGGGACAGCGGTCGGGAAGAGGAGGAAAATTGTTGCGTCTGGCTATTTGAAATGAAAAGCAAACAGAATCACTATGGAATCAACATCAACTGCCAGGTACAGAATCCAATCGAATCTGGAAACTTCTCTAGCGCTGTTCTCATAATACATAAGGCATCAGTTCATTATCACTTCTAAGCAAACCGTGATGCGTTGAGATCAGTTTGAAGATTTCAGGCTAAGAAAATACTGCTAAAGCAAGCAATTCATTTATTTACATGCCTATGTCCATCGAATGAGCGAGGAATAGTTGCAGACTAAAGAAAACAAGAGGAATATGAATGAAAACAAAAGCAAAATTGGAAAACCAAACTGAAACGTCAGGAGTAAATGAGTAAAGTGGAAAAAAGGAAAATTTGAGAAATTAAGGAAAAGGATAGTAATTTGTGCAAATGGCAAAGTCAGCAACGGATATCTGGTCCATCAGAGGACTAAGAAATGCCGTCAAAAATTTTCCATTTTACAACTCCACCATGGTGCAAAACGTTCCCATATCCCACAAGTGAGACATAGCGGAGGTTATCCTTTACTTTTCTTAGGCCCTTGAGCTGGTAATTGGAAGAATCTCAAGGTTATGGATACAGCAAGGCCAGTGCATCACAGGACTTGCCATTTACATCCCAGCTCATGCCTCTTAGTACCGAATTCTACTGCTAGGTGACATAGGCACGTGTGTGTAAACAACTGTCCGAGGGTCGTAGCATGGAGCTGAACCCACAACCGCATGATCATTGACCAAAAGTATCACCAGTCACTACAAATTTATATAGCACCATTTACTCTCAAATCCTATGTTGTGCTGCAATTCCTCCTCCCTCAGCCTCAGTTCCTCCGCCCTTTGATCCAGTTCCTCCTGCTTCCTCTTCAGCTCCTCCTCTTCCCACAATGCCTTCACCGGATACTGAGGAGTTGGCTCCAGCACGGCCGGCTGCAGTGGCGCCACCGTTGAGGTCGGGGGCGGCACAGCACGGGAATTTGTATATGCCTGCACAAGAAACAACATGCAAAAGTGTCAACACAATAAACATATACCAAACAATTCCTTTTCTACATTAAGTAAATATTATTTCTGCATTTATGAAGCGCCACTATCTAATGACTAAGCAACAATCGACGGCGCTGAGCAGTTGTGAGTGAAGGACTTGCTCAAGGTAGTAACTGTCTCACTTTGGGAAAGGGATCGAACCTATACTCTACGCATAACAAGCCTAGCGTTCTAACCAATCAGCTTTTGTGCTCTGTCTTTACAGCAAAGTTAGGGGGTGTACACTAGTCTAGTGGTGCATGCTGTACGGGTTATACAGTGTCCACGTGTGTTTGCGTGTGTGTGCACACGCGTGTGTGTATATATATACACATATATATTTGGCAGCAACTGTGTTTACAGATACTTGTATGCTGGTCTAGATGTTGACATGCATACAAATATTGGCAGATTAATCATATTTGTGCTCACTCTGTATAATACAATACAGCTGTAGTTTGACAATGCCCTACTTACAATGTTCAGAAGTGCACACTGTAGCTGGGAAGAGGAAACATTAAGAGCCATAAACATAGACTGGAAGAGATAGATTTCTGTTTAGAGCAAACGCTAGTCTTGGCAAGAGAGCTGCATCAAAACTTCCTTGCACTTCAAGATCATGCATTTGCGAGGACTAGCAGAGCTGAAAAGAGCCTAGAGAAATCGATCTTAAATTCATAGTCCATGCTCCATGCACTTGGTTTGAGAGTTCCAAAAAAGGTGCTATATAAATAGCCAGATACATACCTGTGATCCATAGTTTGGTGGCTGATCGGCAAATGGATTGAAGTCGTTCAGGACTTGACGTGTGGCCTGCGATCGAGCAGCTTGCTGGATTGATGGATCCTGAACACAACAGATCATAATGGCTTTCTAACAACTGCACATTTTAAGGTTGAACCAGCTGGGTCAAAAGTTCACAGAGTAATAGGAAGCTGCATTTCCAAGGGGGCTGGGTTGACCGCTTGTTCAAAATTGAACCTTAACTACTCTTTATTACTTTATGAGTTTTCCAGATGGCCTGCTGTGAAAATGGTCCAATATATTCAGAACTAAAGCTTATGCTGAATGTCCATCTCATTTCAGCTATTTTTAAAATAAGCTGACTTGGTATTTAGTGCTAAAGTGGCACACATGTACAGTGTCTGCAACATGCCAAGTTGACAGTTTCACTTCATTGCGCTCAGTGGGCTGCTTTCCCTATCTTGAACAGTTAATATGCACTTTAGCATCATATCTGCATTACTGCCGGAGTAAATTTTAAGTCAATTTTTTCCAATTAAATTTTTTATCATTTAATTACCCGAAAGAGGTTTTGCGCTTCTGGGTCGGCAAAAGGATTATCGAATTCGGCCATATTCGTTCTGTGTGCTGGGTAACTTCTTCTAAATGATGTTCAAACAATTCAGTTGCAAAACGCTGTTAAATCGAACCGCATAATCAGACAAATGCTAAACAATTACAACAAACAGCTCAGATGAGAACATCATGTGACGAGCGTCTGCCGGCGAGGGAATGTCCTGAAGAGCCACGTTTACACGTATAAGCAAACAAAACGGCTACGGCTTGGTTCCATTTACAACACAAATTTGTATTTTTATCACCGTTTTATATTAACAGACAAGCTTTATTTCAAAGCTTTATTACTAAATATCACTGGAAACAGAATTTTATCTTTTGCGTCACGACTAAGGCGCAACATAATTACGAAGAAATCAATCTTACTTCCGGTCTCGTGGCTTAAGAGGCGTGCGCCGTTTGAAATGGCGTAATGCAGTATAGTATGGCGCAAACTGCTATTAATATGTAATAATAATAATAATAATAATAATAATAGACTTCTTTCCTGTTCTAACGCCTCTCCATTGCCATCCAGCGATCTAACGCGATTGCCTTTAATGGCACATTCTTGGAGCCAGATTTAAGCGAAGACTGGCAATTCCAGAGAACAATCACCGCGCCTGAAGCCAAGATTAAAGAAAAGGAGAGAACCTGGAACTGGTCGTCGAAACCCAGCCGACGGGCCCCAACCGATCCTCTGGGTCAAAGAGCCACACCGCCTGTCGAAGGTCAGCCGGCGGGTCGAGGTCGAGGAGACGTCGACGCTCGGGTCAGCGAAGCCCACGACGCAGGCGCTTTCGAAGCAGACGACGACGGCGATGAAGAGGAGGGAGTTGGTGGTGCTGGATGTTCGTCCGATCCACACCGGAAGTTCTTGCGCCCCATCGAAGAAACGCCCACAGAACGCTCTACACTTACGCGACCGCTAACTCAGGGTTGCTTCTTCACCACGGCGCTTAAAGACAAGATCACGCGATTCGGAGGTGCAGCTAGTCGACCTGTTTCCAGTGTGCCAACCAGGACGCCACAGCAGCACTATTAATATGTAATAATAATAATAATAATAATAATAATAATAATAATAATAATAATAATAATAATAATAATAATAATAAACTTCTAATGTGCCGGTGTCTAATGCATAAGGCATCAACCGATGGCACACCAAAGCCAAGCCGCAATCAGGTCAGTAACAAGAAGATCAGTCCACAGGACAGAGAGGCAGCCTACGGTGGATAAGCAATGTAATGTAATAACGACAATTTATATAGCATTGTAAGTAGCAGCCTACTTCTAGGATGCTTTACAAAGTCAAAATTCAGTCCAAGTAGTAAGAGTTATGCCGTAAATTCGACTTTTCCTAGCAAAATGGTTTCAGTTCGTAATCGAGAACGTAATCGTAAACTTTAGATTTCTACGGCACCCACAGAAAGCTATGTCGTGAGAACCAACTTATTCACAGGCGCTGAATCAAAACAAAATTGATAGGCAAGAATGGTTCGGTTCCAGTTCAAGATATAAGGGTCAGCCAGGCAGACAGTCAAACAACTACGGTAGATGGTGCTTGGAATTGGAATTACCCTGAAACGGTAAGAGGCTCGGTTTTATCATTTCACGAGACAAAGATAATGTCACTAGAACAGTCAGAACTCTAATTCTTTAATCAATAACTTTCCACACAATTACAGCTTTTCACTGACATGATAAATGTAAATACAGACGTTTGCTCATAGCAACCGCAGGGCCTTGACCCCTCCTCGTTTTCAATGAATTTATTATGTTTATGCATCACACGACACTCGTGCAAAGCAGTTTGTTTGCTCTAAAATTTCTGACCGATATCTGGTTGTCACAAATGCTTCGAAATGAATTAAGCATTTGATCACTGCCTAGCAAGCTATTATATGGTTGTACTGAGCTGTTGGCGGCCGGCGTGGTTGTAAATTGATGTTTACTTCGGCATATCGGCAAGGATCCTATTGAAAGCTAAATATAGGGTCCTTGGCTTATCTCAAGGGCTTTGAACTGTAAAATCGTTGCTATCAGCTGATGATGGGTGGAAGAGGTTCGAAAATCTCAGTAGATATGCCTACCTAGATGCAACATTATCTAACCTCGACAGATGTCTTACATATATGTAGGCCTACATTTTAGGCGTAGCAATTTTGTTGAGAGGCGTTAAAAGCTAACCGTAATCGTTTACTTGAGATATCTAGAGCGCCCATTATAAGGTAAGTCGCGGGAATAACGTTAATCGAAGGCACTCAGTCAAAAACGCAAAAAGGGTAAGATCGTATTCGTAATCGTAAGCGTAAGCTCGAGATTTCTACAGCGCCCAACGAAAGCTAAGCTGCAAAAATCAGCTATCCCAGGAGCTCAATCATAACAAAATCGGTAGGCAGGAAGGGTTCGGTTTCAGGTCAAGAGCCAAAAGTCAATTAGGCTGATAGTCAGACGGCTACAGTGGATCGCGTTTCGAAATGGAGCAGCAAGATTGATAATGGGAAGAGGAGGAATCAGGAAAGGATTTGTGGACGAGGAATGCCTTCAGTTTTGAGTGCAAGACCACCCGGGGGACTGCAGCGGGTGAAGCATTGGTGAGTTCGTAGGATATGGGTCAGATAATTGTCGTTATTCTGGTGGGAGTTTATTCCAGAGGGGTGTAAAGTGTAATTGTAAAGTAGGGCAAAGTTGACGTCCGTGATTCTGTCTTTAAACATGGTATTCTACTAAATTCTGGAACTGAAGAAATCCGAGGATTTAGTTGTGACGATTGCGATTACCATACGCAGATGACCGAGCGGTCGGAGAATTTGTTCCATGTACGCCACCGTATTTAGGGGCGTTGCCTGAAAAACTTCACGCTTTGATGGGTAAATATGTCGTTTTATTAATATCTGTTTTTCAATGAAAACGAAACGCTATGACGAACAATTCCCGAATAAAATATAACTGCTGAGTGAAAGAACGCGATGATATTTAAAAGTGTGTAAACCGATCGAAAGGCAGAGATTTAAATCGTGTTATAATAAATATGTAACCACGGTTTCATCCTATCCCTGATCAGCGATTTTAAAATTAAGATTTTTGGAGAAACGATAGATAAAAATTTGGCCGAATTGTGGAATGTGATTTCTATAGGTTGATTTCTATAGGTTGATTTTAACGGTTTTATAGGTTGATTTTTCAACGCTCTTTTCTTTAGCCTTTTAGAATCAGTTGGCCTCTTACATGTATTCAGAAGCTCGCGTATTTCTCTCCGCCAGTTTCCGAATAATAATTAACGATAATAACGTTAATAAATAATGTGCAAGGAGGTTTATGTTTGTGGGAACTCCGGTCACACAAACTCAGAGACAATTTGGTACTTGCAATGGCCTTGTGAGATTAGAACGAGGGTTCCGCGTACTTGCGTTAAGGTGCATGGGGTGACACGAGATCATGGAAGCACATGACTAACCCGATGATTACCCAATAAATCAAGTGTAACTCTTAGACTTGTGACTGACACAATGGGTTTGTATAAATAGCACTTCTGGCAAACTGCTTTGCCATTAGTGTCGTAGCTAGTGTGAGAGCGACAAAGAAGCCATTGCAGAGTAAGTTCTGTAGCTACATAGACTTCTGTTTCTTCTTATATGAGCTTAAAACAGTTTGGCCTAAATATATGTATTTATTTATTTCTGCATTTATTAAGCGCCTCTGTCTAGCAACTAAGCATCAATCGATGGTGCTGAGAAATTGTGGGTGAAGGACTTGTGGGTGAAGGTCCCTACACACAAACAGCCAGAGGGGAGGAGGCTTGAACCTGTACTCTCCGCGTTACAACCCAGGCGCTTTAACCAATAGGCCACAATACGTGCATTCATGTGTATAGACAGTTTTCTGTAGCAGCTCCATGTAGCCTGATCATTTGCAGAGTCTTCTTGATGAGATATAGACCCTCTGCTGGTTGTGGCTGTAGGTGTATTTTCTGAGAACGAGACTTGGTGAGTGGAGACTACAGCCAGGCATTTTTTTATCAGGAGTGTCCTTTATTGTTGGAAAATCTTTCATATCATTCCAAGTTGGAAAATGGAAGTGGCTTCTGGTGTAACCCAATATTTGGCAGATATATTAGTTGCCTTTCAGCAGTGCAGAAATTTCTGGCAGTTTTTTTTTGCCTTTCCTAATCTGATCTGGAAAAACTGTGTAGTGGCATTGTCTTATTGCACAAGGCTTCAATCAGTTGACCCTTCTAAGCATAATCACATTTCTTCAATCACAGTCCTTTGGAAAGGAATCTGTCATAATCTAATCTTTTCAATCTAGCCACTTTATCAGCTACCTGCGCATACAGTTGCAATCTAGAGATTTGATTCTGTCTCAGCCAACTGACTTTCTCGTGGTGACCTGACTGCGGATATGGAAGTTGCTAATTAATATTAATTAGTTGATTCTTGATGTGGAGTTGTAAAACCACTGCTTTACTGGACATGTGACAAACTACAGGAGGAATATTATGAAGCAAAATGTTTGGTGAAAAAATAACCTTTGCACAGTTTGTATTCAGAAGATAGTTTTGCCGTGTAGCAGTTGTGTTGCTTAGCCAACGATTTTGTTTATTAAGGGTTTCTTTAGTCGAGCAAAGGATTTTCTGTTCTCATCAAGAGACATTTGTTTGAGTTGTCTCGTTTACCGATATGTGTTTTGGTAGAAACATCCATCTGATGGGAGAATATTGTGATTTAGTACATCCTTTATAACTGTGTTTTTGTAGCTCCAAGATGAAGTGCTTGCTCGTAATTGCCACAGTTTTTGTGGCAGCAACTGCATCTGGCGAGGCAAAGACGCTGGACAGAATACAGGTGCGCGACAATTGGATGGTAGATGCATCTGGAAGAGTTAGACTGTTCCACGGGTTTAATTCCGTGCAGAAGGGGCCGCCGTGGTTCAATGGCAACATCCTGAACATTACACGACTGCGACTGTTCCGCGACTGGGGCTTCAACGCTGTTCGGCTGGGAACGATGTGGAAAGGAATCGAACCAAGTCCCGGTGAATTCAACTCCTTGTACCTATCTCAGCTGCAAAACATTGTTCAAATTCTGGCAGACCATGGTATGCATGCTATTCTTGACATGCACCAGGATGTCCTGTCAATTTTCAACTGCTCCAATAGCTCAGCGGGTTATGAGGGCATTCCCCGGTGGCTGGTAGACCAGTTCCCACCATCACCGCACCCCTATCCCTGGCCTCTAAAGAGTCCTCCTGGGCAAGATAACTGGGCCTTAGGCTATCTCACGGAGGCAGTATCTTCAGCATTTCAGCAGCTATACAACAACACGGCTGGGGCTGTCGTATACATGTCTCGCTTTTGGGCAAAGGTTGCTGATACTTTCAAGAACCAGACGAGTGTTCTCGGTTATGAGCTGATAAATGAACCGTGGGCGGGCGACGTATACCATTTTCCAGTCCTTTACCCTGGAAGAGCAGGAAAGGTGAATCTCGCTCCATTCTACGATCGGCTCAACTCCGCCATCCGAGACGTCGACAAGAATACGCTGATATTTTACGAGCCTGTCACGTGGGGTGTGTTCGGATCGGGTGACATATTAGGAACAGGGTTTGACACGGTTCCCGGTGGAACAGAATACAAGAACAAGAGTGTGCTTTCATATCACTATTACTGTTGGCTTCTCCCCTTGGACTCACGCGGCCACTTTCCCTTCAGACAATTTTTATGTGATAAGATTATTGGGCCACAAATGATGCGGGCGGTTGTCAGTGATGTCAGGAAAATCGGCGGCTCTTCCTTTCTGACCGAGTTTGGACTTTGTGCCCCGAATGGCGACTCACAGAGCATGGGCACCGTGGAGTGCGAGTTTGTGTTGTCACTGTCAGATAAATTCCTCCAGTCGTGGACCTACTGGGACTCCGAATTTTTCACCGACTCTGGAGATGTCGACTGGAATGTGGTGAAACCATTTGCACGCGTTTATGCGCGTGCCATCGCTGGCATTCCGCAGAACATGACCTTTGACCTTGAAACAAAACGCTTTGAACTGTCGTACATCCTGAAAAAGGCGATCACGGGCCCTAGCGAGGTGTTTATTCCAAGTGTCCACTACCCAGACGGATTTCACGTAAACACTTCCGAACAGTTACGCTGGAACTTTGACCATGAATTGCAAATCCTCTACGTCCTGCCATCTGGTGCTGAGTGGTGGCACTTGCCTAATGCCTTCGTCAGTGTATATCCATAACTTATGTCAGTCTTTCATATGCTTTCCTGTCATGATGTTACGTCATGACTCTTACGTTATGTATTCAGACTTTTAACTGCTTAGAATGAATTTATTTTGAGTTATACAGAGACTTAAAGGGCAGAAGCTGGTGAAATTTAGGACCAATCACTTGTATGTATCCAAAAACTTTTATATCGCATTTTAAGAACCTCACGAAGGCATTGCAGCCTGACTGTCTAGCAGTTCTGAGAAAGGTGCATATTACTGAGAGGAGGCAGCTGATACGGTAAACTGACATGACATGAGATGGGTTGACCTTCAAAGACAAACGTGAAGTATTACTATTTGTTTTATAAGCGTGTGGTCTAGAAAAACAATGTCTTTAGATTTTGGTACGCTGTTTTTATTATTGATGATAACGCTATTATTATTATTATTATTTTATTATTATCATTATAATTTATTATTATTATCATTATTATTATCATCATTATTATTATCATTATCGTCATTATTATTATCATTATTATTATGTCTTTAGCCCCAAGGTGGGTATGATTGATCAGGGTTTGAAAGGCTTAAAGTTTTAAAGGCTTAAAGGCTTGGGAGCAAAATGGAAATAATAATAATGCAGTTTATATAGCCGGCCAAGTCAGAAGAAAAGGGTGTTGTGCATGAGTTAAAAAATCAACAACAGTCATAAGAAATCTTGTACAGATATATGTTGAGCCGTGATTTGAATGTGTCCAGGAAATGCTTGACTTTGTCCTCAAGAGTGACATTATTTTGTTATTATTATTATTGCTACTACTAGTGCTACTACAGAACTATTACTACTGCTTCTGCTGCTGCTACATTCCTAGAAAATAAGAGAGAAAATGAGGGTGTTACTAAGGAACTAAATGGAGAATAAAGGCCTTTGGGCTCTAATGTAATTGTTGAGTATTTTTAGCATCATCTTCAGGTAGCCTTGTTATTGTGCCTTTTGCTGGATCAGTATTGTTGATTTTGATTGCTAATTCTTAGCTTTACTTGAGTCATTGCATGAATTATTTTAATGCACTAGGAGATGTGGCTTCGAATTTGACGATTTCGTTTGTTGTGAATTTTTGAGCAGAATTTGTTTAGTGATATTCATCGTTTTTAACTGTTAAATCATCTGATTGCTCATTTCAGTTGATATTTCTTTGCGATATGTGGCTCTTGCTGTGTGAAATTGACTCAAAGAATTGCAGAAAGTTGTTTAATCTGTTGCTTTAACATTCCCGTATGTAGGGTTTTTATTACGCATTTATTATAATAATAATAATAATAATAATAATAATAATAAGACAATTTATATAGCGCCGTAGCACAGCCGAGGCCGAAGAAAAGGGCGCTGTACAAGGGTTCAAAAATCAACTGCAGTATGTAGGGTTTTCATTAAGCATTTATGTTAGAAACAGTTCCTTTGAACCAGTTAGACATTTTTATTGCAAATGGATAGATAGGTAATATAATTACAAATTGTTACTGGCATTTGAATCTTAGGGAATTGCTAACTGTGAATTGAGTCAGGCTGCTTGCTTTGGTATGTTGTTAGGATATTGGATGCAGTTTTGACTTGGATTCAGTCAACAGATTTATTTGTGATTGTGCTGAGCCTTTGGAAACTTGCTTAAATGGAAATTGTTTTGTGACATTTGCTAAAATGTATTGTCATAAAACTGAGGAATGACTTCTGCATCAAAAACAGCGTGAATAGGCTGTGTGGCATTTCCTGTTCTACTTCACAGCAGACCCGTTTTCTGTGTCATTCCTATAGAGGCCGACCAAAAGTGAATTTCTGGTTTCGGCCGAAACCGAAACTATGCCGAATGTCGCCATAATTATGGACACTTTCGGCGCCGAAACCGAATTTCGGTCGGCCTCTACATTCCTATTCGTATTTAATTTTTTTAAATTTAATTTACACATTTACTGACTGCAATTTGTAGAAATTACTGCTTATCAGAGAAATGTTCTGTTGTGTTTATTACGTGTAAAAGAATTTTACTGGAAAAAAATTCAGTTTATTTTAAAATTATAAAAGCTACTGCTTGTCAGAGAAATCAATGCTAGTCAGAGATGTGTGCGCAGTTGTGCTCATTTATGAATTTTTGATGCAAAGAATTAAATTTATTTTAAAATTTTAGAATCTATCACTTGTTAGAGAAATGTGCAGTACTTTCGTGTATCGCAATTTAACTGTAAACATTTAAATAAAAATTTAAAAAAAAGTGCACATTTGTTGTGTCTGATGTCAGGCTGTGTGAATGGAGTTTTGAAGAGAAAGACAAATATTTTAAGAACATCTTAAAATGCAAGGAATTAACAGATTCTGCATTCTCCATCCCTCCAGCTGTTCACCCACCTTCCTCAGTCTCAGCTCCTCTGTATATAGATCTTCAACCCTTGCAATCTCTGTACAGGTCTTTTCAATCAAAACCAAAAGCAATCCTCTTCCACAAATCCTATTCTGATTCCTCCTCTTCCCCTTATAATAGGCCTACCTTGCTGCTCCAATTCTAAACAACATCCACTGTAGCTGTCTTATGCTTTACCTGGAAGCGATTCTGACCCTTCCTACCTATTGATTTTTTTTTGACTCAGCACCTGTGAGTAAGGTGGTTCCCACGGCTTAGCTTTCTTTGGGTGCTGTAGAAATCTTGAGAGCGCAGTTACGAGCCTACGCTTAACTTCTGTGTAGCGCTTTGAAAATTTTGAATTTACAATACACTTTACAATCAGCCACAGAAAACTGGAAAAATAACGTCGTGTTGCCGAATGTAAAATGTATCCAATCTATTTACTTACTTAATTAGTGACTGTAAAAAGGATTTAATCATATTACTTAACTCACCAACACTTCACCTCTTTCAGTTTCTGTGCAGGTCTTTCACTCAAGACTGAAAACACTTCCAAAAATCTTATCCTGATTTTTCCTCTTCCCCTTATCTCTCTTCTCGCTTCAATTTCAAACACCATCCACTGTAGCCCTTCTTTCTCTTATCTCTACCTCCTCTCCATTCCCCAAGCACCATCCCCATAGCTGCCACGCTGTCTTTCCGTCTGAACCCTTTTACCTAACTTTGACTGGATCTTGACATGGAACCGAACCCTTTTGCCTATCGATTTTGTTTTGACTGAGCGCCTGTGAATGAGCTGGTTCCCGCGACTTAGCTTTCGTTGGGCGCTGTAGAAATCTCGAGATTACGATTAATTCAATTAGATACAGTTTACAGTCAGCCACACAAAGGCGTACGTTTTTCAGTTTGAGTATTTACATCAAGTGTAGTACTTGCGTTTAAATCCGTAGTCTGTGGTTTATCATTCAGAAGCAGGAGACTGCGCGTGCGCTGTTCTTGGTTGACTGTGGAGGGCAAGATGGCGTCTGCTTGTGTGAGGATCGGTTTCGGGGTTTCTAAAGTTCTCTCCCGCTGCAACAGGGTAAGAAGGGCATCCATTGACGATCTTGCTAGCTGCATTTTAGATATCAAAACGGGAAACTATTATATTCTGTGGAGCAATCGTTGTCTAAGTATACATACGTAACCCGGTCGGTAGCAAGGTCATCCACCTTCCGTTCCGCCATCCCTGCTGATCCTCAGTAGCATAAACTGCCAGACGCGGTTGTCACAGATGGCCCTTTTAATCGGTATGCATCCTTGGCAAGAAAAACTACTTATATTTGTGATCAGCAAGCGATGTTATGCCCTTCAACATTTCCGTATTAGATTGAAAACGTTCCTTCTTTCGATGCTAAGAACGCTTTATTCTGTAGAGTGAGAACTACGAAAGGTAAAATTGTGCTTTATTTATTGTGAAAATGTTTTCATTGAAATGACTGATAGTCGAGTTATTGGTCTGTTTCAACAGATGCATAATTTAGTCAGATCAAGTGCTTTTCCTTTTGCATGGTCTAATTATCTTAGATGGCGTCTCTTGTAAATTCCTCTTGGATTCGTAGTTTTGATCTTAAAAGTATCGTGCAACATTGTTTTCTTTTTCAAATTCTGTAGAAATCTTTGGCTTTGCCATCACGGCGATGGGCGACTCATGCTGCCACCTATGAAGACACTCTGACAGTGCCCGAAACTAAAGTGACCGCACTTAAAAATCTGCTACGAGTGGCTTCTGAGGAAACCAATGCCGCTACAGCAACTGTAAGTAAGCAAAGCGAAATTCAGAAGCAAGAGTTGGAATTGTACTTAAAATAACAAATTTTAATGGCATTTCTTCAAAAGATTTGCCACAGAGGCATTTCTGCCGTGACAACACAAATTCACGTTCAGACAGAATTGCTTACAAGCACCCACAGAAACGATGCAAAGAAAAGGCTGAACTGACCAAACTTAATGCTGTGTGTTTATAGCAGTTACGTTGACAGAGCTGTAACATTTTTGTTGATAACGTTAAAAAAATTACTATGAAGCTATTGAGTATTTTTAAATGAGTTAGGTTTGAAAACTGACGCTCAATTTATTATGAGTTCCTAATAATTTCTGCATGAAGTCATTTCCTAAGTCATAAGGCACTTCTTGTTTTGAGGTTATTTTAACGTGTTTGTCAATAGTGGATATTTAAATTCAGAAAAGCATATTGGACTTTGTTTATGCGTCGATATTTATATTTTACCATTAATGCAGACTTACAGTATCTTGTTCTTATTGATGTCTTTTGTTTAGGTCGGCATGTGGATTGATACTGGTAGTCGTTATGAGACCAACAAAAACAACGGCGTTGCTCACTTTCTTGAGCACATAACCTTTAAGGTAAGTTGTAGGTTATACGATCATCATCTTTCCTTTCTTGCTGAACTGCGAAACACTACCATGTCATGTGATGTCTGGGTTTTACAGCACACTTTCCTCATCATGACTAGATTTGTGTTGTGTGATGCCTCTTCAGGGTGTATGTAATCAAATCTAAAGACTTCTATAGCGTCGTTATCATAATGCCCAAGGCATCAGTCGGTGGTTGCTCCAAGTCAAAATCGAAATCCAGAATCATAATCCGTTGGAGAAGCCGGGTCAAATTCCAATAGGTCAGAGAAACTTGGTTGTTGTGAAAAGAAAAAATCGTAATCCAATTGGCCGTCTTGTATTATAATAAGACCTGGCGAGTCGCGTTTATTTCATGTTTGATTGCTGTGATTGATAGTTGCTATGTTGTGTGCCTTTTGAAAGGGAACTGCAAAGAGGTCGGCACTTGACCTAGAGGTCGAACTTGAGAACAGCGGAATGCATCTGAATTCGCACGTCTCTCGCGACCAGATGGCGTTCTACGCCAAGTGTCTGGCAAAAGACGTTCCTAAAGGTTGGACAGACTTTCCAGTATTATTAAAGGTTTATCAGAGATGATTTCTGTATTCTGACATCTGCTTTATTTTCTTGCGTGTTGTATGGTTAGTAAAAAAGTAAGAAATTATGTGGGTAGCATTAATTTGCATTGGACGCGTGACCTTGCGTTGCTTGGCACTGACCAGTTGGAGTAGGAGATAGAGTACATGTCAAGCAAGTATGATGCTTTGCTTGTTTTACTGCCTTTTAAAACGTCGTTTACAGTTGATATGATAACGTGATCAGTTGATATGATAACGTGATCAGTTGATATGATAACGTGATCAGTTGATATGATAACGTGATCAGTTATGAATGGACTCTTGTTGTGTCTTGTACTGTGATGGTATTGAATTCTCGAGCGTTTTTTGTAGTTCCTCCAAGGGTTTGGAATTTGCCACCCAGTTCCGTTTACGCAGCCAGGTCTTTGATGTCATTCAGGTCTAAACTCAAGACTGATCTCTTTAAGACTCATCTCTTTCACCTTGCTTACTCACTGTAGCCTGACTTCAGGTTTCTGTGACCTATACGAATTCAACCCAGCTTCTCCAACGAGTTATGATTTTGATTAAGATTTCGTTTGAAGCAGCCGTCAGTTGATACCTTGGGCATTATGATAATGGTGCTGTAGAAGTCATTAGATTAGATTAGATTATGCACTGTATTGGTTTCATAGGTAATTTTACAGCTGTACGGCATTTGGGGCACGATCCATGTCAAGATTGGCTTCTGAGATTTGCTAAGTAAATTTTGCGTCTATGATATAACATGTTTAAGAGAGAAGCCTACAGAGAAGCATTTTTATGGATGATGTAATTTGTTAGCTGTGGAAATTCTGGCTGATCTCATCCAGAACGGAACGTACAGTGAGGCAGATGTTGAGAAGGTTCGAGGCGACATCCTTCGTGAGATGCAGGCAAGTAAACGCTTCAGAATCATAGCGTTTTGGGATCTTTTGTCTGTCATGAAGGTAGCTTTTGAACCAAGTAATTGGATGTCTTCCTACCGCATAGAATTCAAACTGTCTTAGCAAGAAAATAATGGGGTGCAGGAACCGATTGGATAGAGCGCTCAGCTTTTAACATGGAGAGTAGGGTTTTGAGTTTCCTTCCCTGAAACGGTTACTGTGTAGGGATCTTGAGCAAGTCCTTGACTCACAATTGCTCAGTGCCAGTGACTGATGCATAGTCATAAATGATGCTTAATAAATGCAGAAATAATAATTGTAATGTACCATGTTAAAGGCTTGCTACTAAGTCAAAGAATATTCTGACCGTGAACTTGTTATTATCCATAGTCTGAGAAATGTTTTTCCAGGTCTAACATCACCAAATGAGTTAGCTAGAGCAAATTTGTTTGAATATATTATTTTTATTTGTTTTTGAGATGTAGTTATGTAAACAGTTACTTATTTTGGCCTACGGTGATGAAAGTTAACGGATAGTAGGATCAGCTAAGAAGAGGGAGATCTACGCCTTCTGGAGGAGAATTGTGCGTAATTCTTGGAGAATGGAAAATGGTTACAATTTCTTCTGCTGAAGTTGGGCTGAAACCAAATGAATGGGAGGCTGGATTAAGAATGTTTTGAAAGAGGTTTTAGTTCGAAAAGTGGCTTCAGCTGGCGACTGGAACTTGTATCACTGTACACTGTATAGAAACGTACCTGTCGATGTTCCAAGGAATGTCACCATTTCCCTGATTGTTGCTAG
Organism: Norana najaformis; assembly: GCA_964023275.1. Lineage (NCBI taxonomy): Eukaryota > Metazoa > Annelida > Clitellata > Crassiclitellata > Hormogastridae > Norana > Norana najaformis. Next base: position 26,065,859 of record OZ029926.1, read on the forward strand.
CATAAATATTAATGCCGCAAAGCTAAACTGTACTGCTAATTGACCAATGCAGTTGAAAACTCTTTGAAAACTGATTTTATGAGTAGTTGACGTAATGAGAGATACATGTAAGTATGTATGTATCTATGTATGCATGTATTTATGTATGTGTGCATGTATGTAGGTAAGCATTTATATAGCACCTGAAACATATCCTTGGAGATGTCTAATTATTTATGATTTTTGTTTGGCCAGGAGGCAGAGAGCAACCTGACAACGGTGACTCTAGACTACCTGCACGCAACAGCTTTCCAGGGAACCTCTTTGTCACGCTCTGTCCTGGGAACCACAGACACTGTAAAGTAAGCATTGCAACACAGTCTCTTCCTGCTGTTAAGTAATGTATTGTAACAAGTTTCCAGGTTAATACAGACTGAACTTACAACTGACTACCTGTGCGTGTAAAACTGTTATTGTGCGTTGGTCAAAATAGCATGCACTAGCAAAAGTTTAGCAATAGTCAAATTCCTGAGTTAACAAGAACAGTCACCACACTCCCTCAGATATGCAGAACCCAACTGACAGTTGAAGAAGCGATATATGAATGCCCTAAATGAATGAATGATGTCTCTTTGCTTGTGATCTAATCTAATAAAATCTCGTTCTACTGCAGGTTTATCAGCCGAAAGGATTTGACTCAATTTGCTGGTACCCACTTCAAACCGCCACGCATGGTACTTGCTGGTGCTGGAGGTGAGCCAATGCCTTCCACTCGTTTTCTTCCTCTTGTACACTTGTTTTTCCTTTGCTTGTCATCTTAAACATGATAACGCGTCAATTAATTATTAACTGCTTTCGCTTGACGGGCCGCAGTAACTCGGTTTCAAAGCTTGTCTTTAGATCTGTTAGTCGGCCATTTTTCAGAATCCTTCAAAGGTTATAAAAAGCACTTTATAAATGCTTGGATACAAAATGAAAGCATCGGTTTTACGAGAAAGCAATTTTACAGTGAGATGAGGAGGTCTAAGTTTTATGTCAAATCTGGGCCCTAATGCTTGTGGGAGCAAAGTAGCTGATTGGTTAGAGTGCGGCTTGTAATGCGGTGAGTACAGGTTCGATCCTTCCCTCGGACAGTTACTCAGTGGGGATCTTGAGCTAGTCCTTTGCTCACAGCTGCTCTGAGTCATCAGTGCTCTTTCATATGGTCATGTTGAGCGAGCCTGTGGCAGCCTTGGCTTTAAGAGCTGTGAAGAAAGGAGCATATCTGAATAAACCTAAATAACACTTGAAAACAAGAAGGCAGCTTCTTGTGCCCTGGTCTATGATCTGAAACTGATCAGTTATACTTTGGCTCTGGACGGACTTTATCAGGACATGAGAGATCATCTGATGCCTTGGGCGTTATGATAACGGTGCTACAGAAGTTATTAGATTAGTATATTTGTGTCTGGTGTTGATGTCTGTGACAGCTGTCAGTCACAAGCAGTTGGTCGAGTTGGGCGAGAAGCATTTCAGCAACATGAACCTGAATTACGAACGTGAAATTCCATCCCTTCCTCCGTCACGGTTCACCGGAAGCGAGGTAAACTTAACCATAAACAACTGTAACTTTTCAGAACTGTAACATATTGTAATGTAGTCAGTCAGTGTACAACTCAGTTTGTGATCTTATTGTTGAGCAAATGAAAACTTTGTCTTGTTACAATTATTATTACAATCCCAAGCATGTGTGCATAACTGCGACAGTTATCTGACCCATGATACAAACTCACCTACGCTCCACTGCTTGCAATTTCTGCATCGGCCTTTCACTCAAAACTGAAAACATTCCTCTTTCATAGACCTATCCTGACTTCCCTTCGTCCTCTTATCTGTCTTTCCGATCCAGTTCCAAACATCACCCACTGTAGCTGCCATGCTGTCTTTCTGCCTGACTCTTGGATCTTGACCTAGAACCGAACACTTTTGCCTATCGATTTTGTTTTGACTGAGCGCCTGTGAATAAGGTGCTTGTCACAAGCGTAGACGATGTTACAGTTGATTAAGAATTACAATAACAGGCAGTCTTCATCATTGATTTACGTGTGGACAAACTATGGTTGACCTTTGATGTTTCTGCGTAGATCCGAGCAAGAGATGACGACCTGCCTCTGGCCCATGTGGCGATTGCCGTCAATGGCCCTGGCTACTCAAGCCCCGACAGCATCTCGTTGGCGATTGCATCCAGCCTCATTGGATCCTGGGATCCCACGATTGGTGCCGGTGCCAACCTGTCGAGCAAACTGGCGTCTGCGTGCGCCCAGGCGAAGCTGTGTGACAGTTTCCAGTCGTTCAGCACGACCTACCATGACACCGGACTCTGGTCAGTCACTGCACGGTTCTTATCTGGAGCTAAATTATTGCAAGTTTGCTGAAGACAGAGCTGCTGTGTTATCCGCAAGGCTTTCGTTGATGGTTTCGCTATCTCATTCTGTGCTTGGAAGTTGTTTCATAAGTGATGGTGAAACCTTGAAGAGACTGATGAGTACTCATATCAAGTTGTTGGTATGTGAGGTAGAGGTAGGAGGTATGTGGTATAAAGGTAACAGATGGGAGAGGTAAAGGTAGGAGGTGTGTGGGGTAAGAGTGAGTGCAAACTATCCTCCAAAGCACGGTCCTACAGTTTTGAAGGATCATTAATTTGAATCACTAACTCGACAGCAATCCAACGACGTTTTGCCTGTTGTGACTTTCCGACTTGTGTTGATGTTTCAACACTGACCCTAGATGATGCATTGGCGTTCAAATGTATGGAGGGCTAAGATGGAGCAGATGGTCTCATTCCAATGTGACTGCCAGCATCCTATCCACAGTGCCAAGTATCTTGTGCGTAATATGTCAGTTTGAGGTATTATTAGTTAATACTGATTATTTTTTGTAATCTTGAAATTTCTGGAACATCTCTGGCTAATACACGTAGCATCTATTTACTGATTTTGAGGTATTTGAGGTAAATTTTAAAACGAGTGAAGGTGTAATTTGTGTCACCATACTCCCTGCATGTTGTGGATTGTATATCTTCCGGTGTGTTACAGATTTTCGATATGATATGTGCTCTGGAATTGAAACTGATGTGTACTTTTTCTGTAGCAGAGTTCAGTATTTATTTCTGTGTTTTTCTGTCTCATTGAAGGGGAATATATTTCGCTTCGGACCGAGAGTCAATTGAAGACATGATGTTCAACGTCCAGGGTGAATGGTAAGTGTACGGAATCCTTTTCCCGCTTTGATGTCTCTCTTGGTCCACTTCTGGAAATTGTTATTTCCTTTGGTCATTTCATCAGACTTTATTGATTAACATTTTTTTATTGAAAGAGATGTGTGTTTTCAGGATTTTGAATGAGTGAAATACTTACTTGTGTACCTGTCTTGTCTTGTCCATCCTCATTGCTGCGGATCGGAGACCATGGCCAACGACGTCAGTCTTCTCCACTCAGTTCTGTCTCTTGCCTTCCTTGTGCAGTCCGCCATCGACATCCCCATCCACTCCGTCACGTCATCCCTCCAGTACCTAACACAATGTATTTGGGGATCAGCTCTGTCAGGATATGATTTCTGTTGGCTTTGTCATAAGTCGTGATTTTTTTAGATATTTTGTTACTTTTGTCATTTAATCTTGTGATTCTTAAATGTTAGAAATTCTCTAAGTAGCTCTGAGATTTGAGCATCTCTTGCTGTGGCGTGGACTAGTTGTGTTGCAAAACGTACTGGGTTAAGAACGTGCCACCCTGATATCTGCTACTTTTCACTTGTCATGATTATCATATTCTGGAGCGATCTGCCAATGAAACTTTGAACTGCTACATCAGATTCGGCTCAGGAAACATTACTAACTTGAGTCGTGTCTTCTTTGATCTGTCGCTTAAATGTGTTTCAGTAATTCTGAGAGATTCTCAAAAAGTGCTGTGCATGTGTGAGTGTACCCTTACATTTCACAAGATACACGCATACGTGTACTTCATACACACATATACATATGTACATACATAAATATGTGCAGATATACATACATGGATCTGCTGTTGTGTGCAGTTGATGCTGATGATAGATGTTGTGATGTATGGCATGTGTAGGATGAGACTCTGCACGAGTGTAACGGACTTCGAAGTGGAGCGTGCAAAGAACTTGTACAAGACGAACCTCTTCAACCAGCTGGATAGCACCACTCCGATCTGCGAAGACATTGGCAGGTGAGCAACGATCACCTACGAACCACGTCTTCAACAGCAAACACCTTTTGCTAAAACCATTGTCAACAACACCTTTAGCCCACTGTGTGGATGGTGTAACTTTTAAAGCTACCACCAAGGTTTTCCTTCCCTGCAGATATAAACTGCTTCCTAGCTGAATTTTTACGGAAATTTAAAAGTCGACTCCAAGGAAGTTGGTGAGTTTTGAACAGGTAAGGACTTTTAGATGGTTTTAAAAACTTAAGGACTTAATTTAAGAGTTATTTAAGTGCTTATCTTGCTTTTTTTGTAGACAAGTCCTCTACCTTGGCCGCTGTATTCCCCTGGAGGAGCTGAATGCCCGAATTGACGCTGTGTCTGCCAAGACGGTACGCGATGCGTGCTTCAAGTATGTCTACGACAAGTGCCCAGCTGTGGCTTCAGTTGGTGAGTAGATGGCGCTAGATGCCTATTTGTTTATTCATCATCATCATCATCATCAGTCCTAATGCCGACTATTTTGGTGTGAATTAATGATGTCTGTTCTTTGCGATGATCTTTTTTTTGTGTTCAGTCCAGGTCTTAGTTTAACTATTCTGCAATGACATCTAGTGCTATAGGAGATTTATTCCCAAGAATTTGACTGCAGTGATTTAGAACAGTTACCTTGTCCAGTCTCCATTCGGATGACTTGTGCTGCTTCAAAATCTGAAAATGAGAGAACGTTGTTAGTGTTGCGTTTATTTCTTTGGAAGTGCAACCTGCAAGTAATGTTGATATTGAAATTTGACATCAGTGCATGTCATGCGTTTGTAAAGTTTAGTGCCTTCTATGTCTTGGTGAAGGGTCTCGCCCAGTCAGTTCAGAAAAAGATAGAGTAGAATGATAGCTATATGTATGCCATGGGCAAATGCATGCATTGTTTTTATTATTTCTGCATTTATTAAGCGCCAGTATACAATAACTAAGCATCAGCCAATGACACTAAATGTGAGTGAAGGACATGATGAAGGTCCCTGCACAGTAACTGTCTCAGGAGAGGCTCGAACCCGTACTCTCCGCAGAACTGGCCAAGCGAACCGCGCTGCATGCTACATACAGACAGACGTACGACGTACACACCTTGTGTGTCGTGTTGTTCTAAACCCGATGGCGTTGCTTTGATTTGCAGGGCCAGTGGAACAGTTGCCCGACTACAACAGAATCCGTGGCTCCATGTTTTGGCTGAGGCTGTAATATCTTGGGTCTGTCTGAAACCCAGAAGACGTCAAAAGCTGCTGTTCCCACGTCCTGAGGTGAATATGGCCGCCCGAATCTTATGTGCAAAGCGTTTCAGTTCTCACTGACTGTTCTAGTTGAATTTTTCCCATGTTGGCCTCAGTTGACGTTAGAAACCAAAAATATTCGAAGTGGTTTTGTGTTAGTAAATATGTAAGAACATTAGGTACCAAAATTAACGGATAATTTGAATCGTTGTTAAGGGATTTGCTTGTGACCGCAGAAAAGCAGAGTTTAGCGTCACAGCTGAATGTGGGCGTCTGAAAGTTTCACATTAAATGATTGTAAACATTGAGTAGTATTGTGTTTTTCATTTCTGATCTAATTTGTTGCTAGATTTTAATGAATTTATTATCATTATGATGATGATTATGATTGCATTTATTATGCTTGCAAGGTCAGTAAATCTGAATCTGAGGCATGAAGCGTTTGTGAGTTAAGGACTTGCTCAAGGTCCCTGTGCAGTAACCGTCTAAAAGGAAGGTTTGAATGGGTACTCTCCGCGTTGCAAGCCGAGCGCCCTAACCAATCGCCTACCGTGACCTACATACAATCTGAGCGCTCTAACCAATCGGCTACCGTGACCCACATACAAGCCGAGCGCTCTAACCAATCGCCTACCGTGACCTACATACAAGCTGAGCGCTCTAACCAATCGGCTACCGTGACCCACATACAAGCCGAGCGCTCTAACCAATCGCCTACCGTGACCTACATACAAGCTGAGCGCTCTAACCAATCGGCTACCGTGACCCACATACAAGCCGAGCGCTCTAACCAATCGCCTACCGTGACCTACATACAAGCTGAGCGCTCTAACCAATCGGCTACCGTGACCCACATACAAGCCGAGCGCTCTAACCAATCGCCTACCGTGACCTACATACAAGCTGAGCGCTCTAACCAATCGGCTACCGTGACCCACATACAAGCCGAGCCCTCTAACCAATCGGCTATCGTGACCCACATAAGCCGAGCGTTCTGACCAATCGGCTACCATAACCCGCTTACAAGACGAGCTATCGGCTACCGAGACCTACTTGTAAGTCAAGTGCTCTATCCAATCGTCTACTGTGACCCACATACAAGCCAAGCGCTCTATCCATGGCATAACATGTATCACATGTGTTAGTTATATATAACGTATGACCTAGTTTGGATCACTCCCTTGCCCCGAGTCCGTTTTTGGGTGCCTCTCCAGCGGAGCACTAAGGCCTAGAATGGGCTATAATCCTGCTGATCTTGCAAGGTTAACTGTGTTATGGAGTGGGGTACTTTGATAATGCTTCTTCCAGCGAAGGCACTAATCAGACCCAACGTAGTTCAGAGTCATGAAATTGTTGTTTAAGGTATAGGCTGTACAGAATGGCTATGGACCAAATTACCCGCTCCCCTTGTTCACATTTTCATGACACCTCCTTCCCCTCTGCAGACGTACTTTATGGATGACATTGAGGACATCAACGCGTATGAAGTGTTGGAAAATTCCATTTTCTTGGCGCATGAGGGTGGGTGGCCAGGCAGCTCCCTCGCCTTATGGTCTTCTCACCGATCTTGACCTGGAACCGAACCTTGCCTTCCCACTGCTTGGGTTTCTTTTGGGCCTCTACAGAAATCTCAGGATTACTACCAAAAGTGTGCGATCAATGTGCACATTTTCAGCTGAGTGGCTAGGAGGAGCAAGTGTAGCGGAAATCACCTAACCATTAGACCTGCACCTGAAACTCTTCTTCTTCTTCTGGTTCTCTGCCTCTAGGCAGGTTCATACGTCCAATGGCGCCACTCTTCACTCTGAAACAAAAATAGAAATTGCAGCTGTCTATAAACGTGTAAACATGCGATAAAATGACGACAAAATAAGCACTCTGCACATTTTATTGTCTGGCATCGGATGTTTGATGGCGTGTGTAGCTCTATGGCTAATGGCTGCGTTGGCTGCATTGGTTAACGCGTACGTTAAGGCGCCTCTATGCGAGAGGATGCCGGTTCGCCTCCCGGTCGTGGCTTATTTCAGACTTGAATTTCGGGCTAGCACGGGGACATTAAATGTTGTGGCGCCTATTCAAACGGGCAGCGATGGTGAAGGATCTCGCCCAATAAATCCATTGAAAACGGGCAAAGTCGAGGCCATACGGTCGCCATAGAACAACGTGTAAATTTACATTTGCCTGATGGGTGTGAGTTTCGCATCTATCTCATCTCGTGGGATAGGCCTAGTAAATACTAGTATAACCGAACCCTTTTGCCTATCGATTTTGTTTTGACTGAGCGCCTGTGAATAAGCTGGCTTCTGTGACGTGGCTTTCCTTCGGCGCTGTAGAAATCTCGGAATTACGATTAGGCCTATATTGGCAGTTTGTGAAAATTATCAGTTGTGGTGTAATCCCATGTCAGAATCTATGAGGGGAATTGGTTTTTCAGGAAATCCGATCATTAAGTGTTCCAATATTGGCTGTAATTTAATTAAATTAGCAACCGGAGTGAGTGAGTAGACGAATGAGCGAGTTGGATGGATGGAGGTGGCTCCCTATGCCATGTGCACGCTTTGACCCCATTTTGCCTGTCGTGGAGAAGTCGACAACAGCCAAAGTAGATGCGCAGTCGTTTTGTTGATCTTATCCAGGTGACTAGCGATGACGAATCATACCACGTGCTCTCTCTCACTCTCTCTCTCTCTCTCTCTCTCTCTCTCTCTCTCTCTCTCTCGCAGATAAACATCATTCATTCATTGAACAGAGCAGTGAAATTGCTTAACAGGTGACTCACACAGTGAAGTTAGGCTTGCCTGGAAAACGTGATGCGTACGTATTCTGCAGTTTTGCGTCTCGTTATCTGACTGATTACAGCTACGTTTACATATTACCGATTACAGGCGTGTAAGACGATTTATAGAATACGGTTACTTGCATACTTATTGATATCTAGAATACGTTGTATATTAGCGAAATTAATGGACAGTTCTTTGAAGAAAGATATTTCTGGAGCCTGAGGTTTTTGCGTCGCGAGGTGAATTATGCTGTATTTGGATAAGATGGATCACAGGGCATAATATGCACAGATTTATATAGCGACTGTATGTCACGTCTCTGCTCATTTTTTAATGAATATATTGAGTGAAATTCTTCACCACCGCTGCCTGTTTGAATGGGCGCCACGCATTTAGTATTAATAGTCAGTGTTTAACGACATCTTGTGGCTGCCAGGGTCGTTAACTTCTACTTCTTATGAGGATCACTAATCACGTGGCGACTATTCAGTTCCCATTTTAACCACATCTTATGGCATCAAAGCCCGTTAACGTTGGTAGTAAAAATTGTACAGTTTTCACTGCTCGCCCACAAAGAATCTGATTACACAAATTAATCTCATTTGCCAACTTAACGAAATTGACGAATACATAGCGTCGGGAAAAAGCGAATTAAAGGTGTTTAAGCAAAACCTAATATTCTTTCAGTATCCATAGTGTAGCGACATCTCGTGGCTGCAAAGGCCGTTAACATCGACTTCCTCATCTCACGCTGATGGTAAGATCACTGAGAATTTAACGCAATTGACCAGTATATAGCTTCAGAAACTACGATTTAAAGGTGTTTTAGCAAAACCTAACGTTCTTGTACTAGCCATTGTTTAGCGACATCTTGTGGCTGCCAGGGTCGTTAACGTCGACCTGTCAGTCTTCATTTCGTAATCGTAATCGTAATCTAGAGATTTCTACAGCGCTCAACAAAAGCTAAGTCGCGGGAACCAGCTTATTCACAGGCGCTCAGTCAAAACAAAATCGATAGGCAAAAGGGTTCGGTTCCAGGTCAAGATCCAGGAGTCAGGCACTCAGACAGTGTTAGGGTTAGGGTTAGGATTCATTTGTTAGCATCTCGCGATAATCAGTAGTAGCTGCACTGACTAACGACATCTTGTGGCATCAAAGGCAGTGGATGTCGGTAGAAAAACATTTGTAACAGTTCTCGTTGTTAGGCATACTACAACTGATTAGCGACTGAGTATTTCCTCAATTTAACGACAGCTTATGGCATCAAAGGCCGTTGCCGTCGCCCTCCTCCTTTATCCAGGCTTGGGACTGGCACTACCAAAAAAGGCAGTGGCGGAGTTTATTAGCGACTGAACGATATTGACGAGTATATATATCTTCAGAAAACTGCGATTTAAAGGTGTCTAAGCAAAACCTAATATTTGTAAAATGTAAATGTATGCGTTCTTTTTATAGCGACGGTCTGACTTAGTCCGGGCTATTTTTCTACGCATTAATCGGATTGGAACAATTAATCGGGTGAGATCCTTCATCCCCGCTGCCCGTTTGAAAGGGTACCACGCCATGTAAGGTCCCCGTGTACGGACCGTGCTAGCCCGAGATTTAAATCTCTGAAATGAGCCAAGATCGGGTTGTGAACCGGTATCTTCACGGTCACCGGCGTATAGTTTCGTGCAGGGTGCCCACTTGGATAGCTACTTCGGTAGACGCACTGAATAGGCCTACCTTGAGAGGGTGTCGGATTATACGGTATACCCATCGTTAATATATTTAAGAGACTCAGCGTTAGGCCAGCATGAGGACCTAAAATGCAGTGGTCCCCAATCAAACGGCGATGGATTAGGCTCTCATTCGCCACAAGGACTGAGAAACATGCAACAATCTTGACCTGGAACCGAACCCTTTTGCCGATCGATTTTGTTTTGACTGAGCGCCTGTGAATAAGCTGGTCCCCGCGACGTGGCTTTCGTTGGGCGCTGTAGAAATCCCGAAATTACGATTACGATAGCGTGGCTATTAAAGCGTGCAATTTAAACATTTCAATAGAGGTCCTTAACCCGAGATGATCGCGTGATTAGAACTCCCAGGGTTGGTCGGCCGCGAAACAGACCGTCGGTAGGGTCGCTGTTGGCAAGAGTAGGTCATGGCCAGTTGATTGAGGAGGAAGTGACTCCTGCAGAGAGAGAGAGAGACAGACAGACAGACAGACAGACAGACAGACAGACAGACAGACAGACAGACAGAGACAGAGAGACAGAGACAGAGACAGAGAGAGAGACAGGCAGAGAGAGAGACAGAGAGAGAGACAGAGAGAGAGACAGAGAGAGAGAGCAACCTGCATGCATGACGTATGATAGCGAAACGTCGTCGCATATTATAAGTCCGTATTTAAAGGAGAATTACTCTCCTAAATGCATGTCATAAACATTTCGATATTTAATAGCCTCCAATCATGTTTGATTGATTGATTTATTTATCTCAGAAGTCTAATTGGGGCCTGTTGCGTAGAAGGTCTGCTCCGATTAGACGAAAGTTTAAGGGCCGAGGGGCTTTCCACTCCTTCCTCCCATTTGCCCTAAACAGGGATGAGTCACTCTTAAGGTCTTCCAAAACTGCGCAGCATAAATTTCCCTTGCAGGATGTAAACAGTAGGTTCTGAACGATGAAGGCGTGACTTGTATTTTGAAGTTGTTATAAATTTGTAAATTCTGAGTTAATCTTAGGATTTCTTTCTAGTTTTTTGAATGCATCTCGTGTGCGTAAATTCGGTCGTGTAAAGTTTGGTTGTTGACGAATCGAGGTCTGGATTTTCTGCTTAAAACTAACGCCGGTTGATGCGTTATTTGTAAACAGTGGGTTTCTTAACGAGGGTCATTTGTGATCCGCTTCTTGTTTTTATTTATAAAAACGCTTAATTAAGCACGCTGGGATTAATATATTTTCGGGGATTATCAGAAAGTAATAAGTTAATGATGCACAATGCGTGTGGTTGCTCAACTGAAATTTGCAAATGGGTTTTAATGACTGATTGGAGTTTTTGGAATTCTGTCTTCAGGAAGGCAAGGAATCTATTTGAATAAATTTCCAGGAACGTATAGGATGCAATAAAATGCATAGAAGAAAACAGAACATCAATGATTTAGAGAGCAGTTTTGGCGATGGGTAAAAACTGAATTTTATTTGACCTAGTTGTGTGCTACGTGGGGATTGTGAACAAGTGTATGGACCTATGCTTGCTATCGTAATCGTAATCGTAATTCCGAGATTTCTACAGCGCCCAACGAAAGCTGCGCCGCGGGGACCAGCTTATTCACAGGCGCTCAGTCAAAACAAAATCGATAGGCAAAAGGGTTCGGTTCCAGGTCAAGATCCAAAACTCAGACGGAGAGACAGTGTGACAGCTACGGGTGGTGGTGTTTGGGGTTGGAGAGGAGAGAAAGATAAGAGGAAGAAGGGTGTGTCAGGATAGGACCTGTGAAAGAGGTAAAACCACGTAAGGCCCAATATCGGAACTGCATGCGGTAAACTTGCCACATAAAATAATATGAGGCTGGCTTTGGAAACGTCTGTTCTTTGAAAGTTTTCACAGTGAATAAAATTGACCATGAACCATTTTATCTGAAGTTTTAAAACCTATTTTCAAATTTCAGTTGTGTTGTATTGTGAGCTTATATTGTGCTGTACTGAATATTTCTGTGTTGACTTTTAGGGCTGAAGATTATTTGATCGTGAATTCTTTATTGCTTTAGAGTAGTTTGTCGTGTGACATACCACTTCATATGCCACAGTTGCACTTGACTTTCTAGAGATGCGTTATATCGCCTCTAGTGATGGGTCTAAGTGACCTCTTGTCCTTTGATCCTTTAAATAACCTTAGTGTAATTGTCCATGATGTTGAACTAGATGCAGAGTCAGTTGACAATGGTTTCTGATCGAAGATTCACGAGTATTTCAAGTTTTCTGGGAGAGTAGAATGTTTACAGGAAGTTGATTTGATTTTAGGTATAAATTTAAGAAATAATTTTCAATGATTAATGTATCAAGAAGGAGAAAACGAGTGAAGAAAATAAATTTAATTGCAACCCAGAAGAAGTAATCATAATCGTAAACTTTAGATTTCTACAGCGCCTAACGAAAGCTAAGTCACAGGAACCATCTTATTCACAGGTGCTCAGTCAGAACAAAATCGTTAGGCAGGAGCCTCAGAAATGGTTCCAGGTCAGGGTCCAAGAGGCAGGAAATCTGCTGATTCATCAGTTTTTAGCTGAACTGAGGCTTATCTGATTATTTGAACTAAGGTGTTGCTATAAAAATTTTCGATTTGATTAGATTAATGGATGCATGATAGTTAAGTGGTTACAGATCTGGGCTGTCAACCCAGCAGTCACAGTTTAACTCCACATCAGGACAGAAAGATATTCAAAATGCCTTAGGGATGGCTGGTCATCTTTCTAAGGGCTAAGGACAGATTTAAAAGACTTAAACTGTAAGGGTCCACTCTTCTTATAGACCGCCTGCCTGCCTGACTCTTGGACCTTGACCTGGAACCGAACCCTTTTTGCCTGTCAATTTTGTGTTGACTGAGCGCCTGTGAATAAACGGTTTCTGCGACTTAGCTTCCATTAAGCACTATAGAAATCTCTCATTTATGATTGCGATTACGGTTACGATAGATAACCAGCACAGCAGATTAGCTGATGACGGAGATGGTTTTGTTTTTGTAGGTCATTCTGATTTGCCTCTGACAGAAGAGGCTTCGATGTTAAGCGACCTTGGTTGCCTTTTTCTCAGTTTGCCCTCAGTTCAAGGGCTGCGATGATGAAATCACAGGAAGACGTCAAAGAGGATCTTATCCACTTCCTCCAGAAAGCAGTCCGCGATTTGCAGAAGGAGTACGTCAGAAACAGAGAAATCATTCCAAGGTTGGTTAGTCTCCATTCAGTTAATTCTTCTTGTGAGAAAGTTTTAGTTACAGTTTTAAACCCCAAAAATCATTAAAACTTTTGAGTCCTTTGGCTGAGATTTGGTTATGATTTCTACGGATCAACCAAGTCAGTAGAGGTCACTGGAGGTCAGGGATTGTGCCAGTTGTCAGATTGCCCTTGTTACTCAACAACAAAGGCTTGTCTGCATGGTCATCCTGATTCCTCTTCTTTCCCTAATCTATCCTGCAGAACCAATTCCAAGCGGTACCCACTGCCTGCCTGCCTGCCTGCCTGCCTGCCTGCCTGCCTGCCTGCCTGCCTGCCTGCCTGCCTGCCTGCCTGCCTGCCTGCCTGCCTGCCTGCCTGCCTGCCTGCCTGCCTGCCTGCCTGCCTGCCTGCCTGCCTGCCTGCCTGCCTGCCTGCCTGCCTGCCTGCCTGCCTGCCTGCCTGCCTGCCTGCCTGCCTGCCTGCCTGCCTGCCTGCCTGCCTGCCTGCCTGCCTGCCTGCCTGCCTGCCTGCCTGCCTGCCTGCCTGCCTGCCTGCCTGCCTGCCTGCCTGCCTGCCTGCCTGCCTGCCTGCCTGCCTGCCTGCCTGCCTGCCTGCCTGCCTGCCTGCCTGCCTGCCTGCCTGCCTGCCTGCCTGCCTGCCTGCCTGCCTGCCTGCCTGCCTGCCTCTTGGATCTTGAACTGAACCCTTCCAGCCTATCAATTTTGTTTTGACTGAGCATCTGTGAATAAACTGGTTCCTGCGACATAGTTTTTGTTGGGTGCTGTAGAAATCTTGAGCTTACGATTACAATTTGTTGAGGCATGTCTACAAGTGTGTTACCTTACCATTTTCATGCTTCTAGTGTTACATTACCTGATCTGTTATGACGTGACATTACATTATGTGAGATGATTTGTTTGTAGCTCAGAGCTGACGAATTCGTTGTGTTATGCACTGGAAGCGGTTTTTCTGCACGGTCTCATTGGCGCCACTTTGGAAAAGACGTCTTCCTTCGTTAGTCTGGTTTTATCTGCTTTTTCTTTGAACTACCTTAAGTAGTTGCAACGTCATGCGAAGAGCAACTATTATTGCAATGTGTAATGCCACTACTCGAACCCTAATCCTTATTCCAAGTTTAACACCTAACCTAACGCTAAGTCTAACCTTACTAACCTAGCCCTAAGTCCAACCTAACTAACCTTACGTAAATAAAGAATCTAAGGTCAACTGCTTTTCAGCTCAAAAGTCAACGCAGATGTATTCTTCAACTGATTGCAATTGTTTTCAACGGCCTCGGTTGAAGTGACCATCGTAGTGACCTTGTTCATTATGACAGCGGCGCCGAATTAGTCACTAGATTAGCCAGATTAAAAGCAGAATGAAGAGGCTGTGCACTATACTCTCTCAAGCAGTTGAGGATTTTACTACCCTAACCTAACCATTACCTGATGGTAACCCTTAACCTAAGCCCCAACCCTGACTTAAGCCAAAGCCGTACAAAGCCAATATTATTGCGATTCTTAAGATATGACTTCCCAACCAGGTGTGTGTCACATTTGACGTGTGTATTGGATTCAGGTTCTTTATCTGAGTCTGTGGTTTGACTTGTGTCTGTAGAACTTCTGGCTGACTCTGAGCAAACACACACACAGAAGCACACTTGCTGACATCGATTCACTGAGCCAGATTAAGACAGACATCGGCCGATGCAGGGTTTGTTTCTCAAATAGTTTTACTCTCCTGATGGTCAAACAGAAAACTCTCAAGACATTCTGCCCAGAAGTCGTATGCTTTGTCATCATCCACAGAATTAACTATATTGTAACAGGTAAGGTAAGGTGTCAGGCCTAAGGTAAGGTATCAGGTTTGAGGTATCAGGCATAAGGTAAGGTATCAGGTATCTGGTGTAAGGTAAGGTATCAGGTTCATATCTCTTCTAAATCAGAAAGGTGTTTTGAAATTTCTGCTCCTTTCGTGCCGCGTAACAAACTCGGGTATAAAGCAAGAAGACTGACTGTTTGCTGTCGGTGGGAGGATCAGTCAGCAAGGCAGATGACTGGCCAGCCAGCCTCACATGTTGAGGCTAAAAAGATGGAGTCATTAACGCTTGGCTGGCTTTTGGGGGTTAGCTTAAGCGATTCTCTTCAGTTTGATTGGACAGTTTGATAGGATTCTGCTGGTGGTGGAAAGAAGGTGGCAGAAGATTTAACTTGTATTCATTTAGGATATTTATATAGAACCTTTGTACCTCCTTTAACGGAAGTTTTGGCCTGAGACAGCTGCAAGGTATCGAACGTGAGATATGTGGTGTGTCAGGAGCTGTCAGGCTGTGTGGACTTGGTAGAATTCAATGGACACAAATGATTCAGACGATGCTGATAATGACGATGAGGAGGAAGCTGATGGTGATGATGATAAGAGAATAAATTTGCATAGGTATGGATTCGATTAGCTCTGAATGGCTGTTAGTTGGAGAGCTACATTCGATTGATACTTGCAGATGCCAGTGCACTCAGGTGAGGTTCTTTCTCTCTTCTAATTATTAGATTAAGTTAGATTAGATTAGGTTAGACCAAGATTAGGCCAGATCTCTAAGCTGTCTGCTGTACAGGTCAACGAGTTCATGTGCTGCGTGATTAATAACTATAAAAAAACTTTCAATTACCAGTGTCCTTTGTATTTGGAATCATTTACCACAAAAAGCCTGACTTGTAATTAATTAATTTTTTAAAATTAATCATTTAATTAAGTTTTATGAAGTAATTGATTATTATATAACGTAATCAATTTATTAGTTAAAAAATCTCTTGTCCAGACCAACTGTTTCACTCTGACCTTTGGCCCCAAGCAAACAATCGTCTGTGCCACAGATTCGGATTTACTGAGTTATTGATTGTAATAAGAGCTTTAGTCTGTGCACAGACAGAATTAAAAATACACTGATATTGTTTTGTAATTTTACATTTAAATGTTTTGCTTCGGGTAATCGGGTGATTGTGAATGTTTGCAGACACTTTTACGAGCCTTGTTCCTTCATTCTGGATGTTGAACGCGTGGATCTGTTTTTAACCAGCATTCAAGGTTTGCCGTCTTTACGGGACACGTTACGTGATTGGTTAGAATGCTCGGCTTGTAAAGCAGAGAGCATGGGTTCGATCCTTCTTTAGGGCAGTTACTGTGTAGCGATAATGGTATGAATATTATTATTAATGTCATTATTGCTGTGAATATTACTATTATTTTAAAAACATCTTTGTTTATATGTTTGTTTGAATGGTTTCAATAAATGAATATTGATTGATTGATTGATTATTTTTATTGTTGTTTTGGTGTTAGTATTATTAGTAGTAGTATTATTACAGTTATTTTCATTAGTATTACAGTTGTTAAAGAGTTCCTTCAAAAATTAGCAAATTAGTTGTGTTAAGGTCTAAGGAAGATTTTAAAAAATTAATAATGTTTTGTTATTTCGTCTTATTAGTTATGCACTGCCATCTACTATGGGTAGTTTTTTGATCATTTCATCCCAGGATTGGAGTGTATTCGCTTTCGTCTGGGTCATAATTCGACCGTCCTTAACGACTGGAGTAACATTTCGTTGTCGTTGGCCGGCCTGGCCACGTCTGCCAATCTCCCACCCAATCTCTCTCCGGTTGATCTCAGTGGTAAGATATTCTTCCACCAAGGATTTAACTAAGCTGGGCTGGGCTAACTTCTCTCAGCGTTGTACTTAAGTTTGCTGATTTATTTTTACTGGGGTTCATCAAGTAGAAACATTTTGTCTTTCTGACAGCCATTCTTAGTTTCCTAGATTGACCTGCATTTTTCTGCTGTCCTGGCTTGATGAGTTTTTTAGTGGCAGCCCTAAACCAGTATGTTCCATACTGAACTGGATCCACCCAGGACTTCCACAGCGAACTGTAGAAATGTATTTTGGAACTCTCTTCTTACTTCTGTTCGTTCTGCTCAGTCTCGGCTTAAGACTCAACTTTTTCAGATGGTTTATCCTCCATAGCCTTAAGCACCAGCGCTATAGAAGTTCCTAATTACAATTACCACTGATGAGTATAGGTGCTTAAAAGGTGCTATACAAATACTTTTTATGATTAGAACAGCGGTTACAATTTGTGCATTGACGTGTTTTGTTTTTCAAAAGGCGTCAACTCTTTTGACGATTATGAGCTTTCGCCGGACGATCGAGAAGAAGTCCGACTCATGTTTCGGTTTGAAAGCGGACTGAGTCCGTCAAACAATGGAACAGATGAGGCTGAAGAGGGACAAAACAAGGTCCAATCAGATGAGGCCAAAGTGGGACAAAGGAAGGTCCAATCAGTTGAGGCCAATGAGGGACAAAGCAAAGTTCAGCCAGCTGTCGCGACCCGGACTGATGTCAGTTTTCCTAGCGGTCTGGAGAATATTGACAGAAATGGTCTTCTCGAGAAGAACAGGGAAGAATCAGTGAAGCGTTCAGTGAGTCTTGGCATCCAGCAGTCATCCGTGGAATGTACCACGCACAGAAGTCAGAGCGTCTCGGATAGCACGCTTCTATCCGAGCATTCAAACGGTCGGATGACGGATGAAATGCGAGATCTTCGGTTCAACCAGATCGTCAAGGAGAACCTGGAGAAATATCCGCTGGATTACGACCGACTTCGGCTTCAGAAGGAAGCGGAAACTTTGGAGTGCAGAAAAGAACGATCCAAAGGTTTTAGCAATACAGCGCCGAAAGAAAACGGGTTTCCTTGCACGCACAGTCCGGGTTCTGTGACCTCACATTGTCTGTCGTGTTCCGATAGTTCCACGACGGAACCGGATGCCTTCTGGAGCACATTGCATGATGAGCAGTGGAACGAAATGGAGGCTGGGCTCTCGGGTGGGTCTTCGGCGGGTGATGGCACACCTGTGCTAGGTAACTCGCTTCCTCGGGATTCCTGGATAAGCCCACCTGTGGAATCAGAGTTTTCAGGTGCGCCTACGTTTCCTGCTAATTTTAATGACCACGTCTGCTGTGAGCTTGAAGGTGAGCCTCATTCATTCACTGTTTTCGATTGACTTCTCGTTCACTCTTTTTCCCTTCCTTCCTTCCTTCCTTCCTTCCTACTTTTTCCTATTCAGTTCATTCATTCATTCATGTGCCATTTTGTTGTGCCGCCTATTATTTTAGTTGCCATTGTCTTGTGTTTTTCAAATTTAATGATAAGAAATTATATTTATGATAACAATATGTATAGCAACAATAAGAACATAAATAATAGCAACATCAGTAATAATGCAACAATAATTAATAATAATAATAGTGTTTTAATGGAATTTTCTGTACTTGACACTTTTTAGAAGAATGCTAACCATCTGGCAACTTGTCTTAGGGAATTATGTAGAAATTTTTGAGAGAAGAGACCGTGCTTCAAACAGCCAATTATGGAAATAATAATTGTCAGATTTAAATATTCTAATTGACTGTTATATTTGAAAGAATTCGTTTTTTAGCGTCGTATGGAACAATTTTGTCTGATTACAAGAAGTCGATGCCAACGCAGTTGAAGATGGTGACAGCAGAGGGCGTCCTAGGGTTGTTGTCCGAGCGAATAGATGGCAGCAGTTGTACCAATGGCGTCGAATCAACGAAGAAGGTATGATGATGCTGATGATGATGAGGGCATTTTCAAAATTGTGTTGTAAAATAATTATGTTGTTATTATGAATTTACTAATCATTCAGAAAAATTTATAAAAAGCTTCTGCTCTGTTGCTATTGTGTTTCATTGTATTTTTAGTCGATGCATCAAAGTCAGAAGCCAACTGGAATCGAGATCGAAGGTGACTGGGTTGTCGTAGACGAAGACTGTCCTTTCACCGCTGAACCTTATCACATCGATTCTGTACGTCGTTTACAAAATGATCGTTCTATAGATGATCATTTGAAATCCTGATCTTTTATTTCTGTTCAGATGTTGTGCTTTCCTTAGACATCCTCTGTTAGCTGTGTTTGCTTGTAATTTTCTGTATTACAGTTTGGTTCTAGGACAATAACCCCCTGGACAATTACCCCCTGGACAATTACCCCCGGACAATTACCCCCCTGGACAATTACCCCCGGACAATTACCCCCCGGACAATTACCCCCCATGCAAATAACCCCCCGGACAATTACCCCCTACACTGATATATTAGTTATATAAATATACAAATAATGTATATTAATCATACAGTTTATATATTAATTTATTAGACATATATTGGAGAACCATGCAACGTTACAGCATGAAATTAAATGTGTAAAAGAAAATGCTGTTTATTGTTTATTAGTTTATTGAACTTAAAAGGAAAGGTTGTGAGCTATTCCACGTAGATAGTCAAGAACATTGCGCTCATTGTAGTTGCTAATGACGGCCAAAATCCGTGCATTGGAGTCAGCAAACTTCTTCCATGGAGGTTGTGATGGGTGACCAGCCAGAAATTGGCTGCAGTGAACTTGCTGTAATGATTGCTCTCTTTGAATAAATCCAATGAACTTCCAAATGGTTGGATGAAAACTGCCGACGTTCGACTGAAAACTTCTATGCCAGCCTTCAACCGAATTGTTTGTTTTTGGTAATTCGTCTTCGGATCTTCGATACATATTCCACATCCCAATGGCATAAGTAGGTTGTCGTCGCCCACGTCGTTGTGGTCTTCCTATGTAGGCATCTTCGAAATAATCAGCAACCGGTCTACTCTCTGGAGGCAGTATTTCTAGTCTGGGCCCAATTGTCTGATAATTGTCTAATAATTAGTTTTTGATGTTTGGTAATTCTTTCATGTCTACTCTGTGCCCAGTTGTCTAATAATTGTATGTCTTTATGAATTGTGTCTTTCATGTCTACTCTTTACTGTATAGGGGGGTAATTGTCCGGGGGGTTATTTACATGGGGGGTAATTGTCCGAGGGGTAATTGTCCGGGGGGTAATTGTCAGGGGGGTAATTGTCCGGGGGTAATTGTCCGGGGGGTAATTGTCCAGGGGGTTATTGTCCTGTTACCTACAGTTTACATTTCTTTATCTAATCTAATCTAAAGACTTCTATAGCGCCGTTATCATAATGCCCAAGGCATCAGTTGATGGTCGCTTCAAGTCAGAATCACAATTCAAAATCATAATCCGTTGGAGAAGCCAGGTTAAATTCCGATACATTATTTTACATTACCATTCGCCATTTGATGCCTTGTGTATGAGATACTGGTTCAGTAGAAGTTACTAATTATAATTATGTAGTAATCAGTTGTAGTAAGTTATGTTAACTTATATTGTATTATGTCACTTATTATTATGTCACGTTGAGTTGCATGAAATTGGCCCTGATTCTGAAAGAACAGAGAGGCAGATAATTTAGGGCCCGTTATTTGCTTTTGTGAAACGTCTGATGTGTTTGCTTGTGTTCGGAGAAGTTGGTAAACATTCCGCGCTGGAGATGCTTACGTATTTATTTTCTTGGTTGTATTGTAGAGCTGTGGGCTTCTGCTTCCGTTCGTGACGAGTCGATTTATGGAGAAGAGCCTCGATGATCAGGAGTACAAGTGCAGAGGCTGTTCCAAAGAAATCTCACCTGGTAGAAGATACTTTGTGTACTGTTGCTTATGGAAGCATATCGGATTAACGGTTACACAGCTGATGTGGTTAATCTCGTTTTCTGTGCCCTTTACAAGATCTTTAATGGCCACTTTTGTGCTGATAGGTCACTAAACCCAATCAAGCAATCTACCCATGTCTGGATGGGAATTTGCTGGTTGGGGCTCTGCTTGAGACAGTTCAAGAGACATTGCCAGCTCATGTTAAATCGACCCTTTTACGGTAAATCTCCTAAATTTTTCAGCGTCAGCCAAAAGCCAAATCAGGAAGACGAGCTTATTCACTGGTGCTGTGTGAAATCATGTCCGCAAGAGCCAAATTGTTCGGTCAGTTTTGGTGCTGCAGGTCAGAATTCGGGGGG
Organism: Norana najaformis; assembly: GCA_964023275.1. Classification (NCBI taxonomy): domain Eukaryota; kingdom Metazoa; phylum Annelida; class Clitellata; order Crassiclitellata; family Hormogastridae; genus Norana; species Norana najaformis. The sequence continues at coordinate 26,086,968 of OZ029926.1, forward strand.
TCAAGCCGGGTAGTCGGTGTGGTACTACGGTGAAAATCGTTGATGACAGTGGTTGTGGGATGGTGCAGGAGTGGAAGTGGGAAAGGATACCTTGAAAGGTTTGGATGGATAGATCCGTTAGATAGCCATGTTTAAACATTTTTTGAGGTTCTTACAATACGCTATACAAATAGCCGTATGCATGCATACATGCATACAGTGGTGCTATATAAATGTAAGAAATGATAAATTGTATCATTTAAAGATTATATAACTGTACAGTCATGTAGCGTAACTGAGGAGCATTTATGTAGTGCCAGTGTTACCAGTCTTACCATTTGGACAATGGTTTTATTTTGCGTAATTTGAAGGCAGAGGCCGCTGGTGCAACTTCGACGGCTACTGCTACTGTTCGCATTGTCTTCATAACGAAACGTTCTATATTCCATCTCAAATCATCTACACCTGGGACTTCAAGAAACTTCGAGGTACGTCAAAAAAGTTGTGCATAAGAACTTCATCTCCTTTGTCTGAGAGTGACATTCAAACTTCAACTTTATCTACTGCCTCAAGCTTAGTTTGCACTTCATTTCATTCAGTTGTTCATGTCATTTATTGTTCGAAAAAATTGACAGGTTCGGTACTTTTAAAATCCAGTCTAATCTAGTGTTGAAACGTGCAGGGCGACAATCAATGGTCGCTTCGAGTTACCACGTTGCCCATGTCAAAACTCACTCCTGAGGAAATAGAGGTTATTTGCCTGAGTTAGAATTGAAGAAATCTGAGGGATTGTTTTCAGCTAGAATGAGGCTTTTGTGCTAGATTGTGATCACTTAAAATGAGTTGGATGGAAAGAGGATGTGAGTAGAATGAGTTGGATGGAAAGAGGATGTGAGTAGAATGAGTTGGATGGAAAGAGGATGTGAGTAGAATGAGTTGGATGGAAAGAGGATGTGAGTAGAATGAGTTGGATGGAAAGAGGATGTGAGTAGAATGAGTTGGATGGAAAGAGGATGTGAGTAGAATGAGTTGGATGGAAAGAGGATGTGAGTAGAATGAGTTGGATGGAAAGAGGATGTGAGTAGAATGAGTTGGATGGAAAGAGGATGTGAGTAGAATGAGTTGGATGGAAAGAGGATGTGAGTAGAATGAGTTGGATGGAAAGAGGATGTGAGTAGAATGAGTTGGATGGAAAGAGGATGTGAGTAGAATGAGTTGGATGGAAAGAGGATGTGAGTAGAATGAGTTGGATGGAAAGAGGATGTGAGTAGAATGAGTTGGATGGAAAGAGGATGTGAGTAGAATGAGTTGGATGGAAAGAGGATGTGAGTAGAATGAGGTGGATGGAAAGAGGATGTGAGTAGAATGAGTTGGATGGAAAGAGGATGTGAGTAGAATGAGTTGGATGGAAAGAGGATGTGAGTAGAATGAGGTGGATGGAAAGAGGATGTGAGTAGAATGAGGTGGATGGAAAGAGGATGTGAGTAGAATGAGTTGAATGGAAAGAGGATGTGAGTAGAATGAGTTGGATGGAAAGAGGATGTGAGTAGAATGAGTTGGATGGAAAGAGGATGTGAGTAGAATGAGTTGGATGGAAAGAGGATGTGAGTAGAATGAGTTGGATGGAAAGAGGATGTGAGTAGAATGAGTTGGATGGAAAGAGGATGTGAGTAGAATGAGGTGGATGGAAAGAGGATGTGAGTAGAATGAGGTGGATGGAAAGAGGATGTGAGTAGAATGAGTTGGATGGAAAGAGGATGTGAGTAGAATGAGTTGGATGGAAAGAGGATGTGAGTAGAATGAGGTGGATGGAAAGAGGATGTGAGTAGAATGAGTTGGATGGAAAGAGGATGTGAGTAGAATGAGTTGAATGGAAAGAGGATGTGAGTAGAATGAGTTGGATGGAAAGAGGATGTGAGTAGAATGAGTTGGATGGAAAGAGGATGTGAGTAGAATGAGTTGGATGGAAAGAGGATGTGAGTAGAATGAGTTGGATGGAAAGAGGATGTGAGTAGAATGAGTTGGATGGAAAGAGGATGTGAGTAGAATGAGTTGGATGGAAAGAGGATGTGAGTAGAATGAGTTGGATGGAAAGAGGATGTGAGTAGAATGAGGTGGATGGAAAGAGGATGTGAGTAGAATGAGTTGGATGGAAAGAGGATGTGAGTAGAATGAGTTGGATGGAAAGAGGATGTGAGTAGAATGAGTTGGATGGAAAGAGGATGTGAGTAGAATGAGTTGGATGGAAAGAGGATGTGAGTAGAATGAGTTGGATGGAAAGAGGATGTGAGTAGAATGAGTTGGATGGAAAGAGGATGTGAGTAGAATGAGTTGGATGGAAAGAGGATGTGAGTAGAATGAGTTGGATGGAAAGAGGATGTGAGTAGAATGAGTTGGATGGAAAGAGGATGTGAGTAGAATGAGTTGGATGGAAAGAGGATGTGAGTAGAATGAGTTGGATGGAAAGAGGATGTGAGTAGAATGAGTTGGATGGAAAGAGGATGTGAGTAGAATGAGTTGGATGGAAAGAGGATGTGAGTAGAATGAGTTGGATAGAAAGAGGATGTGAGTAGAATGAGTTGGATGGAAAGAGGATGTGAGTAGAATGAGTTGGATGGAAAAAGGATGTGAGTAGAATGAGTTTGCATTGTTTTTATGATTAATTAACATGGATGAGCATTTTGATGTTACTATTTTTAGTTTCAACAGAAAATCTGAAATTCCTGAAGAAGATATATGATTGGCCACTTTTGAACATCCAGGAACTGAACCCTGACCTTTACCAGATGTCAGATGAGCTCAGTCTCGTTCGAGTGAGTCTCTAATTCATAGAAACAACTAATACGGCTGATTAAAAGGACTTTGATAGCAGGTTTATCATATGCAGAGTCAATCAACGTTCACTTCAAAATGAAACCATAGTAAAAAACTTGCAGTCGTTTGCCAGTCTGAATCCAACAAAAGCGAGAAATCAGGAATCGGGGCGATTGTAAGTGCACCCTCTTCAAGAAAAACTCAATAAATTAAATATTAATTTCTTCATCATTTGGTGTCATTGTACTGGATTTCTTTCTATGACGTCTGGTCTTGAAATTAACTGAAACTTGACGATGTTTCTTGTAGGATTTGCGCCGACAGTCCTACTACTTGGCTGGCTACATGTTTCACTGCTCATCCCCATATTCCGTCAGATACTGGCGAGCGATGAATGCCCGTCTTTACTATTTTTCACACATCGACAACTATTCAGTTAAGGTGAGTTTAGGCAAGAAATCAGTCCAATGAAATGGTTTTTTTAGGATTTAGTGAAAGCAGTTGCATGCATGTATTAATGATGTAAGTGGATTTTCTAACGTGGGATCTCTTCCAAGCCCAAGATTCAGTGAGGAAAAGATTCTTCCCTGGTTTTACCAAAAACCAGAACTGTTCTTGGTTTTTTGTTGCCGGATCTAAATTGTGGAGCTCAGTTCCTACATCTCTTTATTCTGCTCAGTGATGCGTGTCATTTTGGTCTTGCAGATTGTCTTTTTCAAACGGCTTTTCCATCATTGCCCTTTGTCTCAGTGGGCTGACTTTCTGGTATTGACCTGATTACGGCTTGGTTTTCTAATCTAAGCTAATCAATCGATGGTCACTTCAAGTGAAACCGTAATTATAATCCATTGGAGAAGCCAGGTCAAATTCCTGAAGGTCAGAGAAACCAGAAGTTAGGCTACTGTAAGCAAGATGAATCTTAAGTTTAGATCTGAAAGAGCCCTTGTGACATGTCCAAAGAAGTGGAATCTGTGCTCTGGACTGCGACAGAGACTCTTACTAAGCCAGTATCAGAAGGCTGTTTTGAGTCATGCCAAATGCATATGTTAATACCCACAAGTTGTTTTCCATGACTTAAATTTTTTGAGGTATGGAGGGGTTTATGGCTACAGGTTTTTTGGTTGATTACTATTATTATATTGCATTTTGTACGCGGTCAGTAAATCTCAATCTTGGGGCGCAAAGCGACTGTGAGTGAAGGACAAGCTCTAGGTCGCTGCACAGTAACGCCATCTCACAGAAGGCTAGAACTCGCACTCTGTGTGTTACAAGCGGAGCACTCTAACCGGTCGGCTACTGTGCCCCTCTGAGATACTGAAGGGTTTAAGTTGGTTTTTCTGGCCTAGGACCTCGTTAGTGTTCACTGTGGATCGTTCCGTAAAGCCCTTCAGAAGATCAATGATTCAGCGATGAAGCACGTCTATGAGTGCAAAGGCTGTTCCGTTCGCGGCTACTACTGCGAGATCTGCCAGGAACCAAAGGTCATATATCCGTTCGAAATAAACAAGACACTTGTGGTCAGTAACTCAGTCTGCATTTTCTGAAGTGAATTGATTGACTGATTGAATAGTTTTCTGAATGTTTGACTGGCTGATTGAATGACTGATGAGTTTACTGAATGACTGATTGATGAATAGGCCGATTAAAAAAATGATGTTGGGCTAAAATAGTTGCAAACCAAACTGACCAACCAGGCATGCATAATAAATTTACAGTGTGATAGAAACTTGTGAATTGCTGGTATTACTTGAGGATGGGTATTGTAATCGTAAGCTTGTGATTTCTACAGCGCCCAACGAAACCTAAGTCGCTGGGACCAGCTTATTCACAGGCGCAGTCAGTCAGAACCAAATCGATGGGCAGGAAGAATTCGGTTCAAGGTCAAGATCCAAGAGGCAGGCAGGCAGACAGTCAGAAGGCTATGGTGGATGGTGTTGGGAATTTAACCGGAAAGTTAGATAAGGGGAGAGGAAGAATTGTGTAACTGAAGAATATCAGCAGCTGATCCGTTTAGTTGGCCTACAAATTCGTGAGATACTGGGCCAACTCGTCTGTCGGTTTTTCTAGGTGTAATAAATTGGCAAATAGTGCCTTTCATTGAGATTTAATGTGAATGGTTTGTGAGTGAAAGCAAGTCACAGCTGCTGTTGATTTCTTACACGATGCATTTGTGATGCGAGGGAGAAATCGATTGATCGTTTCCTTGACACGTATCAAGAGCATTGTATTGGTGTAACAATGTCAATGATGCACAGTTTTACAATGCTGTTTAGAAAACTGTTTTAGCAAATTTGATGATTAAATTAAAAAATATTAATCTAATCTAAAGGATTCTGTAGCATTGGTATCATAATGCACAAGTCTTTTTATCAGTCACTTTGAAGTGAAACCATTAACTGATATATAAAATTAATAAGGTAATGATTGGTTGATGTATTATGTGCCAAGGAAACTGATTGGTTGATGGAATTGATGCATCATGTGACAAGGAGACTGACTGGTTGATGGAATTGATATATTATGTGCCAAGGAAACTGATTGGTTGATGGAATTGATGCATCATGTGACAAGGAGACTGACTGGCTGGTGTTATAGATTGTATCATGTGACAAGGAATGTTGTAATTGACATATTGTGACAAGGAAACTGGTTGATTCAGTGTGACAGGTGTCGCAACACGTATCACAAGCAATGCAAGCTGTCGCAGGAGTTGGCCTGTCCCAAGTGCAATCGAATTCAGGTGCGTGAGGCAACATCACTGGTTGACCCAATGGACCTCGTGATGTTCACCCATCCAGCTGATATGGCCGACCTTCAACCCTAGGTCACTCACGTCTTCTGTGTTCGACTCTGCATCAATTCAGAATTCAATCGACCATTCATGTGGCATGATTTAGCATGTTTTTGAGTTGTGCATCAAGTGACGTTTGTAGTATTTTTTCTCAGAACGTTTATGTGTACACGGACGTTAGCAAAGTGCTGGTTAAGAATCCCACACAAGCGCTGCATGGATATAAATAGGTGTAGTCTTAGGAAAGCAGGATATGTACGTTAATCTTTGTCTTATGAAACGGTGTGTACGTGCAATGAAAAACAGTGGTATGCTTTTAGGATGGCATGCTGTGAACGAGTTATTGTACAGAGACGAGTAGGAATATGCTGAACCCTTTGGAGAGAGAGAACGCAGGGCATACTTTTCAAAATCTCGGTTGTGTGCCGAGTCTTATCTTGCATGTGTTGTCCTATAGTCGTTGTGTCACTCACGCTGGAACATGGCTTTGGAAAGAAGAGCGTTGTCTGTTATGGATAAGTTTGAGATAAGTGGTGGCTGTTGTTGAAGTGTTGTCTATAAACAGTGTACTGGAACTTTCAGTTGCCTTTCACGGCTTTATTTAAGGTTCTTTGAGAACTCGTGTAGTTGGTGAAAACAAAAGACATTTTTCTTACTTCAACTGGTTTACTTGTCGAGCAGAACGTTAGAGGATTTCGGATTGTTCTATGAAATTCGAAGGCAGTAACAAGTTGCATATTGATAAAGACCGATTTTTTATTATTCCGTTACGGCTTTTTTCTGAATTCCGTGCCAAAGATGTCACAAAAGCTACAAGTACGTCATCGATACATTACCAGATCTGTTGTGCTTGTAAGTTCGTTGTAAATTTTATGGAATTAAATTCAGAGGATTTTACAGTACTGTTTGAAAAAGTATTTTTTTACATTCATATGTTTTTTTACTTGTTGGCTAATTTTACTTACACTGTATATTAGTAAATTAAATTTGAAGAATAGTACAGTACTCTGTGAAAGTGTTTATGTTTTTGCGGATTTTTTACTTTTTGTCAGATGTTGAGGTTTTCTGCTTGTTATCATGTTTTTAGGAGTCAGGATCCGCAGAAGTACGTTTTTACAATGACTTATAGTTTGATGTTGTCCTCATAAATCACAGATAGAGCATTGTTTTTGTAATGTTGATGTGAGAAAAAGCTACGATGGTTTAGCCTAGTACTTGTAAAATTGGTAACACGTATTACAAATCATTATGCTTTTTCAGAGCTATAACTCGGGTGTGCATATGTCAAATCGGGAAAATCAATATGCAAGAAAAGCGTTCAGGTGAAAAGTTGGTCCGAAATAGTTCTGTGCATAATTTTCATATCATTCAAAGGATCCCATGTTAAACTTCAGGCTACAGAACTATTTTCCATATAAAAATCTATTTAACTTACACCAGACATCTAAATTCTCTGCTTGTCCAATTGCCAGTTCATCTTGAAACTGTTAATTTGTAAATTGTTAGACAGGATGTCGCGCGTTCACACTTGGGCCTAAAGAACCTTGACGACCACTGCCACTGCTTACAAGTTTGCCATACTCTTGCCTGACCTAGAACGACTCAACTGTTTCTGACTGATTTCCATTTCCATAATCTGCTTCTGGTACTTCATTTACCATCTGCAGCTTCGTGCTTTGAATGAACGATGCCTCTTTCCGAGAGTTTACTTTCTTTCTTCTGCTTGCAGTGTTCACCAACTGTTCAATCGCTGTATGAAGTCAAATAGACTGCGGCACACATATTGGTTGATGCTGAGTTTTTGAAAGATAATTCAATATTCTCCGTTTAATGAGCCACTGACAAGAAACTCTCAGATCTACAACCCCGTTGCAGAAAGTTTCACTGTCTCAAAGAAAAAATGAGTATGTTGGCTTTGTCTTCACTGAGTTTGTTCGAAGCTAAAATGTCGTGATAAATGTCGTGATTTAAGTCAAATTTCTCACAAGTGAGGTTGTTCCGGTCAGCCTCTTGGAACAAAAGCTTTGTTGTGTAGTTACTTCGATTGATATAACTCAGGATAAATCTTGCACTCGGCTGAATTACAAACGCAAAAAGCAAAACAAACGGAATTATGAGAAATTAATAATGTGCAAGAGAATTATATCAAAAACAAAAGATTCCCTTAAAATGGACTTTACGTTAAAAACTGATGTTCTGAGCCAAAACTACATCTCTGCCTGTTTAAGCAGCAATTAGCAATTGACTAATGATTACTAGTAATCGGTCATCGAAAGCATACATTTAAAAATAAAATATACTTGATAAAGTACTTGTATGACGCCCTTAATTTTATTTCATTGCAATCACTTCGATTTCATAAATATTTTCAAACGCGTATACAGTTCTGCTGTCCAATGACAAAACATCAAGTCACGCCGCCAAGTTGCTGAATGTGTCACTAAGGTGTGGAATGCATCACTAAGAAGCTGGACGGGTATCTAAGGTGCTCTTAATGCTGCTAAGGTTTTGAAGGTGCTGAAAGTGCCAGTATGGTGCTGCAAGGTCATCATGTCTTGGGGAGAAACTGCGCTACGTTTCGAGCTCTGAACAAATGACACCTTTTTGCTCACAACGCAAAAACTGCCGAAATTGGTTATTAAGAAAAAGAGAATAAAACTAGGTGCTTACTCTGCGAATGAGCAACTTTTGCACCGTCTGAAAGAGAAGTGGAACGGCTGCTGGCCAGAAAATGACGTCTGCTCCAATGATGATGTCATAGTTTCCATGACAACTGATGAAGTCATCGACTTCCTCACTGCCCCAACTCAGGTGCTGACACCTCGGCTTTGCTGCTCAGAAATTGGAAAACATTTGTATTTAAGGATCGCCCATCTTGAAGATGACGGCCTCCCAGACTACGCATATTCTGCCAACGTGATCTTAGTTGATGTCACTTAACAGATTCAGATTTACTACATATAACTTGCCAAAAGGAGCAAATGTCAGAATTCCGTTGTAGGTCAACTTACACACTTCACCAGCAAAGTTGACATCGATGTTCTGCCTGAGAAGGTCAAGGACAAGGTCGTTGTTGTCCGTCAGTATGACCTGAGAAGCGTCATCCGACAGCTTGCCAGCCACAAGACCCGCTAGACCAGAACCAGCACCCAACTCGAGTATGGACGAATGCCGACAGATGTCACTGTGTGTTGCTAAGTAACCAGCCAGAAGCTGAAACAAGAACAGTCCTTTCAGCTTATCTTGACCATGAATATGAAGTATAATGACTTCTTTTTCTTAGCCTTGGCATATGTGGTTGGGTGGCCAGTCCCCTCCCTCGCTGCCTAATCTTCCCACCAACAGTGTACGGCCAGTGTACACATTTTATAGCCCAGTTCACTAGGGGGCTTTAGTGAAACAGAAATCTTCCAATGTCTCTATCGTGCTGCTGCAAAGTTGAACCCTGACCTCTAGGCTTACAGTTCAGCACGCTAACCGCTGCACTATCACATACAGAAACTGAAACACACAATTCTAAAACTGCATTTATTGTCTTAACAAAGTGCCGGGTTCAAATCTGCTCAGGGCACAAATGGTTTTTGGCAGGTTCAGTGCCATTAAAATTTTTCGATTGAAAACCGTAAACAGCGACAGAATTGGTTTAACAGTTTTAGTTTTATAATTTCACCTCATGACACAAGGTCTTTGCACATCAGAATTTCCCGTTTCATTATCTTCAAAATCTTATCTGATCATATGAGTGTCTGTGAATAAGCTGGTTCTTCACCTTAGCTTTCTTTGGGTGATGTAGAAATCTTGAGATTCATGTCATGTCATGTAATCATCTCTGGACTGGATCCAGTCGTTGATTTCTCTATGACACCCCTCCACAAATCCCGTCTCCCGGCCATCTCTTCAAGGGTCATTCTCCGTCTGCCCTCCGTTTTCCCATAGATAGCTTTCTTTGGGTGCTGTAGAAATCTTGAGATTACGAGCTAGGAATACAAATACCCTGAAGTCCGAATCCTTGTACCAAACATTTTTCTTGCCCGTTTCAAACTGCGAACTTACCTTTTTCAAATTGCTTATCCACCATAAGCTGCCTCTGTCCTGTGGACTGACCTCCTAGATATTTACCTGTTTGCAGCTTGGCTTTGGTGCGACACTGGTTGATGCCTTGCGCATATACACCAGCACATTAGCAGTTACTAATTATTATTATAATTATTACTATTATTATTTTTCGTACTGTCTTCTTAATTCCCATTCACTCAATTTTTTTTCTGTTAATGCTGAGCTCTCTACCTTTTTTTTCTAGCAGTTCTTACCTTGGCAGCTGGCCAGAGAATCTGTCCTGTAAGGTCATGATCAGCTAAAATATGCAAAGAGACAGTTGGCACAAAACTGCACACATATTAATATGTACCTGGAGAATTCTTTAGCATTTCAAAATACCACTCTTCTTTCTGTAAATCTAAATGTGAATGTACACGTGTTTCTATAGCGACCGTATGGCCTTGACCCTGCTCATTTTTGAATGAATTAATATAATGAGATCCTTCACCACCGCTGCCTGTTTGAATAAGTCTAGTTCTAATTCAGTGAATTTGAGGCACTTAGCCACTGGATTTCACTGAGCTTACCTAATTGCCTTCTTAGGGTAAGTCTAATCCCAATTGCTAGCGAATTTTCAAGCACTTGGTCATTAAGTTTAACTGACTGCTCATTTTTCAGTGAATTAATCGGGTGAGATCCTTCACCATCATTTTTCACTTCTTAAGCCAAGTCTAGTTCTACTTGCTAATGAAATCCGAGCTGCTTACTTACTTGTTGCTGAGCTGTGAAGGGCATATAACTGGATGATGACATCGGCGATTTCAACAGTCTCAACTTCGTAACTACAAATTGAAATCATTTTCTCGTTTTTAAAACCAGAGACAACTGATCTCAGGAACGAAAATCATATCACATATGTATCTGGACTTTGATACACTTGGAAATTCTTTATAGCTCTCTCCATCTTAGCACGAATTCTGATGTAACACAGCCCACAACATAGATCCCTAAATTAATTCACCTGCAGAAAATAAACTTGTTATAACACCACCTCATTATGTTCTTTTTATGGTTCTTGAAAGAGAGCGTCGTCACAAGTTTCTCATGTATTACAAATGTTACGGGTCATCGAGTTGCCAAAGAGTCATTTTTAAATCTGCAAAGGTCAAGGTCATAGGGCAAATGGTCTAGGTCAGCAACCAAAGGGTCAAGGTCAGGTGACAAAGGGTCATGGCCGGAAGCCATTCAGACAAATCAGTAAATTCTTACGATTTGGTTGAAAGAAATTATTCATTGGAAGATGAAATGCCAACAACTGTAGCCAGTAATAAATGCAAGTGGATACAATTCTTGTCTTTATTAACACAAATTTCCAGATATTAATTGGAAATTCATTAGTGAAAATGCCTTGTATTGATGAAGAGGCTGGACTCAAAAATTTCTTCAGCTTCTTCACTGCAAGACATCATGAAAACTACAATGAACACATTATGCAGAACAAATGACTAATAAAAGTTACTGGCACTTTACGCGGTAAGACAGAAGTATTCGGATCATATTAATCGAGCGCTACAGAAATTTATGAATTAACTAATCCTGAATATTTAGTTGAAGCAAAAGTACACAATAAATATTTAATAAACTATCATCTTTCCTTACCACATGCATGACTCGTTAACGTATTGCTAATTAGCCGTGACACTCCAGGATGAGAACTCACGTACTGACTTGTGATTGGCTTAAACACAACCCACCCTAACGTCCTCTCCCCTCCTCTCTCTCTGGTCTCCGTGGCATCTTTGGATGCCACGGAGACTTGACACAGCGCTCGTGAACAAGCTGGTGCCCTGCGCTTAGCTTTGAAGCAGCGCTTTAGAAATTTCAACATTACGATTACATTACGATTACCTCTCGTTTAAAGAGTAACGACGACTGTTGTGATTATGTCGACATGACTCTAAATAAGGAATAAATACGTTTACCTTTATCAAATGTACATATTCAAAACAAACCCTTTAAGCTTGCTCAAAACAATATGGGCGATAATATGTTAAGTTTCAAAAACATGGCTTTTCCAAAGACACAGTGTTTTGTATTTTTAGACGCCTTTCAAAACGACATTATTTGTTAGCGCTGCTACACATTCTAATTAAGTACATGTAACTATGCTTTTATTAAAACACTTTGATCGCCGGCCCAATTTTTCGCCAGGCGTGGCTAATATAGGCCAAAAAACACAAAATTGTGGAATTTTTTATTTATTCTTTATTGACATCCTTTTGTTCAAAGAATCAAAAATAACTGTTCCTTTTGTGTGTTTATCTTACTGTTTCACTGAAGGACGTCTAGAGATCACGTTCAGTGTGATACTGTTTGAAATATAGTACTACACGCTGTGTATTACTTTGTTATGTGAAGTACTAGGCTGTGGGGGCAAGTTTCACAAAAATAACGCGTTTCTTTGCGCTTTCCATGCTTGCTACAAACAACGCACTTCCTGCAAGGTCCTGCTTTGGCTGCAGTTGCTGGGATAACACACAACATGTCCTCCGAGTCTGTCAGGGTCCGAAGCCTTGTGATGCTTGAAGGCCATTGATGGTGCGGCTGACTCTGGTCGATCTTGGCTTCCCAGCAGAGACCGAATAACATTCATTCTGAACCAAATCTGGCACCTAGTTTCACCAAGCTTCTTGTAGAGAAGGTAATCGTAATAGTAATCGTAATTCCGAGATTCATACAGCGCCCAAAGAAAGCCACGCCGCGGGAAACAGCTTATTCACAGGCGCTCAGTCAAAACAAAATCGATAGGCAAAAAGGGTTCGGTTCCAGGTCAAGATCCAAAAGTCAGACGGAGAGATAGCGTGGCAGCTATGGGGGGGGGTTGGAGAGGAGAGAGAGACAAGAGGAAGAAGGGGTGTTAGGATAGGATCTGTGAAAGAGGAATGTTTTGAGTGTTGAGTGAAAGGCCGAAGCAGAAATTGCAAGCGGTGGAGCATCGATGAGTTTGTATGATGGGTCAGAAAACTGTATTCCTCTACTACAGCCATGTCAATCACACGTAGGACCACCTTTTGTATCGTTCAATGACTTTCTCAGTGGTGTGTAACAAGACTGAAAGTTAGTCCATTTGGTCCATTCGGTCTTCGGCATATATGTGATATACGGGACCCTAGACAGCGCCCAAAGTAATCTTACATGCATTCGGTAGGTGGCAGCACATGTCCACCATCACTACTAAGCGGCAGGAAATATTACTGAGACGCTGAATTGACTTATTGTATTGTATTTGATAATTTATATAGCGCTTCTCACAGAACAAACTACTCAGAGGCTCTTCCAACATGAGAGCTCCTGGGAAATAAGAACGTCTTTAAACAACCAGCTGACTGGGCCCTATCCCCAATAGTGGCCCTTGCACGAAACGATAGCGGAAGTTCATTCCATATAGAAAGGCCAACAACAGCAAAAGCCCTCTGCTGCGCAAGTGAGGACTTAACACGAGGAACAAATGGATCCAGACGATCTAGAGAACGTAAAGGACGGGATGAGATACTAGAGTGTGGAGGCCGAATGAGATGAACAGCTGATATCTGAGGGACGTATATACACGTCCGTAGCGTCTCAGCTTACCAGATTTAAAACGTTTTAACACTTCCCTAGCGGCCAAGGTGACTGTCAGACAATCGCTAACATTTTACAAAATACACAGCTGATGTAGTTAGCTGTTACTGTCAGTCCGGAAAATCCCAGAACGGCCCCTCCATAGCAGCTACTATGAGCGCCTATGACGCTCGCTTGATGATTGTATAGGCTACAATTCGAGGAACGGTAAGTTCATCGGTAGGTCGAAGACCTTAAACGTTTAGCAGGTCATATTACGTACAATTTTCAAATCATTTTAGTCCTGTGCCACCTAATTCTTTTTACTTATGAATTCATTAACTGACCTTTGGCCTCGTGACCTCAAGGCCAAAATGTGGAGGTCTTGGTCTGTGAATCTTAATGCGAAGGATTACAGGCTTGGCAAATAAGCTACGAGTCAACCATTTTCAGTTGACAAAATATAAGTAAGTAAGTAAGTAAGAAAGAAAGTAAGTAGGTAGGTAGGTAAGTAAGTATGTGCCCCCTAAGAGGAAAAATTTGAGAGGAGAAATTTGACCACGCTCGATGTAATTGTTTGGTGGAAACTTTTTGCCCATCGAACAGGTCCACGGCTAATTGAACAAGAACAGTGGCGCATATAGCTATTGCTGTGCAGTAAAATGCAGTATATGGGTTGACATAAATCGCACGTCGACTACCTTTTCTTCAGGTCTGTGCCTGCGTTAGTAAACCTTTACCTTGAGCCTACAGCGTATTAATCCGCTAGTGATGCGGCACGTGCCATCTGTCAGCGCCATCTGCCGGGATTAAACGATAACGACAATCTGCAAGCGACGTTGTCCACGGCAGAATTCGTGCTCAGCTCAGTCACTTGGAACGACGTGTTTCCTAACCGATGGACATCCGTTTCCGGGAATTCTGCTAAGCCGGTGGATCCGAAAAGAGTCTGCAGTGAGAGCGTTGGAGGAAGGGGGAAGGGAGGAAAGCAGTTGGTGTTCTTTTTACATGCGTGATGAAGAGAGAAGTGAAGAGCAGTTCCTCAAGTATGAAGTATTAGCGACTTAATTTTTCTTTGTCTCGGCATATGAATGCGGGTGGGCAGTTCTCCCCTCGCCGCCTGATTGAATACGAACAGCGGGAAACTGACCGTAGTCAGTGTACTTATTTTATGGCTAAGTTCGCTAGAGGGCACAAGTGTTGCAGAAATTTTGGAACATCTGTCTGTCGTGGCAGGGAGTTGAATTCCCGACATCTTGGCTAGCGCCTAGCGCCCTAACCACTAATCTATCGTGCACATACAAATCAAGATTTTAGTGTTTAACGACATCTTGTGGCACCAGAGGCCGTTGTCTTATTATTATTATTACATCGAACGTCGATAGAAGAAAGTTAACAGCTCTCAATTTTAGGCATACTATAGCAGATAGAGTCACTATCCAACATTGGTAGTAGTAGTTCCAATGTCTAACGACATCTTATGACATAACACCGTTGACATCGCGACGTCAACGGCCTTTGATACCACAAGGTGTCGTTAAACAATGGAAGTGCTACTACCAGACCCATGCATAGTACGGGCTGCCATAACGTGGCGCCCCTCTAGAAATGCTCCCCCACGCAATCAATCCTGGAGCCGCCTCTGGCAAAGACTGTCTGACGATGGGGGTTGGAGTCAACAGCGAAAGACTTTGACGATCAAGGCGCCGCATTTTCCGTCTCTTCCGGTCTTCAAAGGAAAATGCCGCCTTTGCGAACGCCGACGCTTACGGCATTGCACCGCTGTTTATAGTTGCCTCCTCCGCTGAAAGACACACAAAGGCTGACTGCACATTAGTGTTAATCATAGAGGCGACGTCTAACTTGTTTGGGGGTCGGTGGAGCAAGAGTTTCGGGGAGGGTTAGCAACATTAGGCCCGATATCCTTTTGATGTCCCCTTTGCGTGTGTTTTGCCAGTAACGGGGCGAAGATTGGATAAGAACAGAGCGTCTGATTGCCTGGTCTAAACCCGGTCGTTTTTCAGAAGCAATCGTCCAGGGAGAACTAGATCCTCTTTGCATTATCCTCTCAAAAAAGTCGCAATGTCCGTCACTTCGGACGCAAAGTCCTGTCAAGTCCCAGCTGTAAACGACTGTCGTTGCCTTCACGAGTCTCGGTTCCAGAATCTTGATTGGTTTTGGACTCCGAGAAAATCCAAATGTAAATGTAAATGCACAATTTTTTCTAGCGACTGTACGACGTTGACCCTGCTCGTTTTTCAATGAATTTATCGGACTGGACGCTTCGCCACCGCTGCCCGTTTGAATACGAAAATAATCACAGTTGATTTGATATTCACAAAGATTTTCGCAGTTTGTGATCTTGTGCCCTCGTTACATTATCGTGAAATTATGGTCAAATTTGGTCAAATTTTCTGCCTCACCTTTTCAGTGCTCAAAAAACGCACCGTCGCAAAGCAGTCCGACGCAAATATTTCTCTGTGATCCGACAGGCTGATTACGTAGTTTAAATCTATATTATGATTGGCTGCTTGGTCTTAAAATTAACGAATGCGATGAATTTATGTTAGATAGAGTAGTCCTTTTCTTATAAAAAGTTTTATATGTCGCGTAAAAAAATGATCAAGTGTTTAATCGGGACAAATGAATCTTCGTCTTGTGATCTTGATTTCCATGACAATAGAGGCTTCTTTATAAGTTTTTCGACATATTATGCATGGACTTTGAGGGATTGGAGCAGCTCCGAGAATGGTTTCAAAAGCGCTCGCACAGGGTGTCTACATTGATATGCTATGTATATCAAATACGGCTCAAACGGAGACCGATATGGAACTGTGTATCGATATATTCGATGGGTATTGCGGCCTTAAGGAATGATGTTTATTGCCTACATGGAGTGTTGAACGAGACAATTGTACCTCATATTGCCAGGGCAGGGGCTAATCGATGCGGCTGGAATCTAAACGGACAGACAGACTGACAAACAGACAGTCAAGGAGAGATAGACATGCATATAGAGTGACCCATAAAGAATTATTGTCATGGTACGTGCGTTAATTAAAGGTGTCTGATGCGTGATTTGATAATAACACTCGTAGATTCGGACATTAACAGAACTCGGTCCATGGTTCTCTGTCGGTGGAAAGGTCGCTGGTCGCCAGATGTCGGGGCGGCGTTGGCTGCTGACATCTGGTGGTCGACGATGCACGGAAACCAGGCATCGATCCAATGTATTGCATGTCTAACAGAAGACAGAGACAGATCGACAGAGACGAAGAAAAGAATTTAAAAGCAGTTTTAGCGTGGACCCCTGCAACGTATCTTACATTAAATCTGGTCCTTCCACGGGTACATTTAATGCAGATGTAAGTCTTCGAAATTTCACAGAAACGCTGCTTTAGTGAGAGCAGATTATTCTCTGCTTCATGTCCCATCCAGTCAGCAGGAGCCGTATTGGGTGAGTCAGGTCAGAAACCAGGGAGGGGGAAGATAGACTACGGTGATTTCTAGTGTAAAATGCATGCTGTAATAGCCAGATTTCGTTTTAAGACGAGTGACTATGGATGGAATTGTAAATATTAATGGAAATGTGTCTCTATAGAGGCCGTATGGCCTCGACCCTGTTTATTTTAACGAATTAATCGGGTGACATCCTTCACCACCGCTGCCCGTTTGAATCGACGCCATGACTTTAGTATTAGCATTCAGTCTTTAACGACATCTTGTGGCTGCCAGAGCCGTTAGCGTCGACTTCTCACCACTGCACGTGTGGGTCATACGTCATACGACGATTTTATGTGATCACCAGATTGAACGAAATTGGTGAATATATATATAGTTTGAATAAATACGATTTAATGGTGTCTAAGCAAAACGTAATATTTGTAAAATGTAAATGTATATGTAAACGTTTTCTATTGCGACCGTAAGGCCTCGACCCTGCTTATTTTTCAACGAATTCATCGGGTGAGATCCTTCACCACCGCTGCCCGTTTGAACGGGCGCTGTGGCATTTAAGGTCCCCGTGTATGGCCCGTGCTAGCCCGATATTAAAATCTCTGAAAATAAGCCACGACCGGGACTCTAACCGGCATCCTGGCTCTCTGAGGCGTCTTGGCGTACTCTTTAACCTATGTAGCCAACCATGCCAAGTGCATTGGTTAAGGAATTAATTACGACAACAATTAGTGCGATCTCCACAGAACACCCTAACAGCCATTGCTCTGTGCGTATGATAAATATTTTGCCGGAGAGCTTACTACCGATCTTTACATGGAAACACTTTGGAAGCGTCTAGACATCGATTTTAGTGCGTTACCAATGCGTCCCCTTGGAGTTTCAGCCACGACTACCGACGGTATCTTGCTAGACACATTCCCAAAGCGGCTTAGGACCTGTTTGTGTCGTCTTGCCTATGTTGTCTGACCGCTGTGACCCAACCACTCCTACGACTCCTCGCTCAGCCGATGGCACGTGGCGAGTTGACAAATGTATTATTTACTTATTTCACTGCGTTTATGCGCTTTTTCCCAAGGGACCGAGACGTGAGTTTGCGGAAAATGCAACTCGTAAAAGTTTATGTACCGTGCATCGGCAGAGAGTTCCCTGCTATGGGTTGAGTCCCGGGTGTGGACGTAAATATGGGTCCTTCTCTAACTGGATTCCGACGAAGGATTGCCTTCCGAAGCTGCGTTGTTTCCAGCGGAATATAAACAGATTTATTGGCCTGCAACTCCACCGTTCGTGTCTGGAATGCATAGATGTGCAGCCATCATAGACGCGGCGAGGAGAGGTTTATCGGAAACGGTCTTTCGTCTGTGTTTTATCATGCGTGGATGTTCGTTGAATTGCTGCGTTAATAGTTGCGCTTCAACTGACCACGGCTTCTGTAGATTTACTTTACGAAAGATGCGCGTAATGAACCGTACATTGCTTACAAACCTTTCACATATACACACACGCCCTGTATTATTTCCAATAGCATGTTGCATATATGCATGCTTAATACCATGTGTAGCCTATATAAAGTATTCTATATTTGCCTAAGTGTGTACAGAGGCCATGGCAGTCAGGTAATGTGCCAATATGTGTACGCCTAGTTGTCACGTGACTCCTATACTGCAGTTGGTTGGTTGGAACTTCTGCCTTGTAACAACAAGTGTTCGGGATCAGCGCCATCGATGGATGCTTTGTGGCGCTTAATAAATGCCGATGTAGTAGTAGTAGTAGTAGTAGTAGTAGTAGTAGTAGTAGTAGTAGTAGTAGTAGTAGTAGTAGTAGTAGTAGTAGTAGTAGTAGTAGTAGTAGTAGTAGTAGTAGTAGTAGTAGTAGTAGTAGTAGTAGTAACAACAACAACAATAATAACATCAGTGATTACTCATAGTATTCATATCACCACAAGAGATCGTCCAACAGGCAGCTGTGGGTGAGCAGCATGCCCTGCGCCGTCGTACACACCACTGCGCATGTCTGTTGACTCACAGGTCGAGATTGCAAGCCGATCTTACCGGCGGCCATCATATAAACATTTCATACCCGGTTCTAGTTATGAATATTCATGAGTAATGACGTCCTGCCGGTGATT
This sequence comes from Norana najaformis, assembly GCA_964023275.1. NCBI lineage: Eukaryota > Metazoa > Annelida > Clitellata > Crassiclitellata > Hormogastridae > Norana > Norana najaformis. The sequence continues at coordinate 26,105,774 of OZ029926.1, forward strand.
GGATGCTATGCCCTGTTAATAAATATAGGTATGAATGTCATTGCTATTTGTTATCAGACCCTAGCATCGAATCAACTCCAGACTTTATTACTCATGAATATTCATACCTGAAACCGGGTATGAAACGGTAATATGCGGCTACCGGCCAAGGTTACCGGCCGATGTTACCGGCCGATGTTACCGGCCGAGGTGACTGGTCGACTGTGGTTCTCGGAGACACGAACATCGATGAAGGGCAGTTAATCTCGGCCGATGGGATTCGAAGACAATCAACCGAATAACTTTGCCAACGAAACGACGCTTATGACATACATACATCTGTCATCGTCACTGTATGTCTGTTTGTCTGTTTGTCTGTCTGTCTATCTCTTCTTCTGTCTGTCTGTCTGTCTGTCTTCTTCTTCTGTCTGTCTTCTTCTTCTGTCTGTCTGTCTGTTTGGCTGTCTGTCTGTTTGGCTGTCTGTCTGTTTGGCTGTCTGTCTGTCTCTCTTCTTCTTCTGTCTGTGTGTGTCTGTCTGTCTGACTCTCTCATCTCTCGATCTCTGTCTGTCTGTCTGTCTGCCTGTCTGTTTGTTTGTTTGTCTGTCTGTCTGTCTGAGAGGTTTCTAACCAGACGCAAATAAATAAATCTAGAGCTCTAGAGAGAGAGACTGACTTACAAAGACTCGAAGACAAAAACCGGGTTTTATACATCAAGAAAAAGAAGGAAATTGTAGAGTGCATTGGAAGCCAGGGCAGCTGGGCACGAGGCAAGAGAAGGCACGAGGCAAGAGAAGGCACGAGGCAGGGCACGACTCATGAGACAGAACACGACTTGCATGAGGGTAGGAGGGACGACATGAGGGCATCATTAGGAAGATGGACGGATACTCCAGACAGCAGTTGCTCTTCGTTATTCGTCCCAAGTGCAGGCGATTTTCCCGCCCGTTCGCCATCTAGCGACGCATTTCATCAACTCCATTTCCCGAGAATCCTCTTTATTTCAGTCCAGTTCTCGCCATCAAAGTCGATTTAAGAAGACGACTTGAAAGAGGAGGAGGAGGAGGACGAGGACGAGGAGGACGAGGACGAGGAACAAGATGAGAGCGAGGACGAGGACGAGGACAAGGAGGAGGACGAGAACGAGGAGGACGAGAAGGAGGGGAGAAGGATGGAAAGAGGGGAGGAGGAGGAATATGGATGGATAGACAAGAAGAGAAGGAGGAGGAAGATAACGAGGAGGAGGAGGATGGAAGAACAGGAAGAGGAGATGGAGGAATAGGAGAGAGGAGTATGGAAGAAAAGTAAAGAAGAGAAAGAGAAGGAAGAAGATGGAGAGAAGAGGATGGAAGGAGATTAGGAGGAGGAGGAAGAGAAGGAGGAGGATGGAAAGATTCGAAGAGGAGGATGAAGAAGAAGAAGAAGATTATGAGGAGAAGGATGGAGAGAAGACAGAGTAGGAGAGAGGAAGATTAAGAGGATGGATGGAAGGAAGACTAGGAATAGCGCAGCTGATGAGTTTCTCTTTGAGTGGCGCTAAAGAAATTTGCGAATACAATTACAATTACAAAGAGGAAGATGACTTACATATGGACAATAAAATAAATACATGGAAGAGAAGAAATATGAAAAGAAGAATCGGAGAAGAAAAAGAGGATCAAATGAGAGGAAAGAGGAGATATGAGAAGATGAGGAGACAGTAATTGAGGAGGAGGAGGAGGAGGAAGAAGAAAAAGAAGAGAAAGAGGATGCAGCAGAGAAGTCATTGGGAAGAGAAGGAGGATGTAGCAGAGAAGTCATAAGGAAGAGAAGGAGGATCCAGCAGAGAAGTCATAAGGAAGAGAAGGAGGATGTAGCAGAGAAGTCGTTAGGAAGAGAAGGAGGATGCAGCAGAGAAGTCATTAGGAAGAGGAGGATGTAGTAGAGGAGAAATAGCTTTAAGAGGAAGCAGCTTAAAACCAGAAAGAGGAGGAATGTAGGAACAAAGTGGAAATGAGGAATACGAAGAGGAAAAGGAGGAGGAAGACGGAAGGAAGAGAAAGAGGAGTAAACTAGGTATGGGGAGAGATTAGAGACGGCGTTGGACAAAACAAGATGCGGTGGAAATACCTCGCCGTCCTTCCCCACGGAGTTCAAGGGATTCGTCGCCAGATGGCGCGAGCGACACCTGGCGACAATTCGACCACCGCTTCATATGCATCGATTAAAGTCAAGACACACATTATACACATGTGTGGTTATATGTCACGTGGTTTTGATTGCGTCTCAATTATTCTGCGCTTGTTATTAGTAATTTTTCACTTAAGCGATGCCTGTGCGTGTTTGTGTGTGTGTGTGTGTATGTCTGTATGTGTCTGTGTGTGTCTGAGTTCTCAACCCAACAGCCTGGTATCTTCGCATGGAGAGACCCTTAAAATGATTGGATGAAATTGCAGTAATCGCGGCAGGAAATCATTTTACGCCGACATAACTTCAGCAACCGAATTGCATTCTACGAGAACTCGACGCTAATTTGGCCCCTTTTTGCTCTCTCTGCTTCTCCCTCTCCCTCCTCCCTGCCCCCCTCTCTGTCTCTCTCTCTCTCGCTCTTTCTTCTCTCTTATGAATGAATGAATGAATGAATGATTGATTGATTGATTGATTGATTGATTGATTGAAAAGAGACGTCACATTTTATCCGTTTCTTACGCAGTTTTTTGCTCCGACTCATTTCCAATTTCACGCTAAGGGACCTTAAAGTCGGAAAGAACCTGTATGCACATTTATGTAACGCCGTTTTAGAAACTCAAAGGCGATAGGTACTCTAAAGGCGCTATATGATTGTTCAGGCGCGCTGTGATAGCCTTTTCTCAGTCGGTGCCAAGATGACCTCAATTTTAAAACCGACAGTAGCAGTGGAGATCACGTGACTATCGATTTCCGGTTTAGTTTCTACTGATTCAAGTTGGACATCGCGAAGGACAGGCGTCGATGTTGAGAGATGTTGGTCGAACGCGAGATGTAGTGCGTGATGCTCGGCGTGGGCGGGGCGTCGTCACAGTAACCGCAGTGACGACAACACGTGACCTTAACGGCGCCACAGACGTCCTTCAGCTCGCGCATGCGCAGTCCGTAGATGATGGGATCGCTCATGTATTTGAAATACGGGAGCATATTCATGTAATAGATTACTAGGGGGTTGTGCAGAAAGCGGTCGTCAGAGAAGTTGAGCGATATTAGGTGTACGACCGTATAGGGAACGAGGAACAGTGTTAGCGTCGACAGAAGAAAGAGTATCGTGAAGAAGGCGCGCCATTCACCTCTGAGGTCATGGTCGGCGCGTATCTGGGTCACCAGACGTCGACCTGACCTAATTTCTGCGTAGATCCGGGCACTGAGTGCGACGACCATCAGGTAGAAGACGGCTACAATCAGCGCACAGATGTTTGTTTCGATCGAGGACACGCGGAGCATGAGTCTGATGAACCGGTCCTCGCACGACCTCTGGCGGACAACGACGAGTCCTACTGAGTAGGGAACGAGACCCAAGGTCAAGGCCAGGACCCAGGAACATCCGACGAAGATGTAGAGGTTCTTGCGACGGAGGACCTTGAGCTGCTGAAGGGGGCAGCAGATGGCTAGGTACTGGATGATGCAGAAGCCGAGCATCGTCAGTATGGTGATGATGCTGAAACCGGACGAGAGGAAGATGGAGGCCAGGAGATGGATGAAGAACAGGCAGACGTTGATGTGGTAGATTTCGATGAACTGACGCCGAAGGAAGACGAAGGCGTTGTTCGAGCAGAGAAACAGGCAGCAGGACAGAACATTGGCAACCGAGAGGTTGACGAAGAGGATGTTGTAGAGGGAGAGGCGGTGGCATCGGGGTCGGTTGCTGCCGCAGAGCATCGCTGTCATGGTAACTACATTCAGCAACACTGCCAAGAACGCAAGAGATGCTTCGAGAAGGAGACGAGCCTGAGAGAAGTATGTATCGAAGAAGTTCGAAGAGGACGACGACGAGGATGGGGAGGATGTGGTGGAGGAGAAGGAGAAGGATGGAGCTGGCGAGAGCTGAGTCTGATTGTGGGAGAGGAGTAGATCGTGAGACGTTGCCATGGAGATCGCCATCTTGTCCGTCAGTCTGTCGATGGACGAGTTCGCTGAGTAAGAATGACGGCGGATTAGGATTGATAAGAAAGTAGGAATGACGGCGGATTAGGATTGACAAGAAAGTAGGAATGACGGCGGATTAGGATTGACAAGAAAGTAGGAATGACGACGGATTAGGATTGATAAGAAAGTAGGAATGACGGCGGATTAGGATTGACAAGAAAGTTGGAATGACGGCGGATTAGGATTGACAAGAAAGTAGGAATGACGACGGATTAGGATTGATAAGAAAGTAGGAATGCGTCAAGAACTCGGCAACACGGAGGAACAACTGTCGCTGAAACACAGAATAAAACATTTATCCAGCTGAATGAAGGATGAGTGAATGGAACAATGGAAGAACTGAAGGATGGATGAATGGATGGATGAATGGGCGAATACGTGGATGAATTGATTATTGCATGGACCAATGGAAAAGCTGAAGAGTGGATGGATGAATTAATGAATGGATGGGTGAATTAATGAATAGATGAATGACGGATGGATGAATGAGTACTGTTATTGTAGTTGTTGTCGATGATGATGATGATGACGATGATGATGACGACGACGACAACGATGATGATATTGTTGTTGATAGTGACACCTACGCGATTAAACAATTGAGATTCTTAAAGCTAATTATATCGGCGAAATGCGTGACAACAACACTAATCATGATATCGACGACGGTGATGATGACAGCGGCGGTGATGAGGAGGAGGAAGATGCTGAGAGATGATGAGACTGAATGACGATGTTTACATCTAATAAGACACAGACGACGATGCATCGATGTTCGACGGAGCTGCTGACCACCGACTGAGTCTTCGATTCCGTCAACACCGGAAAGACAGAAAGGAAGAACTGGTCTGAGATAAAGGGGCAGCAAGTCGACCAGAAGAACAGCACGAAGTCTCCGTATATTACGCCCTGGGACGGAGGGAGGGAGGGATGGAGGGATGGAGGGATGGAGGGATGGAGGGAGGGAGGGATGGAGGGATGGAGGGACGGACGGACGGACGGACGGAAGGAGGGACGGAAGGAGGGACGGACGGACGGACGGACGGACGGACGGACGGAAGGAGGGACGGAAGGAGGGACGGACGGACGGACGGACAGAGGGACGGACGGACAGACGGAGGGAGGGACGGAGGGAGGGACGGACAGACAGACAGACAGACAGAGAGTCAGAGAGTCAGAAAGTCAGAGAGTCAGAGAGAGAGAGACAGACAGACAGAGAGACAGAGAGCGAGAGACAGAGACAGAGAGACAGAGACAGACAGACAGAGAGTCAGAGAGTCAGAAAGTCAGAGAGTCAGAGAGACAGACAGACAGAGAGACAGAGAGCGAGAGACAGAGAGACAGAGACAGAGAGACAGAGAGTCAGAAAGTTTTATTTTGGATGTCAAATCGGAGACCAGGATAAAAGTTGGGCACCTCATGTCTGCTGCACCGTGTGCTGCTCTGGGCTTACACAGTGGCTGAATGGCAAAAGGAATTCAATGCCGTTTGCTGTGCCTATGGTGTGGCGCGAGCCAAGAAATCATCATGCAGACTGTTATTTCTGCATTACTAAAGTTGCTGGATTTTCAAAGAAAAATAAGTCTAAAATCGTTTATCCTGATTGCGAGTCCGCTCTAAAGCCAGTGCCGCATGATGAAGAAAATCCAGTACCATTTCCGCCTGCTGCGGGTGCTGATGAAACGGACAGTTCTGATGGTAATACAGAAGATGACGTTACTGTTTATGAATCCAGTGATCAAGATTTGGAAGAGGGTAGGCCGCATTTGATAAGGCAAGGTGAGTTAGATGATCTGGTGAGGGACCTATCTTTGTCAAAGGAGAAATCTGAACTGTTAGCTGGTCGGCACAACGTGCAACACGAACCATTGGTTGATCCATTGAAAGTGTACTTACCACCACTTCACATTAAACTGGGCCTCATGAGGAATTTCGTAGTGGCAATGGATCGTACTGGACAAGGCTTCCAGTATCTGAGAGATAAATTTGGAGCCGTCAAAACTGATGCTAAGCTCAAGGCTGGAATTTTTATTGGGCCAGAAATCCGCGAACTAATGCGTGATACTGCATTTAGAACCAAGCTCAACCCACTGGAATTTGCCGCTTGGGAAGCATGTACGTTGGTGGTGCAAAACTTCCTTGGGAATCACCGAGCTGAGAACTATGCTGAACTCGTTAGCAACATGCTAACAGCATATAAGCAACTCGGCTGCCGGATGTCACTAAAAATACATTTCTTACATTCCCATCTGGATTTTTTCCCACCAAACTTGGGTGATGTAAGCGATGAGCATGGAGAGAGATTCCATCAAGACATCTCCACCTTTGAAGCAAGATATCAGGGCCACTGCAATTCCAACATGATGGGAGATTACTGCTGGTTTCTGCAGCGGGCAACAGCGGCCACTCACAAGCGCATGAGCAAGTGTCTAAAGCACTTTTGAACTCGCATAGAGTTAAGCTAGAGAAAAAATTTCGAAATGTATGCTTTCATCTGAGTAACATACATATATTTATATTACATTTTAAAACATATTTTAATTTCAAGTTATAAAAGAATAACATTTTGTTTCTTGTTATGAATACTCTGAGTTTGCATAATTACACAGTTATAAGGAAATACTAGTTCTGTAAAGAGTTAGCATAATTATTAGCATGCATGCTGCATATCTTAAGATCCTGGCGTGCTACACAAAATCTGACTTCAGATTTGGAATCAGCAGATTCGATTTAGTGTAGTACACATAACACATGCCTAGTAGCAGGCGAAACAATTTTTCGTGTGATCCAGTGTTATCTATCTTATGCTCCAACGCTTGCAATTTCTGCTTCAGCCTTTCACTCAAAACTCAAAACATTCCTATTTCACAGATCCTATCCTGACACCCCTTCTTCCTCTTATCTCTCTCTCCCTCTCTGCTCTCCAACCCCAAACACCACCCACCCCCGTAGCTGCCACGCTGTCTCTCCGTCTGAATTTTGGATCTTGACCTGGAACCGAACCCTTTTGCCTCTCGATTTTCTTTTGACTGAGAGTCTGTGAATAAGCTGGTTTCCGTAGCTTAGCTTTCGTTGGGCGCTGTAGAAATCTCTAGCTTACGATTACATTACGATCCGCTTCTTCCCTTGTTACCCTCTACCTCCTCAGCTCCTCATCACC
>OZ029926.1:26118067-26120567 GCA_964023275.1 Norana najaformis
GTCATTTGTCGTTTTCCAGATGATAATTTCTTTGACGAGTTTATTTTCGTCGTAGACGATGGCACATTTTCCAGCATTCGGAGGACTAGAAAGAGTGGAAGAATATGAGGAAAAGGCGGAGGAAGAACAGGTGGAAGGCTGGGTGAGTCTGGACTTTTGCATCTGATCCTGCAAGTAAAACATGAAGAATCCTATAGCAGACGAAATGCAAATCCGGAACCACGATTACGCCAACTACATTAATGACGGCCACACAGATACATATTAACACAGACAGCCACACCAACCCAAACACACCTACAGACAGATGCAATCAGATTCAGACAGTTGCAGACAGATTCAGGCAGATACAAGAAGATTTAATCTATGTAATGACTTAATTACGACAATTATCTGTCCCATCATACAGACTCACCAATACTTCACTTCTTGCAATTTCTGTGCAGGTCTTTCACGCGAAACCGAAAACATTCCTCCTCCGCAAATCCTATCCTGATTCTTCATCTTCCCCTTATTTCGCTTTCCAATTCAATTCCAAACACCATCTACCATTACCGTCTGGCTGTCTATCTGCCTGCTCTTGGATATTTACCTGGAACCGAACTCTTCCTGCCTATTGGCTTTGTTTTGACTGAGCGCCTGTGAATAAGCTGGTTCCGACGACTTAGCTTTCTGACCAAATCTTTTGGCTGCAAAGTCTAACATCTTAACCACTGAACCCCAAGCAAAGCCCGAAAAGATTAAATTCTCTGCAGAATAAGTATATCTATGATATTTGTAAGACAGGATTTAGGGTGCTTTGGTATGGTTTGGTATAGTGTGGTATGGTGTAGAATGGTAGGGTATGGTATGGTATGACAAGTGTTGATTACTTTGTAGTTGTCTCGATGTCTTTCGGATGTGCAGTGAGCCGTGACGTCTGCTTCGCCTAACTTGGCACTGAAGAACTTGAGGCAGATCTTGCAGAAGAACCCAGTCACCGGCAAGACCCACTCACGACCTGCAGACAACATAAATCTCGTGACCCTTCTCATTAATTTATATGACGTCTTTTACTGGCCTCCATACATCACAAGACCATTTCCATAATTTATGGAGCTCCTTTATGTTGGTCACTGTGGCAGATAGACCACTGGTGATAATGTTTCGAAATCCATTTGACTAATGCTACTTTATATCTCTCGTGCCGCACAGTACAACGCTACATGAATCATTAACCACAACTAAACATTCACTACAACTAAGGCTACAGCTACTACTTCTACTACTACTGCCGCTGTTGCGGCTACTGCTGCTACAGTCGCTACTCGTGCTGCTAGCACCATTTGCATTGCTACAGTCACTGCGTTCATTTAATCTTATTTCTGGCACATCTGCCTTAAAACTGAATCATTTCCTTCCTTGTCTCAACCAAAAAATGACGCTTTTGTTTAAAACAAATCCCTCAGCCAGGAAACGATTTTGCAGACGTATTCCGTAATCAGCCGGATACAAAAGCGCATACTAATTAGCGCTATTGTCCGGGGATTACCTGAGGTGAATAAGGATTTTAGCCGAGCGTTGCTAATCAGAGCTGAGCATTGCTAAGCAGATTAGCACACCTTGAAAGTAATCAGTAATGCTGACATGTACAGGTGAAGTACTGGATGAACACCTTACCCAAGCAGTCATCTTTGGCTGCCTTATCAACTGTAGTAGATGTCACCTGAGTGTGATTTGCTACCTGCTGCCAAACACCAATAAAAGATTCAAAATCAATCAATATCAATCAACCTGTCAATCAAATATATGCGCTGTATAAATGTGCAACAAAGACTACAGTTAAGATTGTCGCCGTCGTCACAATAATCTTCAGCCTTGTCAGGGCAAAATTTATGAAGTGCCCACTGCAGAATCCTAACAGTTACCTACAAGAACGAAGAACAAACAGATCGTAACAGTATTCATAAACTAGAAATTTCTAAAGCGCTACTTAAAAGCTAAGCGCAGGGTACCAGCTTATTCACGAGCGCTGCGTCAAGTCAGTGGGGTTGTCCAAAGATGCCATGGAAAGAACCAAGTCCGGTTGCCAGAAGACCAGAGAGAGAGAGAGAGAGAGAGAGTGGGAGAGGAGCTGTTAAGGTGGGTTGTGTTGTAGAGAAATAACAAGAAGGTATGCGTGTGTTTACCGTCGTATTATCTTCCGCTGCAAAGTGTTTCTTTTCTGAAGCAACATTTGCTGCCAAATTCTTCTTCTTCTCCTCCTCCTCCTTTTCCTTCTTCTCCTCCTCCTCCTCCTCCCGCTTCCTTCCGTCTTCTTCCGCTTTTCCAGTCAGGTCGATGATGACGTCATTGTTATCGTGGTCGTGGCAACCTCTCAATGGAGACGTTGCTGCTACGCTTTTGACCACTGTTCCGCTTGACTTGTCTTCCGGTTCGTTTGTTCTTCCTGCGTTCCGCTCTGTTGAATTCCGTTCACCTTTGCTGGTAGCGGAAGACGACTCCTCGATTCGCTTCGGTC